>CM035411.1:147710059-147732559 GCA_020310875.1 Ceratopteris richardii | reverse complement strand
TTCTTTATTTTATACCTTGGGGTTTTCGATTTTCCTATTCATATGTAGTAACAAATGATTCTTACTTGATAACAATGTATCTATCAATTTTTAAGAAGATTCATTGGTCCATGCAAGTGTATCTTCTTCATTAACTCTCTCAAGATATTCACAAACATAATAAATGTATTCTTCAAGCATTCATCCCTTTGCCATGGATCCTTTTGGTTTGGGTCTTTGTCACACATAACCTTTCAATATATCCATAGATCTCTATACCCAAAATGTCCATCGAGTTCTTAAAACCCTAGCAATCTCTATTTTATCCACAAGATGAATGAACAAATGAACGTGTATATCAAAAAGAGAAATTCGAAGCTCTTTGTCAATGAGACAAATACTCTCTTTACTATGTTTCTATGAGTGTAATCTCTTCTATCAAAATATAATCTTTCTTTCTCCAAATGTGTAGTTTCGCAAAAATTACATACAAGTGGCATCAAAGTCATGCAAATCCTCTACAATAAAGACATCATGTTTGGCACTAATGATAGTGGAGGGTGCAATCATTCAAGGATTAAAGGAAAATTTGGAAACTCTCCATCTAGAAAAAATGTTCCTCTATGCTATTCTCCATATCTTCTTCTTTTATTGTTTTACAATATAGGATGATAATGAGTTGGAAATTGAAAATCTCTATCCATTTCAGTCTATAAATGATGAGCTAATGGATTTATAGAAACCTCTTCTTGCCGTTGATAAATGGTCTATGCATGACATGTATGACACATATCAACATTACTCAATAAATGTAAAAAGTATTTATATAATCTATAAATACTGGTCTTTGGACAAGTAGGAGATAGTTGTGGAGTTCTCTTTGATTGAAAAAGTTATCATTGTGAAGCTAACTTGTTGAGAACCAAACAGGGAGGAGTCTAAAGAGACTAAGGTCAGATGGAGGAGGTGAGTACTTCTCAAATGAGTTTGATGCATTCTTGCAAGATAGAGGAATCAAGAGAGAAATTACAACAAGGTATAGCCCTGAGCGAAATCGAGTGGCAGAAAGGAGAACTAGACTAATTGTTGAAACAACTAGGTCAATGTTAAATGAGAAAAAATTTTCTAATTACTTGTGAGCAGAGAGTGTATCTACTGAAACTTATCTTGTAAACAGGTTGCCATCCAAATCTCTTGATGGGATGACCCCATATGAAGCATGGCATGGTAGAAAACCTTCACTTGATCATTACAAGATCTTTGGATGTGTTGCTTATGTGCATATCCCTTCTCAAATAAGAGGTAAGATAGACCCTAAGGTTGAGAAGTTCATCTTCATAGGATATGACTTAAATTAGAAAGGATATAGGTTCTACAATCCTTCCAACAATGGATTCATGGTCAGTAGAGATGTTGTCTTTGATGAGAATGACTCTTGGTTTGAAAGTGAATGCAGGAAATTAAAGCTACCTTATGACTTGGAAGAGGAGTTTCCAAGCCTCATTAGGAGGAGCCTAATCAGATTGAAGACATCAAATTAGATGATAAGGACATCATCAACTTAGAAGAGTTCAAGGCATGGAAATCGAAAGGCAAAGTCAAGCTAAAGAAGTTGGAGGATATACCTCAATCATCCAACCAAGCAATCACAAGATCACAAAGGGAGAACAAGAAGCCTATCAGATATGGGTATGACACTTCCTTAGTTACTTAGCACCCTGTTTATCTTGCGAAAGACTCGTCATTTGAAGAGCCATCATCATATGAAGAGGCAAAGACCAAGGCAGAATGGAAGGAAGCTATGGATGAGGAAATCGAAGCACTCAAGGAGAATGATACTTGGGAGCTAGTGCCAAAGAAGGAGTCTATGAAGGTAATTGGTTCTAGATGGATCTATAAGATCAAGTGGAGTTCTGATGGATCAATAAGCAAGTGCAAAGGTAGACTTGTGGCTAAGGGGTTTTCACAAACCCAAGGAGTTGATTATGAAGAAACCTTCTCACTTGTAGCCAAAATGCCAACCATCGGGGTATTGGTAAGTGTGGTTGCATCAAAGAATTGGAGCATGTATCAATTGGATGTAAAAAATGCATTTCTAAATGGCTGGATTTCAGAGGAGGTGTACATGTCTCAACCTCTTGGCTATGAGGATCCAAGCAAGGTAACATATGTATGTAAATTGAATAAATCTCTTTATGGACTGAAGCAGGCACCTAGGGCATGGAACCATAGGTTGACTACATACCTTCAGGATCAAGGATACATCATGAGTAAAGCAGATACTTCTCTATTTGTTAAAAGGAGTAATTCAGAGGTTATATACCTAAGTGTATATGTTGATGATATCATACTCACAGGTAATGATGCTAATGGCATCAAGCAGATTAAGAATTAGATGATGCAAGAGTTCAAAATTAGTGACCTTGGATCACTAAAGTATTTTATTGGACTTGAGTTAGTCTATACTAACTCTGGAATTATATATTACTCAGAGAAAGTATATACAGGATATGTTAAAGAAGTTTCATTTGCAGGATGCCAAAGTTGCAAGCACTCCAATGTAGGTAAACCAAAAGTTAAGTGCTCATGAAGGTGATGAACTTGAGAATATTGCAGGTTACCAAAGCATAGTGGGAAGCTTGAACTATGCTACATTGAAAAGGATTGATATTGCTTATGGAGTAAGTGTTTTAAGCCAATTTATGCAAAAAATGGCACCTCATTTGGAAGCTACCAAGAGGATTTTGAAGTTCCTTAAGGGTACTCAAAATAAAGGATTGTATTTTCCTTGTACCTCAGATTTGGACATCAAGATATATTCCGATGCAGATTGGGTAGGTTGCAAAGATGATAGAAGGAGTACCTCAGGATACCTATCTTTTGTAGGTGATAAACCTATATCATAGTCTTCAAAGAAGCAACCTACTATTTCTTTATCTTCTATAGAGGCAGAGTATAGAGGATTGACCAATGCTACTCAAGAGGCCATATGGATCAGATTCTTATATACAGATTTAGGTTTGCATACCCACATCTCCAATGATTTTCAGAGATAATACAAGCTCATTACATCTTGCAGCAAATCCTATTTATCATGCTAGGACCAAGCATATAGAGGTCCACTATCATTATGTGAAAGAGAAGCTATTGAGCAAGGAAATTTATTTGGCATATGTATCAACTAACATGCAATGTGTAGACTTATTGACTAAAGCATTAGATGGTACAAAACTTTGCAGGTTTAAGTCTATGATCGGATTGCAAGACATTCATGAAAATTGAAGAAGCAGACCAAGCCAAAATGTTTGGCTTGAGTGGGAGCTATTGGTGCAAATACCAATCCTACACATTTGGCTAGAGTTTATTGAAGCTCCATGGAAACCATTGCTAGGAAGCCTTTATCTTTTACCACTTGTGAAAGTCTTTTTGACTTGAAAGAATATTTGTAATCACAACTAAACTCATGAAAATTTTTAGTTGGAAAAGTCACAACTGTACTTGAGAGAATATCTCCTAGATTAGAGGATCACTTTTAGTGAGAGCCAATGGAAGATTCAAATTCAAATTCAAATAGCTCAACTTTAAAAGATAGTTTGAAAAAACTCACAGTAGAGATCATCTTTCCGACTCCTTGCTGAATACTTTTGTAAGAGAGTAAGGGTCACTTCATAGCCTACACTAATCATTATCATTTTGACATTGATTGTGATGTCAATGATCTTGTACAACATTATGTTCTAATACAATATGTCAATACTTTCATCTATGGTCTTTCTGTCATAGTCACTCATAATAGTCAACTTGTACGGCTCATATCTCAGTCATTTCTTCACCCTTTTCAATTTTCTATAGCTTTTTAGAATCATCTTCAAGTCCTATACATGCTCACACATTTGAAGATAATCAATTAAGTAGATTTGGAGAAAAGCGCATCGAAGTACCTACTCGTCAAACTCTGCAGAGGTGCTAAAAAATTGGGGGTAATGATTTGATTGCTAAATTCATTGCTCTGTGTATAGTGCATCTTTTTACATGATTCCACTTGGAATCATTAGCTCATTAAACTAATTTGATATCTCCAAAAGGAAGTTTTCTAATTCCTACTCTACTTGAAGCATTGAGCATAACAAGCAGAAGGTGTGTGCACAGAAACAGAAGGTTTTCATTGATCCTTCAACTTGGAAGGAGTTTGTTTTAGTTCATTCATTTCTCACATCATTTCGAAAGTACATAGGCACTTGTTTAGTGTCCTTGGAAAGCTAAGAGAGCCTACAACTCAATTAGGAAGCAAGAAGGGGCTGGTACAAAGCAAGAATTGGCAGTTCCTACTCATTTCTTGGAGTGTCCATCCATCTTCCACAACAGTTTTACTACATGTTATTGATAACTCATACTTTGAATTAATCATTATGATTCATTGTTAGTATGAATTCTTGTTACATATCCATTCCAGTGTATATCTAGTGAGTTTTATGATTTTTATATGTGTGTGTTGAACAATAGTTCCATCCCTTCTTGGGCTTTTCTATTGCATGTAACATCAAGAAATGGGGATTTCAATTTCTGCGCCTTCTATGTCACCTATAATTAATGATGTAAATATTTTGTTTATTCACGAGCTCCTCATACCACACCCACATAGCTCTATCCTTCCCTTGAAGTGTAGAATAGGCACCTTTGACTATCCCTGAAACACACCTATCATGTAACATGGGGTGAAAGGACTGAGGTAGGGTTGATCCTCCCAACTATCACATCACATCCCCCTTTTGGGTGATGCACCTTGAAACTAATCAAGCTTCAAAATAAACTATCACAATAGTTCATAATTATGTACACTTTAAAGGTAATGCTATTATAAAAAATATAAACTTTTTTTACCTTGGACACGCCATCAATTCTTCCTATGTAACCATGTTTAAGGTTTATAACATTTGTTTCTTTTGAAATCTCATGTGAAAATTTCTTAAAATAAGAAATAATACTAGAATCCTATTTTTTGCATAAAGAGTTGATAAATTTAATTCCTATATGTTGCGCATAGGCAAAGGAAGATAAATGCAGACATATATCTCTACAATAAAAGAATATTAGAATAAGAGAATTTTTATTTTTTTAATATCATATCATTAAATGTTTCTCAGCTCGTGTAAGATTTTCCCATTCTTTGTATTGGATCATTGCATACGAGTATATAATCAATGCATGAAATAATATATTTTGTATTTTCATTATTATCACTATTACAATTGCATACGAGTATATAATCAATGCATAAAAGAATATATTTTGTATTCTCATTATCATCAATATTAGGTCTATACCTCTTGTTTCTTCATTTTCTACCTTAGGGGTGTTGATTCTCCTATTCATATGTAGTACGAAATGCTTGCATGCATTGTCTATTGTGTGAAAAAAAAGTAAAAATATCAATTTTCTCGTGCACTTGAAATTAAAAAGGAAAACCCTCCCTGGATAACAATGTATATATCAATTTTGAAGAAGATTCATTGGTCCATGTAGATGGAGATTGTTCATCTTCCGAAGATATTCCCTAACGTAATAAATGCATTCTTCAAGCATGCATTGCTCTGCAATGGATCCTTTTGGTTTTGGTCTTTTTCATACATAACCTTTCAATGTACCCATTAGTCTCCATAACCAAAACATCCACCTAGTGCTTAAAACCCTAACATTCTCTATTGTATCCACAAGATGAATGAACCAATGAACATGTATATCATAAAAGAAATGTTGGAAGCTCTTTCTAAATTAGAGAAATACTTTTTTTGCATTCAGATTCCCTTTGTAGGATTGAATTCGTTTGAATCACTTTTGATGTTATCCAACCGTTATTAAATTACATACTAAACTATGAAGAAATTAACTCATAATGAAAACACATAAAATAATCTCATATACTAAAACTAAAAGAGATATAATTACCTTGAAAGTCATCCAAGATGACAACTCTCATCTTTCGCTCGTTTTGTTGCACATTCAAGAGACATATTGACATATACTCATACACAAGTTCACCTGTATACATATACACACAGATACATACATTCATACATTCACATACACACACATACATACATCATACATATAAACATACATAAAGGTCTACATATCATACATAAACATATTCTGACATATACATGCACATAGATACACAAATTCACACATACACATGCAAACATGTGCACATAAACATTCACATACATGTGTATAAATTTAAATCCATTTTTTTGTGTGTGAAATTTAATAGCAATAAATATTGCATGATAGAAACAAATGAGAGATGGGCTGGCATATCACCTCAGACATGCTTATAATTTTAGACAAAGCTATATCTATAACAAACGTTTCCTCAATACATTTTATGAACAATAGTTAATATTAATGTGAGTTATAAATCTTAAACATTATATATATGTGTGTGTGTGTGTATGTATATTTATGTATAACTATAACTATATATATATATAATGAATGTAAGTTTCTTCATGTAATGAATAGAGGTAGCTTTAAAATAGAAAATGAAGCAAGTCATTCTCCTCGTTTAGATCATATGGGGCATGGTAATTTCATTGTGACATTGTTATGTACCTCTAACATTAAATTTTTTAAAAATTTTATTTAAGAAACTAAACATTCAATTTCTTTTTTTGTTTCAATACATTGTAGGGATTATGAGCATAAGCCTTCCAAAAGGGAATTAGAGTTTGCTATTGATTTTGGATATCACTCTTTGAATCAGAACATAGAGGATCAGTTGGGTAATTCTATACGTATTATTTGATTTGATGTATTTTATATTGGTTTCATTCATTTCAATTATATATTTTGATTAATTTATATTATTATATGTATTACACGAGTACTATCATGAGAAACACATGGAAGAGGTCAAGAGATCCGTCTAGCCATGCTCATTTTGCATCTCATTAGACATCACATGAGAGCGATGGTCAACATAGGATCCATTTTGATAAATAAAATATATATTCCATGTATAATACACACACACACACACACACACACATATATATATATATATATATATATATATATATATATATATATATATATATATATATATATATATATATATATATATATATATATATATATATATATATCTGTATATGTATATATATGTATGTATATATATATATATATATATATATATATATATATATATATATATATATATATATATATATATATATATATATATATATATATATATATGTGTGTGTGTGTGTGTGTATGTATGTATGTATATTCATACCAATTATGTTTTCATTTTCTTCTATGTTTTGATTCCATAACTTTGATAATTTTAGAGTGTTCATAATATAGTTTACTTTAATAAAGCAGAATTTTACCTTCTTTTATTCAAATGTATTTTTTATGTGATCTATTACTCTAGTGTATCATTGATGCATAAGTGTATGTGTGTTTTAGGTTTGTGTATGTATGTACATATACATTTTTACACACACACACACACACACACACACACACACACATATATATATATATATATATATATATATATATATATATATATATATATATATATATATATATATATATATATATATATATATATATATATGTGTGTGTGTGTGTGTGTGTGTGTATCTTTCTCTCTCTCTCTCTCTCTCTCTCTATATATATATATATATATATATATATATATATATATATATATATATATATATATATATATATATATGTGTGTGTGTGTGTGTGTATGTGTGTGTATGTATGTGTGTGTGGATTTTTTTTGTGTGTATATGTTTTTATTTATGTGTATGCATATGTATCTTTCTCTCTCTCTCTCTCTCTCTCTCTCTCTCTCTATATATATATATATATATATATATATATATATATATATATATATATATATATATATATATATGTGTGTGTATATATGTGTGTGTGTGTATATGTGTGTGTGTGTTTTTTTTGTGTGTATATGTTTTTATTTATGTGTATGCATATGTATATTTTTATATGTATGCATGTATATATGCTTGTGTATGTACATACGTGTATGTATTTGTGTGGGAATGTATGTATGTTTGTGTTTTTATGTAAACATACATGCTCTTAAGTATGTATGTTTGTATATATGCATGCATATTGTTTGTGTATGTATGTATGTATGTATGAATGTATATATGTATGTATGTATGTTTCTTTGTATACATATACATGTTGATTTATGTATGTGTATATGTATCTATGTTTATGACCGTTCATGTTTGTGTATGTATGAATGTAATTTTAGGTGTGTACATATGTTTTTGAATCCATGTGTGTATGAATGCATAAATGTTTGTGTACGCTTGTTTTTAACCATATGATGTATGTATGTACGAATGTATGTCTACATGACCATCTGTATTTATCAACTTATGTATGTTTGCATATATGAATGTATGTATGTATGCATGTATTTATGTAAAAATTTATGTATGGTTGAATGTATGTTTGCATGTATACATGTATTATGTGTATATCTATTTATGTTTATGTATGTAGGTATGTACCAAGGAATGTATGTATATACCTATGAAAGTTTGAATCTGTGTATGTATGTATCTATATAAACAAATGTTTTTATATTTTCACGTCTAAATGTATATTTGTAAGTATGTATATATATATATATATTTATATATATATATATATATATATATATATATATATATGTATATATATATATATGTACATATATATATATATATATATATATATATATATATATATATATATATATATATATATATATATATATATATATGTGTGTGTGTGTGTGTAGGTGTGTTATCTGTATATTTATATGTATGTATGTATGGTAATATATGCATGTGTGAAGAAAAAAATTACAATATATTAAAAAAAATGAAGTGTAATAAAATTATTTATTCATAATCAGCAGCCCATTAACTTCTTTGACAAGCTGAAAATAAAAGAAATAAAGATGGAGAGATAAAGAGAGACCTAGATAGAGAAAGAGAGAGAAAATATAGAGAGAAAGAGCGAGAGAGAGGGAGAGTAAGAGAGAGAGATTGAAAAAGATATATATATATATATATATATATATATATATATATATATATATAGAGAGAGAGAGAGAGAGAGAGAGAGAGAGAGATGGTTTATACAAATCTGAACTTTTGCTTGCTCTTTCGTGAGACACCTGTAGAATGAGCGACCAACGCGTGATGTTTATTTTTAGCAGTACAAGCATCAGGTGATTGATCTAAAACTCTTTCTATAAAGGTTAATATAAGCTCGTCTTGTATATGCATTAACATTGAACACTGCATAAACAACACATAAATTAATATGTAATGCTTCCTTATGTGCGACATTATTAGACGTCATATGTGATGCTTGTGAAGTTTTGTTATTTAGGAAAAACGTAAACCATCATTTTCATTGCCTCAAACAACACTATATATAGGATTTTTCCCATGTGATTTTTGTATGAAAACATGAGGATGCAAATAGCGATCACATTGTGTCATCTCAGTAGTCACTACAGAGGGTCACGTCTTGTAGTGTAAAACTATAAAAGATACTAAAGTAACTATTTTCTTTGTATATTTTTCCATGATTGACAATACACAAGTGTTTGAAAATATTAAGGCTCATTTTCTTTTGTTCAATCACACACAAGATCGTAAAGGTCAAATTTCTAGTACTTGAATTCAAGAGACACACAAGATACAAGGATCCCAGAGTTCCAATATTTTCTATTATTCTTTTGGAATTCTTTACTCTAAAGAATCAACATTTTATAGAGATTAGTCAAGCACTGTTTGTTATAGTAGTAAGGATGTGTCTTATCTAAAGAACATTTTTTCAAACATTAAAAAAAAACATTAGGCGTCATGGGGTTTGGATAGGGGCAGATAGAGAGAGCCGATATAAAAAAGGAATTAACGACACAAGCATGCACTTTGCAAAAACAACTCTAACAAAGATTCCTTGAAAACTTGCTATACTATGTTATGTCCGTGAAGAGGATTCATTAGAAAACAAAGCTCACCTCAAAAGGCTTAAGGTTTACTAGATGTGTGAGGAGGAGAATTCGAATGAACAAAGTAGGTGGGTTGGTCTTAGAGGAAGGATTCAAGTTGTCGGTAAGTATGTGACTAGAAGACTCATAATGAAAACCCTAGAGCTTCTCCACCTCAATCATTGAAATGAAGATCTGTCTATCACAACGTTCTTGTTTTCCAATATTATCCATGGCACACTTCTAAAAGAGATCAATGTCAATGCATGGAGCTCATATTAATCTTGTTTATTATGGATTTTGATCATACGGTATATGCAGAGGAGGTATTGGGGTATCCACTTTTATAAGAGCAAGAAATATGCATTTCCAATACTTCCCCTACTCAAGGGAGGTTCTCCTTAGGGAAGTATACCCTTTAGCATTTCTGTGAGCAGACAGATCGCAATAATTGCACAGTAACATAGACACTCAAATGACAAATGACAATTGTGAAGGATAGAACCGCTCCTTATTCTAAACAGATAATTACAATCTAGACAAAAGAAATGCTTCAAAAGTTGATGTTTTGTGCTAACATGTCAACCCAGAACTAACAAAATCAATACAAGATATTCATCCGATCAAATGAACACAAGTAGATGAAGACTTGCACTGATCAGTACACAGATATGAAGACTTGCTCTATGGGAAGAGCACGGAAATACCACTAGCCCACACTAAATGACAAAATCAAGCCACTTCTTCACACTAAAGTGCTATTAGCCCTCCACTAGGAAGCCCACGCTCTTTATCCTCACCACAGAGTGCAAAGAGAGGACCAAAAGAGATGTTGGAAATAAGCCCCGTACGTATGTGTCTATATCTCTCCAATGAGTACTAGTCCATTGCTTTTATAGGCTGCAATAGGCCAAGAGGGCCTCGCCGATTGATTGTCCCAAAATTGGAGGGGTAGATCAAATATGGTATTGGCCACCAGTTTTAAATTGGATCCTCAAAAATGGGCAATCGTCACGAATGGTTAGCGGCAACAGTCATTTATCCACTTACACTTTTACCACTTTTGCATGCAAGCTGAGATCCTCATTATGTGCCGCCCGTGATATTGTGATGACCCTTAGAAACACATCCTTCACATAATTCTTCACATAATTCTTGTAGTAGCTTTTGACCATCTAACCATGAAAGAAATCTTCTGCTGATGTCACGGAAGCTCCAACATTATCTTTTGCCTATCTTACATATTGAGTGGTGGAAGGTAGTGAGTGGTGTGAGTGGTGGGAGGTGTGGGAGGGTGGAATGGAGGGTGGAGTTGAGGGTGGGTGGAGTTGGGAGAGGGTGGGTGGAGTGTGGGTGGAGTTTGAGGGGGGGTGGAGTGGAGTGTGGAGTTAGGGTTGGAGTTGAGGGTGGGTGAAGTGGTGGTTGCCATGGGTGGAGTTGGGAGAGGGTGAGTGGAGTGTGGGTGGAGTTTGAGGGAGGGTGGAGTGGAGTGTGGGTGGAGTTTGAGGGGGGGTGGAGTGGAGTGTGAGTGGTGGGAGGGTGGAATGGAGGGTGGAGTGGAAGGTGGATGGAGTTGCGAGAGGGTGGGTGGATTTTTAGGGGGGGTGGAGTGGAGGGTGGAGTTAGGGTTTGAGTTGAGGGTGGGGTGGAGGGTCCGGTGGAGGGTGGGCTTGCCATGTGTAGGAGGGTTGATTCTAACTCCACCAATCAAAGAGCCCAATGAATTCCCTAATTGGAAGAGTCATCTTCTACGTACTAAAAAAGCATCAATGTTAACAACATCAGAAGATCAAGAACTCTTGTCAAAGCATGTACGATATGAAAGGCATGATCGAGATAATTTATGTTCTTGGTTATCTGTACAGTAGACTCGAATCGAAACTCGGTTTAAACACGTGAGGAGCCAAATAAATTCTCTTGGGAGAGTCGTCTTTGACATACTGAAGTACAACAAGCCTGGAAGTGGGGGTGGGCTATGGGGGCTACGGGGAGGAGTATGAGGGGGTGGCAGGGGGGGGTGGGTGGGCTGTGGGGGCTTGGGGGGGGGAAATATGAGGGGGTGGGGGGGGGGGGTGGGCTATGGGGGCTACAGGGGAAAGTATGAGGGGTGGCGGGGGGGGGGGGGTGGGCTTTGGGGGGAAATATGAGGGGGTGGCGGGGGGTGGGCTATGGGGGCTACGGGTGGAAATATGAGGGGGTGGCGGGGGGTGGTTGTGGGGAATGCGGGGGGAAATATGAGGGGTTGGCGGGGGGGGGGGGGGGGGGGCGGGGGGGGGGGGTGAACTGTGGGGGCTGGGGGGGGGGGGGAAATATGAGGGGGTGGTGGGGGGTGGGCTGTGGGGGCTCCAAGGGGAAATATGAGGGCGTGGCGGGGGGTGGCTGTGGGGGCTCCACGGGGAAATGAGGGGTTCGCAAGGGGTGGGCTGTGGGGGCTGCGGGGGGAAATATGAGGGGGTGGTGGGGGTTGGTTGTGGGGGTTGCAGGGGGAAATATGGGGGGGTGGGGGGGTGGCTATGGGGGCTGCAGGGGGGAAATCTGAGGGGGTGGCAGGGGGGTGGGCTGTGGGGGCTACGGGGGGAAATATGAGGGGGTGGCAGGGGGGATGGGCTCTGGGGGCTACGGGGGGAAATATGAGGGGGTGGGGGGGGGAAGGAAGCTGCAGAGAGAGAGAGAGAGAGAGAGAGAGAGAGAGAGAGAGAGAGAGAGAGAGAGAGAGAGAGAGAGAGAGAGAGAGAGAGAGAGAGAGAGAGAGAGAGAGAGAGAGAGAGAGAGAGAGAGAGAGAGAGAGAGAGAGAGAGAGAGAGAGAGAGAGAGAGAGAGAGAGAGAGAGAGAGAGAGAGAGAGAGAGAGAGAGAGAGAGAGAGAGAGAGAGAGAGAGAGAGAGAGAGAGAGAGAGAGAGAGAGAGAGAGAGAGAGAGAGAGAGAGAGAGAGAGAGAGAGTTGTGCCGCGCTACAGATCCCCACATCAAGCCTTTTCACCATCCCGGTGTAACTTTTCCTTCATTTGCTTATTGAATAGACCAAAATAAACTGCAAACAATGAATGAAATACGGTATGTACAGTGAATGAATTTCTTCCTTCTTGGCCTAATGCAGGTAATTCTTCACCCTCGAGATATTGACTAGGGGTATCCTCTTACCCTACAAATCCTCTAGATGCACTGCTCCACGTGGTAATACCTTTATCACCCTATATGGTCCTATGCATTTGGGTGCCAATTTGGTTGAAACTGCTGGGATTTGATGCACCAAAACCAAGGATCCTTCTTGTACTTCATTGGACCTAAGATTCCTGTCGTGCAATCTTTTGCGCTCTTCTTGTGTTACCTGAAGTTTTTGCATTGCTCCTTCTCTGTATTCTTCTAATGCCACTAGTCTCCTAATGGGAGGTTGAATTCCAATGGTTCTGGCTCCAATTTCTCTTTTGATAATGAATTTTAATGGTGCTAATGCCTCCTTTCCATATAATAAGCGAAATGGACTCTCGCCAGTGGTTCCTCTTCTTGTAGTTCTGAAAGCCCAAATTGCACCGATCAATGCTTGTGGCCAAAAGTTTTGATGATCAAAAGATAATCTGCATAGCAACCCAATCAAAATCTTATTGGAGCTTTTTTCTTGGCCATTTGCCCTTGGATAGTAGGCACAAGACTTTTTATGGAAGACCTTGTACCTATCAAATATAAATTGGAGCAATTGATTCACAAAATGTGTGCCCCTATCACTAGTGATTTCTACTGGGCAACCAAATCTTGAGAAAATACGTTTATACAAAAACTTAGCTATTGTTAAAGCCATGCAGTCCATAGTAGCTTTAGCCTCTATCCATTTAGTTGCATATGTGGCCATCAAAATATACTTTTTACCCCCAGGTTGACCAGTTGGTCTAATTCGTCCTATGAAATCAACACCCCATCGTTCGAATGGAAGCCATCCTATAGATATGACTAATGGTTGGAAATTCAATCTAGTTGGTGTAGGAGCACACCTCTGCCAAATGTGGCATTCTTTACCAAACTTGATGGCATCTCGATAGATTTGAGGCCACCATAGTCCTTTGTGGATGATTATGTGAGCCAAATCTTCTCCCATTAGATGCCCTTCATTGTGTGCTGCCTCAAGCAAAAGGGTTAGCTCCTCTGGATAAACACACTTTCTCAAGATACCATCTTGACAATATCTATATAAATTTTCATTTATAAGTGAGTATGCTTTGGTTTTAAGGAGCAATCTTCTCTTTTCTATAGGTGTCAAGTGTTCTGGGAGTTTTCCAATAGTGAGAAAATGGAGAATTACATCATACCAATCAGTCTGAGTTGCTATTAGAAAGAGATTACTATCCACCAGTTCATCATTAATACCTTTAGCCTTCTCGCTCATTGCAATCCTTGATACTTGATCTGCCATGCAGTGCTCTCTTCCTGGCTTAATATGAATATCAAAGTTAAATTCTTGAAACAAGAATAACCATCTCCAAACCCTTCCAGCTACTCTAGGCTTGTTTATCAAGTACTTCACGGGCTGATGGTCAGATATGACTATAAAATGTACACCGAGAAGATAATGCCAAAACTTTTGAAGAGCAAATACAATAGCCAAACCTTCCCTTTCAGTCGTACTGTAGTTCCTTTCAGCCTTGGTGAGTAGCCTGCTGGCATAGGGGATAGGTCTATCAACCTTGTGTGATGATGGTTGAGCTAGCAAACAACATGAAGACTGGCATCTGTATGCAGATGAAACTCCAATGACCAGTTAGGAACACTTAAAAGTGGAGCAGTACATAACCTCAATTTTAGTTCACAAAATGCTTTCTTAGCTTCAGCACTCCATGAGAGGGGAACCTTTTTACTGGTAAGCCTTGACAAGGGCTTAGTTATTTCTGAATACATTCGTATAAATCTTCTATGGTATCATGCATGGCCCAAAAAACTTTGCACTTCCTTTGGGATTTGTGGAATAGGCATGAGAAGGATAGCAGTAACCTTTGTAGGGTCAGCCGTTATCCCTTCAGTAGATACTATGTGACCAAGAAGAGTACCCTTAGTGACCAAAAAGTGACATTTAGCACGATTTAACTTCAAACCTGTTTTGAGACATTGCTCAAAGATTTCCTTTAGATTTTCTAAATGATCATGGAAATCTTGAACTGCTGCTCTTCTATCTGTGCCTAAAAACATTGAAAAGTCATCCATAAAAATGTGCAGGAAGGTTGTTAACCACTTGCCCAATATAAGATACATTGTTCTATTAAATGAAGATGGTGATTTTTCAAGCCAAAAGCCATGCGGGTATAGACATAAGTGCCCAATGGAGTAACGAAGGCTGTTTTGTCCCTATCATCAGGATGGATTACTATCTGATTGTAGCCACTAAAACCATCCAAGACGCTATACAAGGTGTGACCGGCTACTTCCTCAAGTACTTGCTCTGTGAAGGGCTGAGGAAATATATCTTGAACAGTAACCTTATTCAAGGCACGAAAATCAACGCAGACTCTTATTTTTCCACTATTTTTCTTGGGTACAATAACCATAGAAGAAAGCCACCTAGAATGTTCTACTGGAGCAATCATACCTGCTTCTTCTAGGTTTGTAATTTCTAACTTACCGCTTCTGCATACTTTGGATTGAGTCGATACGGCCTACTTCTTGCAGGCATGGCTCCCTCCACTAAGGGTATTTAGTGTAACCTAAGCTCTTCTGGTATCCCTGTTAGATCTTTGTAGGACCATGCGAAGACATTTTTGTAAGCAAAAAGTAAAGAAGTTACCTTCTGCAGTAAAGGGGGATACTGCCATAGCCAAGAGGCCAAGTGAACTACTTGAGGGTTCTCTTCATCCCCTAGATTTACTTCTTGAACCAGTGTTTCTGGACTAGTCTTACTTGAGAAATCATCTCCACTGTATGCAAGAGTGGAATTTAGCTTATGCTCTGCAATATGTTCTCTGGTCCATCCTTGGGGTATATCCGAAAAGGGGAGATCTTCTCTGCATTCAAGCTCATAACTTTCCTTCCCCGATACTTCTACATGTGTTGACCCTTCAATGTTTTTATTTGCAAACTCTCATTCTCTAATTCCTTGTGAATTTCATAGCCTTCTTCTGCAACTCCTTCATATGCAACCTCTCCTTCTATTTCATTGATTTCCACCATGCAACACTCTGTACTTTCCATCATCCAATTCAATAATGTATCATCTTCTTAGGGTAAAGAGAGCATTACCTGAGTGTCCACTATATACCCAGTAGTTTTGCCTGAGTCGAATCCTTCTTCCAAATGTAGTTGCAGTTGGCTATTGGTGTTTGTTGAAATCCACAGTTTGTTTTTCCCCCAATCTTGCAAAGCTTTTGCTTGTCTCAGCCAAGGTCTCCCTAGGAGTAAAGGGTAAGAAGTCTCCTGTGGGAGTGCAATAACAAAAAAATCGAGAACAAAGTGACAACCCTGCACTATCATAAGTACCTTTTCAATAATGCCAACTAGCGCAACCCAATGTTGATATGCTAGGGTAACTGTGAATGGTGCCATCTTGGTGGGTTTCAAATTCAGTTTCCTCATTGTGAAATCTGGCATCAAATTAATGCCAGAGCCACCATCTATGATCACACTTATGAGAGCTTCATCCTTTATAAAAATAGATAACCTTGAGCTTTGGTAGTCTGCTAGGGGTGCAGGGGGAAAATCAACCATAAAACCTTCTATGCTAGGTGGTTGGATCAGGTAAGCAGAGTGTATAATCTTTAATAAGTCACTTCTTATTTTTGAATCCATCTTTATGAGTTCGTACAGACTAACCTTGTGATGAATACCTTTCAAGATCTGCTCAATGTTTACCTCATGTGTGTCTTCTTGCAGACTTGTTGGTTGGTCCCTTAGTGAAGTAGCCATCCCTTCATATCTGCTTGGCCCTTCCACTCAGTCTTCTTTTCCTCCTCTTTATCCTGGAGCCCTTGTCGTTCCTCTCTACAGGTTGCTGCTGCTTGTCTACATCTAGTCATCATGGGCAGTGAAGAAGATGAAATAGCATAAGTCTGAGTGGTCATACCTTCTACTTGTGGGGAGACTGCAATCATGTGAATTGGACCGGGGTGGCTTCTTGGGCAATCTTTGGTATAGTGATCCTTGGCCTCTAGACAATGCTAACAAGGAGGTGCATGTTCTGGAAGGGAACACCTATTTTGCATATGGCCATATTTACCACAACGATAACACATCAATGGCCTATTATATCTAGGGTTCGTTGTACGATTCTCCTCTCTATTAGGTGCATTTGAAGTACTAGCATAATATGAATCCATAGCTTGAGGGTTACCTCGTTGCTGTGAACCCTTGAGGTAGTAACAGTCCCTAGCTTCATGGCCGTCCTTTCCACAAAATTGACACCTTACCCTGTTAGGACAATTAGCATTGGAATGTCCATTGTTGTTACATATTGTGCACCAAATCTGCCTTCTTATATCCTGAGTGGTCCGCAAATCTTTTAACTCACGGCAAAGTTGGGCTACGTTATCATCAGTGCGATGCAGTGGTGGCAAGAACTTCTCTTCTTGGTGATTTTGTTGCATTCTCAATGCCTCCAGTTCTTTCCTCAGTTGCCCAATAGGGTCTAGTTCTGCCGCATAATTTGGTTGTGTTTCCCCTTCAAACTGTTGCCTAGCTTCTTCAATGCATGATGCCACTACAACAAAATCATTAAGGGTTGCATCCAATCTAAGAGACTCACGTAGCTTCTGCTGAGATGACCTGGGTAGAGCTTTTTCTATCCATTTTTTAACCAAGAAATCACCTGGAGCATGTGGTAGACGAGCAACAAGTGCTTTATTCCTAGTGTGAAGTTCGTGAAAGGATTCACCTAATCTCAGCTTTAGGTTCTCTAGCTGGTCTAGAGCTCTTTTCGACGAGTCACTTGGTTGAAATGTCTGTGAGAATGCCGTCTTCAGAGCCTCCCATTTAGCAAAATGGCCATCTGCATATTGACTATACCATTTGTCAGCAAGGCCTTCCAATGTGGATGGGAAGAGTACTAGCATTGCATCCTCTCTATTTTGTAGACCTCGTCCACGGCATAGGGAGTTGAATCTCCTCACATGATCATCAACATCATCATAAGCTTGTCCCTTAAAGGTAGGGAACTTGATATTGAGTCTACAGAGTAAGTGAGAGAGATCCTCCATTGCTAGTGGTGTTTCCTCTCACGTATCTGAAGAGAAGTCCAATGTTCTCCAATGCTTTTCCTTTGACAATGGTGTCGCACCCAAATCAATAGATAAATTCAAAGAGGGTAGAGGGGAGCTAGGTTCACTACTCGAAGGTAAAAATGATTTTTTAAGGTTCCTCTGTACACGAAGAGGTCCTTATCTGCTCGTGTATGGGTCATGTACCTACTTGCAAGATGCAATAGGGCAAAAATAATGGAAAAGGACTATTTACTACGCTCAAGGCCTCTCACAGAAATGCAAGTGTCCCACCGGGTGTGCCAAACTGTAGAGGAGGTACTGGGGTATCCACTTTTACAAGAGCAGGAAATATGTACTTCCAATACTTCGCCTACTCAAGGGAGGTTCTCCTTAGGGAAGTATACCCTTTAGCATTTCTGTGAGCAGAAAGATCACAATAACTGCACAATAATGTAGACACTCAAATGCCAAATGACAATTGTGAAGGATAGAACCGCTCCTTATTTTGAACAAATGATTACAATCTATACAAAAGAAATGCTTCAAAAGTTGATGTTTTGTGCTAACATGTCAACCCAAAACTAACAGAATCAATACAAGATATTCATATGATCAAATGAACACAAGTAGATGAAGACTTGCACTAATCAGTACACAGATATGAAGACTTGCTCTATGGGAAGAGCATGGAAATACCACTAGCTCACACTGAATGACAAAATCAAGCCACTTCTTCACACTAAAGTGCTATTAGCCCTCTACTGGGAAGCCCACACTCTATATCCTCACCATAGAGTGACTTCCTATAGTAGGCTTGTAGCCACAGAGTGCAAAGAGAGGACCAAACGAGATGTCGGAAATAAGTCCCGTCGTATGTGTCTATATCTCTCCAATGAGTACTACTCCATTGCTTTTATAGGCTCCAATAGGCCAAGAGGGCCTTGCCAATTTCCCACGTTCACTGAACATGCGCCGATTGATTGCCCCAAAATTGGAGGGGTAGATCAAATATGGTACTGACCACTAGTTTTGAATTGGATCCTCAAAAGAAGGCAGTCATCACGAATGGTTAGCGGCAACCGTCATTTAACCATTTACACTTTTACCACTTTTGCATGCAAGCTCAGATCCTCATTATGTGCCACCCGTGATATTGTAATGACCCTCAGAAGCACATCCTTCACATAATTCTTCACATAATTATTGTAGTACTTTTGACCATCTAACCATGAAAGAAATCTTCAGCTGCTGTTACGGAAGCTCCAGCATCATCTTTTGCCTATCTTACATATTGAGTGGTGGAAGGTAGTGAGTTGTGTGAGTGGTAGGGGGAGGTGTGGGAGGGTGGAATGGAGGGTGGAGTTGAGGGTGGGTGGAGTTGGGAGAGGGTGGGTGGAGTGTGGGTGGAGTTTGAGGTGGGGTGGAGTGGAATGTGAAGTTAGGGTTGGAGTTGAGGGTGGGTGGAGTGGAGGTTGCCGTGGGTGGAGTTGGGAGAGGGTGAGTGGAGTGTGGGTGGAGTTTGAGGGGGGGTGGAGTGGAGTGTGGGTGGAGTTTGAGGGGGGGGGTGTAGTGGAGTGTGAGTGGTATGGGGAGTGGTGGGAGGGTGGAATGGAGGGTGGAGTGGAGGGTGGATGGAGTTGAGAGAGGGTGGGTGGAGTTTGAGTAGGGGAGGGTGGAGTGGAGGGTGGAATTAGGGTTTGATTTGAGGGTGGGGTGGAGGGTGGGGTTGCCGTGGGTAGGAGGGTTGATTCTAACTCCACCTATCAAAGAGCCCAATGAATTCCCTAATTGGAAGAGTCATCTTCTATGTACTAAAAAAGCATCAACGTTAACAACATCAAAAGATCAAGAACTCTTGTCAAAGCATGTACGATATGAAAGGCATGATCAGAGAGCTAATTTATGTTCTTGGTTATCTTATGTTCTTGGATATCTATATAGTAGACTTGAATCAAAACTCGGTTTAAACACGTGAGGAGCCAAATGAATTCTCTTGGGAGAGTCATCTTTGACATACTGAACTACAACAAGCGTGGAAGTGGGGGTGGGCTATGGGGGCTGGGGGGGGGGGGGGAGTATGAGGGGGTGGCGGGGGGTGGGCTGTGGGGGCTGCGGGGAGAAGTATGAGGGGGTGGCAGGGGGGGGGGGGGGATGGCTGTGGGGCTTGCGGGGGCAAATATGAGGGGGTGGGCTGTGGGGGGAAATATGAGGGGGTGGCGGGGGGTGGTGGGCTGTGGGGGTTGTGCTGGGAAATATGAGGGGATGCTAGGGGGGGGTGGGCTGTGGGGGCTACGGTGGGAAATATGAGGGGGTGGCGGGGGGGGGGGGGGATGGGGCTGTGAGGGCTAGGGGGGAATATGAGGGGGTGGCGGGGGTTGGGCTGTGGGGGATGCGGGGGGAAATATGAGGGGGTGGCGGGGGGAGGGGGTGGCTGTGGGGGACTACGGGGGCAAATATGAGGGGGTGGAAGGGGTGGGCTGTGGGGGCTGCGGGGGGCAATATGAGGGGGTGGTGGGGGGGTGGCTGTGGGGGCTGCAGGGGGAAATATGAGGGGGTGGGCTGTGGGGGCTGCGGGGGGAAATATGAGGGGGTCGCGGGGGGTGGGCTGTGGTGGTTGCGGGGGGAAATATGAGGGGGTGGCAGGGGGAGGAAGCTGCAGGGGGGAGAGAGAGAGAGAGAGAGAGAGAGAGAGAGAGAGAGAGAGAGAGAGAGAGAGAGAGAGAGAGAGAGAGAGAGAGAGAGAGAGAGAGAGAGAGAGAGAGAGAGAGAGAGAGAGAGAGAGAGAGAGAGAGAGAGAGAGAGAGAGAGAGAGAGAGAGAGAGAGAGAGAGAGAGAGAGAGAGAGAGAGAGAGAGAGAGAGAGAGAGAGAGAGAGAGAGAGAGAGAGGAGAGAGAGAGAGAGAGGGAGAGAGAGGAGAGGAGAGGAGGGAGGGAGGGAGGGAGGGAGGGAGGGAGGGAGGGAGGGAGGGAGTGAGGGAGGGAGGGAGGGAGGGAGGGAGGGAGGGAGGGAGGGAGGGAGGGAGGGAGGGAGGGAGGGAGGCAGGGAGGGAGGGAGGGAGAGAGAGAGAGAGAGAGAGAGAGAGAGAGAGAGAGAGAGAGAGAGAGAGAGAGAGGAGAGAGAGAGAGAGAGAGAGAGAGAGAGAGAGAGAGAGAGAGAGAGAGAGAGAGAGAGATGAGAGAGAGAGAGAGAGAGAGAGAGAGTGAGAGAGAGAGAGAGAGAGAGAGAGAGAGAGAGAGAGAGAGAGAGGGTAAGAGAGAATTCGGCCGCGCTACAGTATACCTTTGGATTCTCTCTCAACGATGCCCTCATACCAAGACCTGTATGAAATTACTTACATTAGGAAGAGGGAGCACACAAAAAAAAAACTGCATCTTTGGATGTGGGCATTCCAAAGTTCTCAACTCCATCCAGGAGAAAGACAATGGTAATAGATGAGGAAGTTTATAGGTTCTCCTTCCTCAAAATATTTGATTGTTGACAAAAATTGGATGTTTATAGATTATCCTTCCTCAAAAAACTGCATCTTTCATTCTAAAGTTCTCAACTCCATCCAGGAGAAAGACAATGGTAATAGATGAGGAAGTTTATAGATTCTCCTTCCTAAAAATATTTGATTTGAAACAAAAATAGATGCTTTGAATTACAAACCAAGGGATTCCATACTATCTGCAATCGTGATGATGAAGGTGCACAATCCATTAAAAGTGGTGAAACTGGTCGATTGTGATATCAATTTGTGCATTTTATCTAGATCAAATGATTCTCCTTATCCTTCTCATATTCAAAACAATTTATATTGTCTTTTTGTTACATAGGCGATTTCTCTCTCAAGTAATATGAGCTCTCTATTCTCTATTTAGCCATCCAATTTGATCTCTAGCACTCTCTACTAAGTCACATGGATTGAAACTCTATGTAATGATATAATCTTGTAAAGATATTATGAACCTTGAAAGTCTTAAATATCTTGTGTTGTTTATAAAATGTTGGTTAAGTTAACTAAATGGAAAAAATTTTATCCCATGAATATTGATTTGCATTAAATAGCTTCTCTATTTATTGTTAATCCTATTTCTATCTCCACTTTTCATGTGCTTTTTGGAAAATGATTGCAATGATTATGAGTCTCTATCAAGTTTAAAAGTAGACTTTATAAAGTAATTAAAATATTTCATTTTCTTACTTGAAGTATGAAGTTAAATGTATATATTCTCAAAACACCATTCTCCTCGGAATGCCTACATAAATTGAAGAAATTAAAGCGATTAAGTGAGAAATGTATCAAGAACGTAGAAAGTTGTAT
>CM035411.1:147697559-147705059 GCA_020310875.1 Ceratopteris richardii | reverse complement strand
CTCTAATTCAACCTTTTAGCCATATGTTTGAAGTATATGTACACATTGCATCTATTCCTCCGATGTCCTACTAGAGAGATGTCTCTCCTCCCATTAGCTACTTAAATCATCGAGGATCATAATATATATAAAGATATATACACATCATGTAGATACACATACATAAATATAAAATGGAGTAGATATATTATGCATCACACATACATGCCTAAATGCACACATAATATATATATATATATATATATATACATGCATACATATTTACATGTACACATTTACACATAGACATATATACATATATACATGTACACATCACATATACATGCCTACATGCACACATAAACATATATATATATACATGCATACATATTTACATGTACATATTTACACATAGAAACATATACATATATACATGTACACAATTATAAACACTTGCATATATTACATGAATACATGAATATTTTACATACATATATACACATATGCAGATTTAACACATGTATACATATATCACACACATGCAAACACATACATATACATGAAATACATATATATGCATACTAACATATGTATATATATAATACACATGAATACACACATATATGCATACATACATGATAAAAATTTGCTCCTCGAAGATAAAGCTATATATAAAATAATTAGGCATACCCCCGAGCTTCATGTTCTAACTTAAAAGAACATGATTTCATATCTCTAGTAGGATTCATCGTTATTCAAGTTAATAAAAAAATCTCTTATCTGATATCCATTCAGAAGCTTCATGTTATTGATCGATAACTAGAGTAAAATTTACTATCTAATCTGCTCATATGTTTTCATTATTGCCATCATTTTGGTAAGACATCAATATAGTCTCATCTTCATTATCCTTATTGATTTCATTTATTTCTTCTATTGTTAAATCTATGTTCTCATGAATCACATCATCCATTGATGGATTAATATCTATTTCTGGTAATTCCTCTTCCTCACCAGTAGAATCAACATGTAGAGAATTATCCTCTTCATCAAAAGATTAGTATCATTATCACGTATAATGATTCTAATTTCTATTTCAGATGTTGATGTATTAGTATCTAATGCTGAATCATCAAGAGGACTTTCTTCGATCTCTCTAACAATAAATTGTTCAAACAATGACCTACCTCTAGGTTGCACATGAATGACTTGCCACCAAGGATGAGCATCTGGGTTTTTATAAAAAAATGCTTGTTCAATATGCCTAGGAAGAATATATGGTTCTTTAGTAGATCACATTACCTTGGAAGAATCAATTGCCCAAAACCCAGATAATTCCTTTCTTAATGTGGAATTACTACCTTTATACTCGGCTCAAAACCAGTCAACCTTCAAAATGACCTATCAAAATATATAACAACAAAAATCCATTATTAGATGCTTAAAAAAATAACTAACTCTAGCATAAAAATAAAAACTTTTTTCTACCTGTTTGAATGTACGAAATGAAATTTCGTAGATACCAACAATAGTTCCTACGTAAACCAAGTTCGCTATCTATAAGGTTCGTGTCTTTTGAGCTAGCACATGATAGTTGCTTGAAAGTAGCAACAATACTAAAATCCTCTGTTTTACGTAAAGAATCAATGGCTTTGATTCTAATATGCTGTCCAAAAGCCCACATATTAGTGAACATTCGAGCCTGCAAAATAAATTCAATTAGTAAATAGAAACTAACATACATATATGAAAAAAATAAAATATTATTTTAATAAAATTACCTTTCTTTCACAACCTATCATTAACTCTCTTTGCTCATCTGAGATTTCTTCATTATTTGCGTTGGCGCGTTGCAAACGACTATATAGCCAATCCATGAAAGAAGATATATCTGTAATCTCATTATTATCGAGATTACGTTTATATCTTTTGTTTTTTCGCCTTTTACTTCAGAGATTTTGAAGTTCCTCGTACTCGCTAAGGAATGCTTGCATGCATTCGCTATTATATGCTACAAAAGTAGAAACATAATTTTTTTCTTGAAATGTAAATAAGAATGGAACTCCCTTACCTGATCATAACTCATCTCTTATTTTTGAAGAAGACTCGTTGGTCCATGCACATGGAGCTTCTTCATGAACTCTTTCAAGGTACTCACTAACGTAATACATGCACTCTTCAAGCATCCAATCTTTTGCCATGGATCCTTCTAGTTTCGCTCTTTGTCGCACATAACCTTTTAATATTCCCATAAATCACTTGACCCAAAACATCCATCGAGTGTTGACAACACTTGCAATCTCTATTTCATCTACAAGATGGACTAATAAATGAACTTGAATGTCAAAAAATGAAGTAGGAAGTTCTTTCTCCATCAAACACAGTAGCTCTTTGCATTCACGTATTTTTTGTGGGATCGAGTTTTTGTCAATTTATTTGGATGTAATCCACCTATACATATCATAAAAAAAATTATAAAGAAGTCAATTAAAAAATAAAAGATATATAATATTCATACATATTAAATATAAAAGTATCATAATTACTTTATAAGTGATCCAAGACGATAGATCACATCTCGTACTCCTTTCGTTGTACATCCATCGATAACCAAAGGTAAAATATGTTTCAAAAATGGGTCTTTAACCCAGATAAGCTCTTATCATCCATAGTAAACATGATTTGAAAAGATGCTCCATATCCTGTAGGAGTCTTAATCAATTTATTCTATTGTTGATAGTCTGTATCTCTTTTGTTGTAAGTACCCAAGGAGCAGGTGCATAAGTCGTTTCTTGTCGATGTCTATCAAAAACTGGCCATAACTTTGGTTTGGATTTTTGATCTTTCATATCATTCCTTGATGCTGTGGAATCTTTTAGTCCAAGAAGATGCTGCCAAAGTGAATAACCAATAATTTTGAATATATGCATAGGATCAAGAAGATGACATACCTTAAACTCTTTCCAATACTCCAAAGAATACCATATTGATATGTTCTTTGCGAGTGCCAATTTTCCTTTACCTCTCTTCACGTACTCATTATCTAAATCATCATTGAAGATTTCTAATTCTGGATCTATTAGAGGTCCATCTATCCATTTTTTATACCAATCCATAGGCTTCATAGGTTTTGGACACTGACATGTTTCAAGCATTCCGTTAAAATGTATCGCTTCTCTTTTGGATCTTAATGGATGATCATTAGGCAAGAATCTTTGATATCGAAGATAATAGTTTTGTTGAGATTCTTACTATAGATTGATTTCAACCAATCAGCACAATATGGACAAGCTTTATAACCCTTAGTAGATATTCCTGCATCATGAAAATGATAAAAATATAATTAGATTAAATCATGTTTATTTAGATGCATATTGAATAAAAAATTACATCAATACCTGAACGAACACCATATCCTGGAAAATCGTGAATAGTCCAAGCCACAATACCACGAACCGTAATATGTCTTTCATTGATGCTTTTCGATACATCAATGACATTAATACCTCTCCATAACTCTTGGAGATCGCCAATGAGAGGAGCAAGATATATATTCACATCTTTAACTTGTCTTTTGCCTGGGAATAAAAGTGAAAGCATTAAATGTTCCTTTTTTAATGCTAAGTTATGGCGGAAGATTGTAATCTATGACTACCACTGGCCATGTTGACCATTTACTCGATTTCATGGAGAATGCATAAACCCCATCTAATGCAACTCCTAACTTTAGATTTTGTGGATTTTGTGCAAATTCAGGCCATGTAGAATCAATATGCTGAAAAGCAACACTATCATGAGGAATTCTGATTATTCCATCAGTACTTTTGTGATCATGTCCCCAAGTCAAAAGCTTTGATAATTCGAGGCTTTGAAACATATGTCTAATCCGTGGAGCCAATGGAAAATGTCTCAATACCTTTTTTGGGATTTAACCTTCTTCGCCCTTATATTGAGGAGATTGACATTTGGGACATGTCAAAGAGTCTGCATATTCACCTCTATATAAAATACAATCGTTAGGACATGCATGTATACATTGATAATCTATACCAAGATTGTTGATTATCTTCTTCATTTCATCATGTGAGGTAGGAAGAATATTCTGACTTGGTAAAAACTTTTCAGATAATAACCTTTAAGTTTATAAAAAAGGATATATTAAAGAAACTAAATAACTATATATATATATATATATATATATATATATATATATATATATATATATATATATATATATATATATATATATATGCATATAATTTTATATATGTATATGCTTATGTGCATCTTTCAAAATACTCGTGAAAAATTTGATTGTTTTGGATGGCAGGATATGGTTCTTTGTTTTGGAGGATATGAAGTATGTACCTTCATTGAATGATTTGTCCATTCTATCATATGTTCAGTTTGAAAGTGTGAGAAACGGGTTTACAATTGCTATTCAAAGAATTTGGCACTGTTTATAGGCCATACGATGGTGATCTGGATGAATCGCATGCACAGAGGTTATTCAAGATAGAGCAACCTGATTATAATGGACTAGTGCCAGCAGGATTCCTAGGGTATGCAGTAAACCTCTTGCATGTCAATGATGAGCATCTGAACTTTAGGATACAAAGTGGAAATCATGGTGGCTTGAGAGGATCACTTTTATACAGCTTGTTCAAAGAACTTCAGATTTATGATAGTGAAGTTCTTTGAATAAGTTGTATAAAAGTGATCCTCTCAAGCCACCATGATTTCCACTTTGTATCCTAAAGTTCAGATGCTCATCATTGACATGCAAGAGGCTTAGTGCATACCCCAAGAATCCTACTGCCACTGGTCCATTATAATCAGATTGCTCTATCTTGAGTAACCTCTGTGCATGCGATTCATCCAGGTCACCATTGTATGGCCTATAAACAGTGCCAAATTCTTTGACTAGCAATTATAAATCCGCTTCTCACACTTTCAAACTAAACATATGATAGAATTGACAAATCATTCAATGAAGGTACATACTTCATATCCTCCAAAACAAACAATCGTATCTTGCCATCCAAATAATCAAATTTTTCGCGAATATTTTGAAAGATGGATTAAAAGTTTTTAAAGATGCACAGACAAAAAGTGTCCATTCAATTCAAGCTATTGTTCTTACCTTATC
Organism: Ceratopteris richardii; assembly: GCA_020310875.1. Taxonomy (NCBI): domain Eukaryota; kingdom Viridiplantae; phylum Streptophyta; class Polypodiopsida; order Polypodiales; family Pteridaceae; genus Ceratopteris; species Ceratopteris richardii. The sequence goes on along the minus strand of CM035411.1, from coordinate 147,699,931 downwards.
TAAAGTAAGAATAAAAACCTGCATTGAATGGACACTTTTTGTTCGCCCATCCTTTAAAATTATTTTTCCATCCTTCAAAATGTGTGTATATGTGTGTGTATGTTTATATGTGTGTGTATGTTTGTATGTGTATGCATTCATGTATATTATGTGTATGTTTATATATGCACATATATATATATATATATATATATATATATATATATATATATGCATATATATATATATATATATATATATATATATATATATATATATATATATATATATATATATATATATATATAAATAGATAGAAAATTGAAAATTATACCTTAATAGTGTCGAAACTCATACATTAATCCATCCAAAATGATTTTGAAGATTGAGAATAAGTAAGCTCGCACTAAGTCGTGTCTCAAGCTAAAAGGTGCTCTTGGAGGTCTATGCCATCCATAATTCACAAATAGTTCATCACTGACATGTAATGTAGTAATAGCATTGACAACTATGTATCTTGATACATCTCTACTCATGTATGGTGATTCATGACTATTTTCATGCTCCTCAAATGTGCAATTATACCTTGAACTATTATGTAACCCTCGACTACTATTTCTTAAACCTGCTATATTTCCATGTGTGTAAGGTCTTGTATCAATATATAATCTTTCATTTTCTGCATGTAAAATCCTTCTACTAGTAAGGGATGCTGCATTCAAGCATATTCCATAAGTACTCATGCTTTGAACATAACGTGAAAGTCGATGCCAATCTTCCCATCCATATATAGGACCACAAAAGCCCCAAAAGTTGAAAATCTCTCCATCTAAAGGAAGTGGTCCTCTATTCCATCCTCCATATCTTCTTCTATCATATGTTCGTACTAAAGAACGATCACGAGCTGGCAATGGATAATCTCCAGCCGTTTCAGTCTCTGAACCAAGAGGTAGAGGATTTCTAGAAACCTCTACTTGTATTTGATGAATAGCAAGTCCATGACGTGTACGAGGTATACTAACATTATGAGAAAAATTATCCATCATCATCATCATCGAGCAAGTATTCCTGTATATCAACAGTAATTTGATTTTTTATATGGTTTTAAATAAAATAATGACATTAATATATATAGAAAATACATACCCAAGCATTATCACATTGACCAGGTAATGGTGCACGCTCAAAAGTACCATACTCTACCTCATGTTCAATACATTCCAATCGTGATCTTCGATACGTGTCATAACAAGAGTTACACCAACATATAATATGCTCTTGATAGTAAAATTCATCGTAATTCCTATCGGAGGACACATGTGAAGTCGTTGCATGGATAGGAGGTGGTGGAGTACCCTCTGATTGATCAAAATCTGCACATAATAAGAAACAAAAAAAAATATAAGTTATGTATCCATCAAATATATTTAAAATTAAATGTTTGATATACTTACAGGTTAAAGTCGTTGCACGATGAGCAGACGATGGTGGAGTTCCATCTGATTGATCAAAATCTACAAATAATGGTATTTGATATTAATAATCTGATTATCTACATACACAAAAAATTCACATATACGTGTTTACACATACACACATATTCACATATACACATTTACACATACACACATATTCACATATACACAACTACACATTATTATGGGATAAATGCATGTATTTTGTATGAATGAGTGTATATGCATGCATGTGTGTGTACATATATATGTCAATATGTATATGTGTGTTTATGTTATATGTATCTATATGTGTATATGTATACATATATGTATGTGTATATGTTTGCATGTATATGTGTATGTGGGTATGTGTATGTGTATGTGTGTGTATATATGTGTATGTATTCTGATTTTTTTTTTCTATTTGAGATTAAATTAACAAGAGATATTGTATGGTGAAAAAAAATAAGAGGCGAGCTAACATACCACTAGAGACGTGGGAGTTTTTTCATAGACAGCTACGTCTTCAGGAGTCATTTCTTCAGGGGAAGGTACACAAATTAATAGTTTATATTTATAATTTTTATATATTTTAGTAATTTTTTACATTTAATTTATGTATTTTTTTCCTGAAATAAACAGGCTGCTGCAAAGAAGAGAGTGGAGTCGGGCCACACATCGCACCTAGGCCAAATGGACCATAATTGTTTTGTAGCTACATTTGTAAGTATATGTGTTATTGTGAGTATATTTTTTATTTTAGTTAAAATGCAAGCAACTAATCTTTTTTATTTGTTTCAATGAAGCGGAAGGATTATGGCTGATATCCTACAAAACATGAGATGCTACACATTTTGGATATCGGCATTTGAACGAGTATATGCAAGATCATCCTAATGCCTTTGTGAGTATTATTAAATTTTATATAATTATTTG
>CM035411.1:147565059-147692559 GCA_020310875.1 Ceratopteris richardii | reverse complement strand
AGAAGAAGATACATTATTGAATTGGATGATGGAAAGTGCAGAGTGTTGCACGGTGGAAATCAGTGAAATAGAAGAAGAAGTTACGGATGAAGGAGTTGTAGGAAAAGGCCATGAAGATCACAAGGAGTTGGAGCATGAGATTTTGCAGGAGAACACATTGAAGAGGCAAAAAATGTAAAAGTACCCGGGATGGAAAGTTATGAGCCTGAGTGCACAGAACATCTTCCTTTTACGGATATACCTCAAGGATGGACCAGAGAACATATTGCAGAATATATGTTAAAGTCCACTTCTGCATACAATGGAGATGATTTTTGAAACAAGACTAGTCCTGAAACACTGGTTCAAGAAATAAATCTAGGGGATGAAGAGAACCCTCAAATAGTCCACTTGGCTTCCTGGCTATGGCATTATCCCCCTTTGCTACAGAAGGTAATTTCTTTACTTTTTGCTTACAAAAATGTCTTTGCATGGTCCTACAAAGATCTAACAGGGATACCAGAGGAGCTTGGATTACATCGGATACCCTTAGTTGAGGGAGCCGCACCTACAAGAAGTAGGTTGTATCGACTCAATCCAAAATATGTAGAGGCAGTAAAGTTGGAAGTTACAAAACTAGAAGAAGCAGGTATAATTGTTCCAGTAGAACATTCCAAGTGGCTTTCTTCTATGGTTATTATACCCAAGAAAAATAGTGGAAAAATAAGAGTTTGCATTGACTTTCGTGCCTTAAATAAAGTGACTGTTCAAGATGGATTTCCTCAGCCTTTTTCAGAGCAAGTACTTGAGGAAGTAGCCCGTCACACTTTGTATAGCTTCTTGGATGGTTTTAGTGGCCACAATGAGATAGTGATCCATCCTGATGATAGGGACAAAACATCCTTTGTTACTCCATGGGGCACTTATGTCTATACTCGCATGGCTTTTGGTTTGAAGAATGCACCAGCTTCATTTAATAGAACAATGTATCTGATATTGGGCAAGTGGTTAACAACCTTTCTCCACATTGTCATGGATGACTTTTCAGTGTTTTTAGGCACAGATAGAAGAGCAGTAGTTCAAGATTTCCATGATCATTTGGAAAATCTAAAAGAAATTTTTGAGCAATGTCTCAAAACAGGTTTGAAATTAAATCGTGCTAAATGTCATTTTTTGGTCACCAAGGGCACTCTTCTTGGTCACATAGTATCTACTGAAGGGATAACGGTTGGCCCTGCAAAGGTTACTGCCATTCTATCCATGCCTATTCCACAAAACCCAAAAGAAGTGCAAAGCTTTTTGGGCCATGCAGGATACCATATAAGGTTCATACGAATGTATTCAGAAATAGCTAAGCCCTTATCTAGGCTTACCAGTAAAAAGGTCCCTTTCTCGTGGAGTGCTGAAGCTGAGAAAGCATTTTGTGAACTGAAAATGAGGTTATGTACTGCTCCACTTTTAAGTGTTCCTAACTGGTCATTGGAGTTTCATGTGCATACAGATGCTAGTCTTCATGCTGTTGGTGCAGTTCTAGCTCAAACATCATCACACAAGGTTGATAGACCTATCTCCTATACCAGCAGACTACTTAACCAAGCAGAAAGGTATTACAGTACAACAGAAAGGGACGGTTTGGCTATTGTATTTGCTCTTCAGAAGTTTCGGCATTATCTTCTTGGTGTACATTTTATAGTCATATCTGACCATGAGCCCTTGAAGTACTTGATAAACAAGCCTAGAGTAGCTGGAAGGATTTGGAGATGGTTACTCCTGTTTCAAGAATTTAACTTTGATATTCATACTAAGCCAGGAAGAGAGCACTACATGGCAGATCAAGTGTCCACAACTGCAATGAGCGAGAAGGCAACAGGTATTAATGATGAGCTAGTGGATAGTAATCTCTTCCTAGTGGTAATTGAGACTGATTGGTATGATGGAATTCTCCATTTTCTCACTACTAGAAAACTCCCAGAACACTTGACACCTATAGAAAAGAGAAGATTGCTTCTGAAAGCCAAAGCATATTCACTTATAAATGGAATTTTATATAAATACTGTCAGGATGATATCTTGAGAAAATGTGTCTATCCAGAGGAGGTAAATCTTTTGCTAGAAGCTGCACACAATGAAGGACATCTAAAGGGGGAAGAATTGGCTCACAGAACCATCCACAAAGGACTATGGTGGCCTCATATTTACAAGGATGCGATCAAGTTTGCTAAAGAATGCCACATCTGCCAGAGGTGTGCTCCTACGCCAACCAGATTTAATTTCCAACCAGTAGTCATATCTACAGGATGGCTCCCATTTGAACGATGGGGTCTTGATTTCATAGGACCAATTATTCCAACTGGTCAACCTGGGGGTAAGAAGTATATTCTAATGGCCACATGCTACGCAACTAAATGGATTGAGGCTAAAGCTACTGTAGATTGCACAACTTTAACAGTAGCTAAGTTCTTGTATAAACGTATTTTTTCAAGATTCGGTTGCCCACTGGAAATCACTAATGATAGGGGCACGCATTTTGTAAATCAATTGCTCCAATTTATATTTGACAGGTACAAGGTCTTCCATAAAAAATCTTGTGCCTACTATCCAAGGGCAAATGGCCAAGCAGAAAGCTCCAATAAGATTTTGATTGGATTGCTTCGCAAATTATCCTTCGATCATCAAAGCTTCTGGCCACAAGCATTGATCGGTGCAATTTGGGCTTTCAGAACTACAAAGAGGGGAACCACTGGAGAGACTCCATTTCGCTTAGTATATGGAAAAGAGGCATTAGCACCATTTGAATTTATTATCAAAAAGGAAATGGGAGCCAAAATCATGGGAATTGAACCTCCCATTAGGAGACTGGTAGCATTAGAAGAATGCAGAGGAGCAATGCAAAAACTTCAGGTAACACAGGAAGAGCGCAACAGACTGCATGACAGGTATCTGAGGTCCAATGAGGTACAGGAAGGATCCATGGTTTTAGTACATCAGATCCCAACAATTTCAACCAAATTGGCACCCAAATGGATAGGACCATATAAGGTGATCAAGGTATTACCACATGGAGCAGTGCATCTGGAGGATTTGCAGGGTAAGAGAATACCTCTAGTCAATATCTCGAGGGTGAAGAAGTACCTGAATTAAAGTTCAGATCAAATTGGAAGAATTTCAACCACTGTACATACCACATTTCATTCAGTATTTGCAGTTATTTTGTTCATTCAATAAGCAGATAAAGGGAAGTTGCACCGAGGCGGTGCAAAAGCTTGATGTGGGGGTATGTAGCACCCCTCTTCTCTCTCTCTTCCCCTGCCCCCACTCTCCCTGCTGACCCCTCACCACCCTCCCCTCACCACCCTCTTCGCAACCCCACGTGCCCCTCCTTCCTCCTTCTCTCTCTCTCTCTCTCTCTCTCTCTCTCTCTCTCTCTCTCTCTCTCTCTCTCTCTCTCTCTCTCTCTCTCTCTCTCTCTCTCTCTCTCTCTCTCTCTCTCTCCCCGCCACCCCACCCCGGTGACCCTGCCACCACACCCCCCGCGATGACCCCGCCCCCTCGCTGACCCCTCATCACCCCTCACCACCCTCCCCTCAGTCCCCGGCGTGCCCCTCCTCCCTCCCTCCCCCTCTCTCTCTCTCTCTCTCTCTCTCTCTCTCTCTCTCTCTCTCTCTCTCTCTCTCTCTCTCTCTCTCTCTCTCTCTCTCTCTCTCTCTCTCCCCGCCTCCCCACCCCTCGCTGACCCCGCCATCCCCTCTCCTCCCCACCCCGCAGTGCCCCACCCCGCAGCGCCCCACCTCCGCGTGCCCCTCCTTCCTCCCTATCTCTCTCTCTCTCTCTCTCTCTCTCTCTCTCTCTCTCTCTCTCTCTCTCTCTCTCTCTCTCTCTCTCTCTCTCTCTCTCTTTCCCTACCACCCCACCCCGCTGACCCCGCCACCACACCCTCCCGCTGACCCCGCCACCCCGCGCTGGCCCCTCACCACCCTCCCCTCAGCCCCCCGCATGCCCCTCCTTCCTCTCTCTCTCTCTCTCTCTCTCTCTCTCTCTCTCTCTCTCTCTCTCTCTCTCTCTCTCTCCCCCCGCCACCCCACCCCGCTGACCCCGCCACCACACCCTCCCGCTGACCCCGCCATCCCCTCCCCTCCCCACCCCGCAGCGCCCCACCCCGCCTGCCACCCCACAACCCCCCCACCCCCCCTCGCCCCTCCATCCTCACACCCCCGCCCCCCTACCCCGCGACCTCCTTTGTGACTTGCAAGAGGAAATGGCCAAACAGTTGCTCTCAATGAAGATATCTACGGGTGAATTGGTTGAAGCTCTGGATAAGCTCCCAAGAATTGAGGATGACACATTTCGATCTCGAGGTTTTGGAGGTGGATTTGGCAGAGGTGGATGTAGAGGTCCTAGTCGTTTCAACTCTAGGGGCAATTTCAACTCTGGGGGCCTATTGTTCTTGGTCAGCATGTACCAAGTTGGGTTTTGTTCTTTTTGGGATTCAGTGCATTATGATCAGTACTCGTTGTTGCCATTCAATAATGGAGAAGAGGCAGATTGCATGGACAGGCTGCTTTAGCCACTGCTAAGACTGAGAAGAGTAGTTGAAGTTCGAGATTATATTGTATGCGGATTATTCTAGAATGGATGCAATAATGTGTTCCCTGACATAGTATAATTCATCATGACCTTCCCTCCAGCCCCACCACCCTACCCCTGTCTCCATGTTTCTTTTGGCCACCTCAAATTTCCCTTTAGCGATCTCATTCATTGCTCTAACAATGTCTCATAAAGACTTCAAAAGGAGCAGGTGACTATGAGAATTTTGTATTCATATCCAATAACTTGTGAGGAATATACAAATGCCATTAGATGAAAACGCTAACTCAAGGTTGTTGGATGCTTATAAGGAATTCAGGAACTATTATATGAGGGGTTGTGGCATCTTAGCATTGAGATTATTCTTGAATCACCATCCATCAAATGTAAGGGATGTGCTTATTAGGATCATTCAAATATTTAGAGCGGCACAAATTGAGGATCTCAGCTTGCATACAAAAAGGTCAGTAAAAGTGTAGATGGTAAAAGTGGAAGTGGAGAAATGAATATTGCCGCCAACCATTCCTGACGACTGCCTATTTGTGAGGACCCAATTCAATTTACTGACCTACCCCTCCAATCTTGGGCAATCAACCGGCGCATGATCAGTGGACGTGAGGAATCGGCAAGGCCCTCTTGGCCTATTGGAGCCTATAAAAGCAATGGATTTGTGTTCAATTGGGATATACACATATACATACGTACGTACAGGGGTCCTCTCTTGGGACTCTTTGGCTACAAGCCTACTGTAGGAAGTCACTCTGTGGTGAGGATACAAAGCGTGGGCTTCCTAGTGAGGGCTAATAGCACTATAGTGTGAAGAGAGTGGCTTGGTTTTGTCATTCAGTGTGAGTCATTGGTATTTCGTGCTCTTCCCCTTAGAGCAAGTCTTCATACTTTGTATTGATCAGTGCTAGTCTACATCTAGTTGTGCCAATTGTACGGATTGGATGAATCCCTTGTATTGATGGTGTTTAGTTCTAGATTGGCATGTTAGCCCACATCATAAACTTTTGAGCATCTCTTTGGCCTATGTTGTAACCATCTGATTCGAACTAAGGAGTGGATGGTCTTCCATTATTGTCATTTTGTCATTAATATTTTCTTGAGTATTCATAACTCTGTGCAATCATTGATATGTGCCTGCTCACAGAAGTGTTAAAGGGTATATTTCCCTAAGGAGAACCTCGCTTGAGTAGGTGAAGTACTAGAATACTTACTGCATGCTCCTGTTAAAAGTAGATACCCCAGTACCTCCTCTACAGTATATGTATGTATGTGCATGTGTATGTGTGTGTATATGTATGTATGTGCATAAGCATGTGTAAGTGTATATGTGTATATGAGTATGTGCATGTGCATGTGTGTGTGTGTGTGTAAATGTATGTGCATGTATATGTGTAACTCTATGTGTATATGTGTGTATGTGCATGTATATGTGTATATGTAGGTATGTGCAGGTGTGTGTGCATGTGTATATGTGCTTTAATACTTTAATTATATAATTCATTCATATGTGTGAACCTAAGTGTATATGTATGTGTGTGTATATGTGTGTATGTGCATGTGTATGTTTTGAGGGTCGCTTATGCAACGCCAAAAAGCGTTGCATAAGCGACATGTTTTGAGGGTCGCTTATGCGACATGTTTTGAGGGTCGCTTATGCAATGCCAAAAAGCGTCGCTTATGCGACATAACAAAGCATCGCTTATGCGATGCTATTTGAAACCGGCGTGTTAGCAACGCTCTATGGGAGCGTCACAGACCCGGTCACACCACAAGTCGCAAAAAACATCGTTTACTTCCTCGTCTAATCGATGGTGTGCACGCGATGCTCATTACGACGCATTTCGCAATTTTATAGCGATGAAATTCTGTCGCCTTAACCGTCTCTATACGCCCGTATTCCTTGTAGTGTTTCTATTTACTTCTCATCTTTATCTTCCTTCTTGGATTGTACGACATTAGCATATTTTTGCTTACTACTAGATGAGCTCGATTCACCTTATTCCTTCTTTTCTAGCTAAGAAAGCCTGATTTGTTACACACATAATGGATCTATTCTTCTTGATCTTATCTTCTCACAATGAAAGACTAACTTCTCCAATGCTAAGGCATTTGGATTTCCTTTCATGATCAACCCAAGGGTCGAAGCAAAACTCTAATATGAATCTAGAAGACCATTGAGAATAGTTTACACAAGTGAACTATCTGGCAAGACTTTATGAGCATAAGTCAACTCATCCTTTAAACCTTTAATCTTTGTCCAAAAAACTATCTATGGAATCTCCTTCATTCATGTGCTCACTTTCCAACTATTTTTGGAGATAAGCAACACAGGCCTCATTTCATGCCTCATATAAGGATATAAGTGTAATCCAAACATCCTTTCTTGTGTGGCAAGTGTGTATGTGAAGGATAATGCCATGTTTGACAATCAAGACTTTCAATGCATGTACTTGAGAATCTTTACCATCCCAACAAAGTTGCTCTTCACTAGCTGCAACAAAAATTGTAGCACAAAGAGGAATATGAGAATCATCATCGTGAACACCATCTACACCATCTTCAATAATTATATTCATAGGTAGGTTTGTATACAAATGTCTATGTTACATCAAACTAAGGACATAGAATCTGAAGCATATTCAAAAATACCAAAGAATTCATTATGCCAAAATACAAACCATTTGCGAGATCTATGGGAATTCTCATGATTGTTAAGCGATAAGTTTTTGTTTTAAAAAGTCATGCCTAACTACATGACTCACTCTTACCAAAAATTACTTTGTGGATCATTACTTACGATTTCTCATGACTTTGCGAGATCTACGGGAATTCTCATGATTGTTAAGCGATAAGTTTTTGTTTAAAAAATTCATGCCTAACTACATGACTCACTCTTACCAAAAGTTCCTTTGTGCATAGTTATTTACGATATCTCATGACTTTACAGAAAATTCCATTTTATTTCACAAATTTCCAGGTTCACCGCTTACTTTAACGTTTTTATTCAATATGCTATTCTAGTGTATATATATATATATATTCGTGTGTGTGTACTTATAGACACACAATGTGTGGATGAGAACGTTTTAGGAAAGCAACTCAGCTTTTTAATTAAAATTTCCCATTCATGTATGCATGCAGAATGAGCGGATAGTGATCACAAGGCCAAAATGCAAGTCAGATGTATTTATATAACTTACATGATTAAAAAACCGAACAGGGGGAAAAGCAAGTTGCATGTATTTATATGAGTTAAATGTTTACAAAATGATCAAGGTGGTCTTTATAATTGTAATTGTGGGGAGAATTATACCGAGAACGAGAAATGAAGCTGAGATGCAAATTCTTTTGAGAACAAGTACTTGTCACACCGCCCAATAGTATGCGATATTGACAAAAGAATAAAGGTACACAAAGAGCGAGTATGTTTTGTGATCCTCCGAAGGAGATTGCAACGTCCACGTGCGAAAGCAAAGGAGCAGACACCACACGAGGATGACGAAGCTGGTTGCGGCGTTAAACGGTCGATTGAGGTACAGAAGGGATGCATGAAGAGTGGCCCAACAACAGAGAAGCAAAAAGTTTGTTACAACGCGAGCAGGCATATTGCCAAGCATGATAGGAAGAGTAACCCTTCCGCCGCTCACACGATCCCCTTCCACATCTCGATGGTCGTGAGTGCTACTTCCTAGACCGACAGCTATGGCTGTAGCAGCCATGAAAATCAGCGTAGGGTAATTAATAAACGAAGGTGCGACAATTGAAATGTTTACCATGTTGATGACAACAGTACCAACCATCATCACAATGGGTTTGATTAACCAATGCAGACTATTGAGCGATGCGTCGACGAAATTAAGAATCAGAGCGCAAGCAACCCAAGTAGCAGATAAAAGACCGCTGCCCAAGTACATACCATACAATACAAAATTTGTACACACCAACCCCAAGCGCCAAAGGCCACCATTTATGGTCACCAATTTTAACGGTATAGGTCGAGAGGGTTTATTGGTGCTGTCCTCACCTCCATTTTGAGCACTTTGTGTTTGATTAGCTAGGGTGAACGCATATATGAACAACCACGTCCAGGTTATGGAGCATAACAGATTTCTCCACAAGGGAGCACTCTTGATGTTGGATCCAAGCATATAGTTCAATTTTATGTGAGAAACAATGCTGATTAGAGCGCCTGGGAGAACGGTCGCTGTTAGGTCATAACTGACAAATTTGTAGCTCAAATAGATTTCCCTTGCAATAAGTTTAAGTATCTTCGTCACCATCTGCACAACAACACGGAAGTAATCATTATGCATTCTTCAACACATTTTCTTTCACTTAGTGTTGACGATTGTACAAGGAAAGTGTTGTAGGCTATTTTTCGATCAATGGTTATATTTTGAAGCTATTTGGCCATTTTCTGCTAATGCTCAGAGATTAAAAGAATTGTCCAATAATGTTCAGAGACGAAGAATCCGAAGTAGTCATAGTCGCCGACACACTATGAATTCGGTTTAGTTTAATATCATGGACTCGTTATCCTAGCAAGTCCTGTTCCAATACATCTAAGGCTATTGAATTATGTATATGTGAAGCATAAGATATTTCAAAATGCTACACTATGTGTCCTCAAATGCGCACTCCAGAAATTTAATGCTCCTTACACCTATGTTTAGATATGATTAAGATTCACTTAATTGAAGCTAAATCCATCAAAATAATCCGCTTATTTCATAGGAAAGAGCTTAAAAGACTTTTACAGAATAGAGAATGGATTGTTCTTCTTCATCGGCAACCTCTGACATATCCTCTGAGGGTGAGCAGGTATTATTCTCTGCGAATGAGCCATGAGAGACGGCAAGAAGAGACATCGTATTCGTTTCTTCTTCTTCTTCTTCTTCTTCCGTTGGCTTCATCCTTGATGTAGCGGATAACTGTGAAATGTCTAGACCTGTCCTCACAGCACGTGTTCTTAGTATGCGGCTTCAATCACGAAATATGGAGGGAAATAAAAGGAGATCGTTCCAAAATAATTTCTGATAAAGTTGGACTTACCCAGTTCACGAAAGCACGAGGATCGCCACTTGCAAGGCGCTGACGGACCACGACGTTTCCGAACGTAAGACACCTGAGCTCTTGCACGAACCGGCAGTCGCTGAGTGAAAGCTCTTCCGTCACTTGACCTGATGTCGATTCCTCTCTTCACTTCTGTGAAGGATATCGTATATTTTGTCGAAGCCAGATTTAAGACTCTTGGCTTCGTCACTGCAGAGAGAGGTCGTTCCATTAGGTGATACAATCGATCACAATGTGCGTGTCTGTGGACTGTGCGTGTCTCTCAAATAGGAAAGGGCACATCTACTCGGATGCCGCGTTGACAATTCAGTCCTACCACTTTAATTATTGAGCAATCTGTGGGCATCCAGTCGACAATTCGTCATCCGGTTGTCGTTGAATGATACGTCATCTTAATGTGCATGAACGATGCGTAACATTCATGCACCTGTCTCAACTACAGCAATAGAAAAATGTGTCAACTACAGCAATAAAGTCACAGGCTGTTGACCGGGTGGTTGGGCCTCTCGTCTCTTGAGGCGGGGGAGAAGGTTCAATCCCCACCAACAACATGTAAGGGAAAGTTGTATCTTGTGGCTGATGTGCCATCCTTTGTCTTGCTTCGCGGTAGTTGTGACCGCAATTCAATCCAGCTATGTAAACCCTATTCTTGTGGGATAAGGGGGGCCCATGGGTACTCTGCCCTTCCTTGTATAGTTATTCACAACTACAGTTCAACCCAACTATGTAAACCCCTATTCTTGTGGGATAAGACGAGTCCCATGGGTACTATGCCCTTCCTTGTAGAGTTGTGATTTCAAAGTCAAACCTCCATTTAAAAGAAAAAATCTACAGCAAGAAGTTTTAACGAGTACGGATGTTTGATACCATTATTCTTTTACGGAAAGCAGTTTTGGTTTCTTGGCAACTATTCAGATGCTTACCTATGATTCGACAACTTTCACTTTCTTCATACGGTTCATGGGGATCAACTTATTTACCCTCTTTATAAGCCTAAGGGATTTTATGTAATTTCTGCTGCCTTATCAGCCCTCCAATTAATCAAGTTACGATCTGAATGCATCTTTATGTTATGCTTTTTAATCTCGTCTCCCCTTGATTCTCTTTTCTTTGTCCAACACTTCCAATAAGAAGCCCCATGGTGCCTACGATTTCCTGTTTCATTGGTTGAAACTGTTATTCCTGAGCTAATATAAAACATGCTACTACAATGAAGACCACTTCCAAAAAAGTGTTTGGACCGACAAATATGTTCAAGATGTTCAGTTTGAGGCTTCAGACTATAGGTTTCCCAAATCCAAACAAAAATTTCCATAGGAGTAAAAAGATTAGAACATCCAAATTCCATGGAAAAAGTACTAAACATTTGATCTATATGTCCATTAGTGTTACAAACCAAAAGATTAAGATTTTATGTCCTCGAGCAATGTCAAATGAACAATCATGGATAGGAATCAAATGGCTATGGAGATGCTAGTACTTCTTGCAGTGTTATGAATTTGCAAACATAACATAGATGGAGAATTGCCGTTTGAACATTGAGGAACCCTTTGGATTAGAATGGCAATAAGGCTGGCATAATTATGATTACTTTTTATATATTTTGGTCGTGATGTGTGCCAACACACGTTGGAACATTGTCGCAATGGGGCTCGCAATTGTGCATACGAGGTGCTTCTCAAGTGAGAAAAAAGCTCAAGGATACTGTTTAGATCTCAAGCTTCTGATAATTTCAAGAGTTCTGAGAAACAACATACGTCAAACATATTTAGAAATTCAAAGAATTATAACTTCTCTTCTTTAATATCTTTGAATAAAACATAATTAATGTTTTGCCCAGATATCATTGATCTTCGAATACTTCAAAGAAAATCAAGTATCAAAGAAACTCGTTTCAGTCGAAATATATATGTATATACATGTTTTTTTTTAATATTGTTTCAATATAAAGCAAACGCATCCGCATTCACAACCAAATGTTTTTATCATTCAACCTCAACTTTAACTGTTCTCTCTCTAAACAAACGTATTGAGCACATATATAAGAACCTTGCATGTTTTAAGTTTAAAATTTATTAAAAAACTGTTTTTCCCTCTAAAACTGTTAAAACAAAACCATTTCTCCCTCTAAAACTAATAAATTTTTACTAAAAGATGTTTTCACATAATACTTCCATGGTATATACTTCCATCATATCTCGTGCCACTTATTGCCAACCAACATTGCGTATAAATGAAAGCATCCTCATATTCCACTCTCCGTGTAAGAAAGCCTCTGCCTTTATCATAAATATTTTAATCATTCACAGCAGACAGACGAGTATTTAAACTATTGCTTTAAGTCAAATCCAAGTTCCAAAGACAAATTTCATATGCTAATTGTTTAAATATGAACTCAATTATAACCAATTTTCGCAATTAGCAGCTTGTTTTGAATCCCTCTTCTGAAACACATATGCTAATCTTCTTGTACAGTTCTACTTGTACAACTTGTTTGCGAGTCTTAAAACTGACATAGCAACAGGAAAAAAGTTTTGAATCCCTCTTCTGAAACACAAAGTTTATAGTCAACGTGTATTGATCCATACCAAACGCCGCAAAACACTCATTTAACCATATGTGAAACGGTTATCTTGTTCTCAAATTATAGATGACAAAATGTACAGAAATGTATTGGAGAAAATGTACATAAACATTTAACCATATATGCATGTAGAGGAACATATTGAAAACATGTTTACGTATGGAGAAGAACTCTTTCTTTCAGTCCGAGGCCAAAACGCAAAACGTAGATTCCAGTTTTTAAACTTCCATGACAAAATAGGTTCCCAATTCAAGCATAAGACTTTTGATGTCTTGTGAATTTAATACAAGTTAGTCCAAGACATCACATATCAAATCAATGTCAATTTTGAAAACAAGAAAAAGTATGGTTATTCTTTGTGCACGTTGTAAAGACTTGAAGCAGTCGTAACCATACATATCCATACATATGTTAAACAGAGTCATTTTTACAAATGCATTTCCTACATTATTGTATTCAAAATCAATTAAGAGAAAATATTTGCTCCAATTATCTTTTTTTTTTATTCACATACATGCATAATATACCTTCAAGTACCCGATTAAGCCTCTCGGTTTTTCCATCAATTTATGGATGAAAAGTTGTACTCATATGGACTTCAGCACGAATTGATTCAAACGTTTCTTTTCACAAGTTTGATTTGAACTTAGAGTCTTTATACGAAATTATGTTTTTTATGAATTCCATGGAATAGAAAAATTTCTTTTACAAATAATTTTTTAACATTCAAGGCACTATCAATCTTCTTCATAAGAAACAAATGTGCCGTCTTGGTAGCTCCATCACCTACCACGAATATAGTGTCATGTCTACTTCTATTCATAGGAAGTTCATTAAAGAGATCCATAGAGATAGACTCCCACTTTTGGTTCGTAACATCCAAAGGTTTCACCATTGCAAACATTCTTTAAAAGTTAGATATCATATGGTGGTATTTTAAACATTCACTAACATATTTTCTAGTATCCTCCTTCATATATGGCCAAAGAAAAAGGAATATTTCATCTTAACATAGCTCCTCAAGTAACCTAGATATGGACACAAAGTTGCACCATGACTATCACTCAATATTTGAACTTTCAATGGAGATTCAAAAGATATGTGCAATCGATTGTTACAATATGAAGATCCATGCTACAATATAAAGATGCATACTGCAAGTGGATTTTTCTTGATACATTGATATATTGCAAAATACTCAAAATATATGCATAAAGAGAATATTGTTTCAAGATATCTTTAATTTGAGTTGGACAATCAAAATCTCATATACAAATGAGATACGATAGCGGGTTTTGACTCAATGCATTAGCAACTTTGTCTTCCTTAATAACCAAATACTCATTGTCAAAATACTACTCATTTAATAATTCAACCCAATGCTTTTGACTATGCTAAGAAATGGTTGCATGAAATTGTATTTTAGACTCTGATAATGGGTTTCAAACTTAAAATTAACCCTAAACATTAGATGTCTCGAATGCTTAATTTCATGTAAAAAAAAGAACTTCTAAATCATGATTCGGAGAATTAAGTTCATGCTTTCTTAATCTCCTAGATTATTATGTGATAAGTCTACCATCTTATGAAAGAACAACTCCTATTTGATTGCTACTTGCATCGCCTGCATTGAAAAGTGGTTTTACCATTTTTGGTATTTTTTAAATAGAGTTTTCAATGATTGAAACGATTTTTGATAGGTGTGATTCTACATAAATCCAACATTCCTTTTTGTCAAATCTATGAGGGACCTAGCTATCTTACATAAATCTTTTATATGTGCTCTCTCATATCATAACAATAAAAAAACACACTTGTAAACTCCCTTACGGTTTAGGAAGTCTTCAAACAACGTTTTTTTTTTCACTTTATCTTGGTCTATATGAATCCTCTCTGTAGATATCTCTTCTTACGTACAGAAGTTTGCCCCTCGAGAAGAAAAACTTACTCATTTTTCCATGGAATTTGTGTTATATAATTTTCCCTAAAGTCTTATCTAGGTATATAGCATGTTAATCAGCATCCTTAGAATATATAAATATATCATCAAGAAATACTAAAATGAAAGCATCCAACTAATCATGAAAAGCATTCTTTATCAAGCATGTGAATATGGAAGGGCATTTCTTAATTTGAAAGGTAAAATTATAAACTTCTAGTGGGCATATTATGTTTGAAAAGCTATCTTGGGTATGTCATCTAAGTTCATCCCTACTTTGTGTTCTCCAAGACTTAAGTGAATTTTGCTAAAGATAGTCCCTCCACTTAATTGACTTGTATAGCTCCATACATAATTGTATGGAGCGGATACCATTTGCTAGCTCTTCCATAGCTAGGGATTGGTAGATCGGGAATGCCATGGACTAGAACTTGCAATAATAATCTATCAGAGCCAATATAAAACCTAATACTTAAACTTAATCATTGTGTGCCTTCGAACCTAAATTTGTGATCTTGTTGCTTGCATCCTGTGACTTAACACTTAACTATGAATGAGAGAATACCAATGAAACCTAGGTTGACTAGTTCAAATGAGGATAAATGATAAACGATGTAAGAAAAAAATGTATTAACTATCAAAAATTGATTAAAAAAAGAGAGAGAAAAGCAATAGGTTCCTCTTGCCACTAACCTATCCAAATGCCCCTTTGTTACATAGTATAGTAGGAGTAGATAAACGTTAAGAACTCAACATAAATATAAAGACACAAATAAAATGCTTTCTCCTACCCTCATTGAAACAAGAAGTACGGGTTTGTAGTAATCTGCTAGTTTTTTCCGAGATCTTCACACGAATCGTGAAGTCTCACACCCAGAGGAAGGAGGATGTAGGAGGAGTTGGAAAACAAGAAGGGTAGGTTGATGGTGCTCGACTAGATGCCTATACGTCTGAGTGATTCACCATTGATGATGATCTTCCAGAGCATCACCACCTCATTAGTTCCTGACACCATGTGGTTCCTTGACGAGGCACTATTGCTCTACACATAGACCACTCAAGATCCCATCCACTACAACATTGAAAGAGACTAACCTTTGCCTTGTAACTCCACACCTTTCTCTAGCATTCTACACACAACACTCTCCTAGTTGCTTATGCTCTTCTCTGAGCATCCTCTACTTCACCGATGTAGGATTTCAACCCTCTCTTTCACCACTTACCACATCATTGGTATTGTCTTCGACTGCCATACCACAACTTCCTTCTAAGAAGACCATGAAACTTTGATCTAATGTTCTGCATCTACTCAGAGACTTCTCTTTGTTACCATTTTGCTACTACACTTGCTCTCATTCCCTATGCTAGACCCTAGTCTAGAATGTGCCATCCCAAACTCTACATGCATCACTTTGTGCCTTTATTTGCAAAGAATATTGATGCTTGAATGTGCCTACTTGCATGTATGTGGGTGTGTGTCTACCACTATGTAGCTACAATTACATGGATCACTATCTCATTGCCTTGATAGCCCTTGTATAGTGTGAAAATCTTCCTTGCCCACCACTTCACTTCAATATCCTCCTTCTCCATGCCACCACATCATACTATGATCGCTATGACTTGCCGCTTAGGAATCACCACCTTTGCACGAGAGAAGGTATGGAAATATGAGGTTGGTCCTTAAAAAACAAATTGGAAGTGGAGGACGATGGTTCGTATCAAGAAGGTCAGAAGAATTTAATGTGATGGTTAGTGTGACATCCCTAGATATATGAAGATTTTACTCCTATTCTGAATCAGAAAACTCACACTTGAGAAAATGTAGGACTCTGCTTGCCATTGAGCCCAAGGACCAGAATACTTGATTCAATTTAGCTGATGAAAAGTGCAAGGCTCTTGATTGCCTCAACATGGAGATCACTTGGAAGTACGGGACCCACAAACACACGATCGAAGAGCACTAGAGTCAGACCAAAGTCTTGCAACGCATTACAAATTGTATAATGCCCACATGCAAGGTTTGCTCCACCACAGAGTAGACAAAACAAAGCTTAGGGAGATTGAAAAAGTAAGGTGAAGAAGAGTCCTAAATTGAACCAAAGATTTTAAGAAGGGAGATTAATGGGCTCTTTAAGTAGTATGTCCACTCCTTATTCCAAAAATTTGAAGTAATATTAAAGCGGCTATGTACAAAATAACGTTGCTCCTCTCTGGGTGTGATACAATTTAAGCCTTAAAACATTTATTAGGGGTAAAGTCTCACCTTTTAGCATAGCTATGTGGGTTTCTCCTTGATTGAGTAACAATATTACTTTATATGACTATTCTAATACAAAGATGAATTTAAGTCTATGTTTTGTGTGCTGGAGTGGATTATAGAGGCATACCAATGAACAAGTTTGAACCTTAAAAGACAAGACGATCATGCCATTTTAATGGCCATAATTGTGATGCTCACTTATAAGAACAAATCCTATGAAGAAGTCTACAGGCATTAGAGGTGTGAGCCCATAAACTAGTTAAAAGGATGATTGTTGTGTGTTTTCCTTCTATGCTACTTGATATAGTGTCATAGAGATTAACATATCTACATTACTTTGGAGCTAAAAACAATTCATGGATGCACTGATTCATAGCAAGTCCAATATGGAACTCTATGCATTGGAGTAATGGGCTTGATGACATTGAAGAAGATGTTGAGCTTTTGAAGCTAAATGTCACCATCTAGATTCCAAAGAAAGTCAAGAATGGTTATAAGAAGGACTTGATTGATCATTTTCTAAGAAGAAAGGTCAAGTTTGAAATTGAAATCTTCCATAGCTTGCAAGTTGTACTTAAATCGGTAGAAAAAGAGCTTCACAATGTGGAGTTATTTTTATGGCTGATGCTACTATGTTGTGTGAATATAAAACGGGTGTTACTAGTGCTCCTGAAGAGCAAAAGCTAAGGAAATTGTCTTCAATCAACCGTCTCGCTCCACTTTGAAGGCTAGAGATGACGGCGTCAAGGATGCAATCTCATACATGAGGTAATAGAGGTCCTAATGTCGTGTTTGATGTGTTCGGCACAGTTAAGGCGGTTGATGATGGTTTTACTTTAATGAGCATGAAGACAACGACTTGTTGTGCATGTAAGTGAGATACAATTGTGCGTGACAAAGCGGGGAAGTTTTAATCCTCCCACCAGCAACTTCAAAAGCTATGGTCATGATGGTATGCGCATATAGGAAGAGAATGTTGCATATCAACATCTTCTATTAGTACTAAAAACCATTGGTGGAAATTAAAAGAAGGGCAACTAACTTTGTGATTGCTCTTCAGATTTGATGAACTTTTTTTTTAATCATAGCTTGAGTTTTCAATTAAGGACTCGAACATAAGAGGTGCTAGGCATGATAAAAAGGGGAAGACCCAATGATTGGGGGAGGGGGTTTTTCACGATCAAAAAGGTGTTCTAGATTGTTTCCGAGTAGGCTATCTCTACTGTGAGAGCTGTAATAGAAACTAGAGAGAGAGAGAGATAGAGAGAGAGAGAGGGGAGCTCAAGGGGGCATTCTAAGGAATGAACTCAGGACCTATCGCTGTTGGTTTGAAGATGATTGCAGGAAAGTCAAGCTACCTTATGGCCTAGAGGAGAACTTCTCAACATTACAAAAAGGGAATGAACACATACATGATGTTTCAAGTGATTGCGATGATAATCATAAGAAACCAAGGAGGAATATAAATGCTTGGAACAACAAAGGTAAAGCAAAATTACATGAATCGAGAGATGTTGCAAAATCTTCCCAACAAACAATAAGAATAACTTGAGAAAAAAGAAAGCCAAAAAGGTATGGATTTGACACCTCTTTCATCACTAAGCACTCCATTTACATTGCTCTAGATATGAACACAAAGGAAACATCAACATTTGAAGAAGCTAAGAAGAAATCAGAATGGAGAGGAGAAATGGAAGAAGAGATGAAAGCTCTTTAATAGAATCAAACTTGGAATTTGGTTCCCAAGAAGACACCCATGAAGATCATTGGATCTAAATGGATCTACAAGGTAAAGAAGAATTCAGATGGATCAATAAAGAGGTATAAAGCAAGCCTTGCTGCTAAAGGGTTTGCTTTAACCCAAGGTATAGATTGTGAGCAAACTTTCTCTCCTATAACAACTAAAAGAGGATCCATGACTCCACCTCGTTGCCAAAATGCACTTGAAGTGGGCTTCATCACCTAGCATGCCTGGCTTGATTGCAAGCTTGATCAGCAAGAAGGCCATCTGCCCCTCATCACCAATCTCGAGGAAGAGAGTCCCATCTTCATCCCGAGCAACAATCAAAACCTAAGTCTGAGTAAAGACCCAATGCCAACCCCTCTCTAACTAGGGGTTAGCCTAAGTCCCCAAGTCCCATAGGATCGCAGCCTCAACATCCCTTTTCACCTCAGATGCACCATGCATGCCCATACATGCATCTTACTCACATGCCATAGGGAGGCTTTGAAAGTTGAACGAGTCCACCACACTATGCCGAGGGCCTTTGGCAAAGCCCCCCAAAAAACATGTTGATGGAATGTATTATAAATTATGGAGTTTGTTGAAAAAGACATTGTTGGGGTGTTAATTAATTAATGTATTAATGTTTTTGGTGTCCTTTATATAGCAAGTGAAGGTTCATGAGGTCAAGAAAGGTGTGAAAGGGCGGATATCAATAATCCGACTTTAGGGTAGACATCAATTATCTGATTTATAATTTATTTAGTTTGTATATAAACCCACGTAGAGGGTTCTTTTGTTCAAAATAGTTAGAAAAGTAGTGGTTATAATAAGGGTCATTGTAGACTACAATTGTTGATATTGAACGAAAAGGATTTCTAGAAAAGTTACCACCTTTTACTTTCACGCATGCTTTTTGAAGCCACTCTCATGTAACCACTACTTTGACATAATAAAAAATTCCTATAAATACATGCACCCTATGGACTCTCGAAATAGAATGCATGGGGGGAGATTACACCCAATACTGCGTTCTGTCTCATCTCCTTGCGTGTAATTTTTTTGTATGTTTTCTACATGTATAACCTCTGTGTTCATGATCAAGATCCTGATACTAGTGGTATCAAATCTCTACATGCAACACTATGGAGGGCTCTATTTCTATTCATTTGGCGATTGATTTCTATTTCGTTGTTCTCTGTTCGCAATCTGATTCCAATTCTGATTTCAATTTCCATTTCTATTTTCATTTCCATTTCCGATTTGGATTCCCATAATTGTTCCCATTTCTTGTTCCTATTCCAATTCCTGTTTTTGTTTTTGTTCTAGTTCTAGAACTAGAACCTACATTTACACCTACATACACTTACGTTTACACCTATGTTTACTCCTTCGGTTTACTCCAAGGCATCAACTAAGGCATATAACTTAGACATAGAAATTAGGCATAAATTAAGGCATAAGTAAGGCATAACTAAGGCATTAGTTTGGCATCTTTGGCACCCAAGGCCCCCTTTGTGACCGTTGGCAACCATTGGCTACGTGCGAACGAACTTTAATTTATGAGTTGCAATAAGGAGTTCTATATTCACCAAGGTGGGAGGATTTGAGCCCACAACCTCACTCACACAAGGGAAGTGTTTTACTACTACACTATCTCTTTGTGTTGTCACTCTAGTTTTCTTATCTTATATTTAACACAACTTGCATCTCTTTCTTACTTTCTCAAGAAGGCTTGGGAAAGCCGACATGGCATGGCATGACGTGGTGCATCTTAAGGTACATCCTGTTAGGGTACATTTCATAAGGGCACTTCTAGACAGGGTACATCTAATTAGAGTATATCACACCAGGGTACATCCTTCTAGGGTACATCCTCCTAGGGTACATTTCCCTAGGGTACATCTCGATAGGGAAGCACTAGATTGAGGATCCAAGATAGCTTGCATGGGTGAAAACTAGGTTCAAGAGACCGAGGTTGAGAGCAAGGAAAGTGACCACTTAGTTACTGCATATCATACACAAACACATTAATGTAATGCCTCCATGAACATTTCCATGCATGTGTTTTTACATGGGACATGATTATTTTCATTCAGTGATGGAACATGTGACTGGCCATCCATGTCTATTCTTATTTTACCAAATGAGGTCAGTTGCTTTTTCAATTGAGGAGCATGTTATAAATTTTGGAATGTGTTGAACAAGGCATTGTTGGAGTGTTAACTTATTAATGTATTAATGAGTTTTGGTGTTTTTGATATAGGAGCTAAAGGTTCATGAGGGCATGAAAGGTGCGAAAGGGTGGACATCAATAATCCAACTTTAGGGTGAAAATCAATAATCCGACTTATGATCTATTTAGTTTTTAAATAAACCTGCGTAAAGGGTTATGTTGTTAGAAACAGTTAGAAAGGTAGTGTTTAGAGTAAGGGTCATTATAGACTGCAATTTTTTATATTGAAAGCAAATGCTTTCTAGAAAAGTTACCTACTTTTACTTTCATGCATGCTTTTTGAATCCCTCTCATGTTACCACTATTTAAAATATTCTTGTAAATACATGCACTCTACAGGCTATCAAAATAGAGTGCATGGGGGGAGATTGCACCCAATACCGCATTCTATCTCATCTCCTAGCATGTCTATTTTTTATGTCTTTTGTGCATCTAGAACCTCTCTGTGCACACGAGCAAGATCTTGACAATAGAATCCAAACATCAACCCTCTCTCTGAACCCATGAGGGGGTTCCAAGTAATAGGGTTATAGAGCTGCTCCTTCAGATAAGAGGGTGTGAGCTACATTATGACATGAAAAAGATACTCCCAACATCTTAAGTTATTGCAAGCAAAATAGTCCTCATTACATTGAGAGAAGCTTGTATGTCTCATCTTAGAGAAAATCCACCCGATCCCAAGTTGCAAAGTCCCACAAGTGGTTAGAACAAAGATTCCTTGTCTTTGCCAAAGAAAAACCTTCAAGGGCTTAGGTTCAAGAAGAAGACCATGCATAATGAACTTTCCCATCACGACTCTGCCCTGATAGAGAAGTTCAATGATCCGTAGACCACCATGCTCAAATGGAAGTTTCAAGATGTGCCAAGCAACCTTAGCTTGAGCACGGCTACCATCCCACTTAGGTCATAGAAAATCCTTCATAGCCATCGAACTTGGCTTATATAAGAACTCGAGAAGATCCGATAATAAATGAAATACCACATCATAACTAAGAGAACCTAGTTTTCCATCACAACTTGTTGCACTAGAGACAACTAAGCAGAGCTCTAGTGAAGAAAATTCCTCTTGATGGTTAGAAGGAGGGGAGAGATATGCTGCTCATGCACAAGATCTAGAACAATATGGAAGCCAGGGTACCTAACTGACATGTTAGGGGAGATCCATTTAAACTATGCAAAAGGAAGTCACCTAGGCACATCATGGGAGCCAATCCAAAAGCAACAACATTTTTCCAAGTTAATCTTGACACTTAAACCATCACAAAATATATCCAATGCCTACTGAAATTTGATCAAATTGGCCTCCAATCCCTGCAAGCAAATGGTAGTTTCATCACCAAACTCCATTTCCAACAGATACACATCCCTAACAGGAGCCCCATACCCTATAGCCAAGTGTGGTGTGTATTCAAGAAAGCAATCATACCTCTGTAAAGAAGAAAACAGAGTGGGAGCCAAGGGACAACCCTAATGAACTGATTGTGAAATTCTCATCCTCTCCCCTTGGCCACCCCTAACTAAAAATTGGCTATGGGCCGGCTAGTAGAGGGAAGAAAAACCCCAAAATTAACAAGTACAAAAGCTCATACATAACATAGCGCCCTCGAGAAAAGCCCCATCAACCCAATCGTAGGGTTTCTTAAAATCTATCAATATAATAGCAAGAGGCTCACCACACATCCTAGCCAAGGAGCTAGCTTCCTAGAAGGTGAAGAAATTGCAAAGATCCTATGAACCTTGACAAATATAGTCTAATAAGGGTGGATCAATGAGTCTAGAAGTGGTTGAAGTCTCAAACTCAAGGTCTTCACAAGAATCTTGTAGGTAGAGTTGAGGAGCATGATCAAATAGCAATGTCAAATATCATCCAATTGACCTCCTTCCTTTGGGATAAGAAAGGTCATACCCTTGAACATCAAAAGAGTTCATCAAACAAAAGAGGCTCATTCTCATCATAAAGACTAGAGGCAGCCATAGCATAGGAATTTGATGCGAATGAAGCACTATGAGAGCCTAAACAAGTAAGATATGATAGAATTACATCTAATTTTGCTATCTCACAAAGTCTACACTCGCAATTTTTTCATAGTTTCTTCCTCCTCTATATCACTCCTCTCATTAACAAAGTGCATCACATAAATCTACATCACGTTAATCTACACAAAGTCAGCACTAGCATTTTTTTCATAGTTTCTTCATCCTCTATATCACTCCTATCATTAATAAGTGCATCATGTAAATCTGTATCAGAAACGAAGTGATCTTCATCATCACATGAAACCTTTGAAGACTGAGAAATTATCTTATTTGGACTAGCACCTCATTGTCCATTTGTAAAAAGAGGCAGCAAGGTGTCATAGACATCTCTAAAGCTAACAAAAGGCTCCTTTATACATGAAAGTAATGTTTGAATTGCATCTTCCTTCAAAACAACATCTTGGCGAACCAAAATGGATTTATTCTCTGGATTATATAAACAATAGTCTTTGCTTTCTAAACTCAACCTAGAAAAAATATATTGCAATACTTTCTCGACCAATTTCTTGCATTGTTGTTAAGGCATTAATGCATATGTCAAACAGCCAAAAACATGCAGATGAGGAAAAAATGGCTTATAACCATGCTAAGCCTCATATGCGGTGATAGACTGCAGTGCTTTGGTGGGACACTTATTAAATACATATGCTTCACACATAACAACAACCTCAAGCTAGAAGTTGTGTGGTAAAGATTGACTTTCAACCATACAACTCACCATCCTTTTCTTCGTCTCAACAGATTCATTCTATTTAGGTGTATATGGCATTTTACACTAATTTTTTATCCCACATTGATAAGATAGGAGGGTGACCACATTAAACTAGAAATGTTTTAAAATTAGAAGATGTATTCCCACATTAAACTAGAAATGTTTTAAAATTAGAAGATGTATTCCCCATTGATAAGATAGGAGGGTGACCATTTTGCATGCTGATAGATTTTTATCCAAAACTAGAAACTATTTGAAGAACACCAACACTTTGTAATTCGCTTTTAGTGGCTACACCCTTGGATGCCTAGAAAAATCATCAATGAAATTCACGAGTTAAAGGTAGCTCCTGAAACAAGGTGTCTACATACGACCATAGACATCACTATGAACAAACTACAATTTCTAAGTAGGTCCAACTAAAACATCTTTTGGGAACAAGGAATGCTACATTTTGTTCAAGATATATCGTTCACAAACATGTTTACCAAGTGCCTCAAGTTTGGGAAGAGAGGATAGCACTTAGATTTCTGTAGGCATAGCAAACTAGCAAAATTTAGGTGATTAAGGCATGCATGCCAAATCTTTGCATCTAGGATCGCTTGAGAAATCATTCATATAGATTTTTCATAGTCTATGAGCTTATAAAGACCACAACATAAAATGGCCAAAGTAATAATGAGATTTCCTTTTGAGAGATCATTATCATTCATTATTGTTATGAATTCTATTTACATACCCCTTTCATTGCATATCTTATGATTTTAGCTTTTTTTCCACAAAAAGAGCCTTTCATTAGTAAACAACAAGGCCCACCAGGCTACAATCCCAATCATGGAATAATAGAAAAGTACAAGGTGGAAAATCACCCCAGATGACTACCCAAATCCTCAAGCCCTATCTCTTGGGGAGGTAATCTTAGGAGGGGAAAATTCCAGGTATATGGTTGATAACTCCAACAAATACTGCAACTCGAGAGGAAGGTTTGTTGCCATCAGGAAGTGCCATCACAATCCTTTGGAAGGCAACCACAATAGGTGAATCAACTCAAGTCCTAAGTCCCCCATATTCTTGACTAGAAGAATTGTGTGTTCGTTAAAGGTGCATAGGCATATCACCCGCCAAATGAACCACATGGTAAGCCTATTGGCCAACTCCCAATAAGGGTTGTCGGCATTGCTCCAAGGCAAGATCTGCACCTCCTTAGTGATGTCAACCCACCTATTCTAAATCAGAATAACCATACTCTTAGTTTCATACTCATAACTGAAAACGACACCCAAAAGAGAGCTCAAAGCAACAATACCCGAAGTGATGGTCTAAAGCCCCATTCTCAATGTAAGAAGTCTCAAGATCCTAGGTCAAATGTGTTAGGCCAATGGGCACTCCCGAAGAGAATGTCGTTGTGAATCCATAACATAGCCAGACCCAATATAGTCTGGAAGTAGGCCCCCAAAGCTAAACCATGTGCCAATAGCAATGTTCTTGTGGGCAACCAGATCAGCCAATGAGACTATTGAGCCTCCTAAATGTGATGCCAAAAGGAGAAGATCAACTCTACTCTTAATTCAACTCAACAGCAAAATGCACCTATAGTGGGCCTGATCACCTAGCATGCCTCGATGATCCTCCACCCTAGCCTACTAGAGTATTGAAAGAAGGGAATTTTGTGGCCCTCTACCAAGGATAGGTGATCCCACCACTACAACTACCCTAGGTCCCAAAGGAGGCCACATAACGGATGAGCCTTCTAGGCCCATAAATGCCAATCGTGACTTGTCGGAATGTCTATCGGATCAAGCTCAATGTGCTAGTCATTAGCACATGTACAAACCATCAAAATCCACTAAAAGGTACAAACCGCAATGATCCCAAGCTCGATCGGCAAGATGATCATCTACACCTCATTGAAAATCTCAAAACAAAGTGTCCCATCTTCATAGATGCCCCGGTCAGCAATCAAAACCTGAATCCGAGTAAAGGCCCAGAGCCAAGCCATCTATGACTAGGGTTCAGCATGAGTCCCCTAGTCCTGTAGGATTGCAACCTCAACATCCCTTATCATCTGAGATGCACCACACATGCCCATACATCAGTCCTATTGACATGCCACAGAGAGGCTCGAAAAGTGAAGCGAGTGCACTACACTATGTGCATGGGCTTTGGCAAACCCCCCTAGAAAATATGTGAATGGGATCCAACCATGAGCCCTCTCTCCAAACGGATGAGTGGGTTCTAAGTAATAGGGTAATAGAGTTCCTCCTCCATATAGGAGGGTGAAAGATAGAATATGAAAAGTTGAAGCTACTCCCAACATCTCAAGATATTGCAAGTAAAACGATCCTCATTGCACCAAGTGAAGCCCATATGCCTTATCTCAAAGAAAATCCACTTGATCCCGAGCTGGGAAGGCCCACAAGTGGTCGAAACAAAGATTCCTTATCCTCTGACATCCTTTGATGTCTTTAACTCGTTGATTGTATGATTTTAGTATTTATACCCTTTTTTTCACCTCCATTATGTGTGAATTCACATCTCTTTGATCTATCATCAAGCTTGCTTCTTGGTTCACTTAATATATAGACGTGATAAATATAACCTGTTGGTGCATTTTATCCAAGCCTACATGCTTGATATGCTTGATATTATCCTCATTTGTAAGTCACATAAGTAGTCATGTGAACACCTCTTGTAAAAGAGTTCTTTTTTATCTCTTGTAATTTGAAAAAGAAAAAGGAAAAGGATGGCTTACCTCATCCATGATGTAAAAGCAAAGTCGTGGCCCTATCTACCTAAAACCACGAATTTTTGAGCTCAGGGAATATCTCCTAACTTTGGGGATCACTTTTAGGTGGAGCCATCCGAATTAGAATTCAAAACTCCCTCCAAGAATAGCTATAAAAGGAGCAAGAAGGAAGAGGCGATTAGCAACCCTTGTACGTGACCACTTCATGTCATTTTGTAGAGATTGAAGAGCTTACTCCATAGCTCTATTATTCTACTCCCATTGTGCAAAGATTCATTTCCAATGTGGTTGTAATCATATGTGAATCTATACATTTGTCATTATCTACTTCTCAGTTCTGTTCTTTGCCATACTCACTCAGAGCAGTATCTTCAGAAGGTCATATCTCTAGTTCTACTGCACTTTTGTCAGTGATTTAACATGCGTTGGATTGCTCTCACTGTCTAGTTTCTATCTCTAAATTTTCATGGTGATTGGATTAATATTTTTGAAGATATTGGCAATTTACTGCTCACTGGTCTATCTCTGCAGAGCCCCGAGAATTGTGGGCATGTTCCAGAAATTGATAAATCTTGTTCTCAGTGCTCAGTCCATCATTTGAAGTGTTTTAACTTGGAATAGAAAGCGTGTTAAGTCTATTTGCTATACCCAAAAGGAATTTTTCAAATTCCTACCAGGTTGAGAGCACTATTCATTTTTTCCAGCAGGTGTATGTCCAAAAATAGCAAGTTTTGGGGGCTAGTCATTTCGCAACTTGTTTGTCTTCACTTAAACTTTTGGGATACATGTTCCAAAGTACTTGGGTGATATTTCGGTGGATTTAGGAAGCTCAAAGGGTCTACTAATCAACTCTGAAGTCTCAGTTGGCTGGTGTGAAGCTGGTTGTAGCGGCACCTTCTCATCTTTGGATTGCATCCACCATCTCTCTTCACAGTGGTATCAGAGCATAGTCAAGCAACATGGGAGATGAATTTCCATCAACAATTGACAAATTGGATCGCAAAAACTACCTGGCATGGTCTCTAAGGATGGAGGCTTACCTTCAAGGGAGGAATCTTTATGGATTCATATCCGGAGATGAAGCAATGCCAACCATGAGGAACAAAGGGCAACCATCACATGAAGAAGTGGAAGGACTTTCAAATTGGTGTTCGAAGGATGCACTTGCAAGGTCCTATATTCTAAACTCAATCTCTGATTTTCTTTTACCTCATGTCAAGGGATGCAAGCCATCAAGAGAAACCTAGAATGCACTTGCTTCTTTCTTCTCTTCCAACACTCGAGCAAGGAAGAACCAATTGTGGATGGAGTTCACAACAATGAAGAAAAGCCCGAAGCAAAATGATTGATTATGTCACAAAGATGAAGGAGATTTCTGACCAACCTGGAAGCATTGGAGAGGTAATTGAAGAGGAGCAAATCATTAGACAAATCATAAATGGAATCAAAGCAGACGACAAGTGGGAGTCATTCACAATAGCCATGGATTTATACATGGATATGCATGTACCCGACCTCAACACACTCATGGGCCAACTCTTCACTCATGAAGCAAAGATTAGCAAAGGTGGTGAGTCCTCAAGAGGTAATCAAACTTTTGCCTTATATTCTTATAAAGCTAAGGTCAAGGACAAGTCAAAGAATAGGAAGAATGAAGATGAAGGTAGCTCTTTCCAAGCAAACTTTGCAGGTAGAGGAAGAGCTAGAGGAAGAGGCAGAGGTGGAAAGCAAGGCAGGGGGAGATTCCAATCATCTCAACCTTGCAATATATGTGGCTTATCTAACCATACTACTAAAGAATGTTTCAGGAACTCGAAGAACTCAAGAGGAAGAGGATTCAATAGAGGTGGCTATGGATCAAATAGAGGCAGATACAATGGAGGCTACAACAACAACAACTACTACAACAATAATTACAACAACAACAACTATCAAAGTGGCCATAGAGGAAGAAGAGACTACAATAACTATGCAGAGGACCAAAGTCAAGAAGATTCATTATTGATTATGAATCTATCAGTGAAGAAGGGTAAGGATGATGATCACATATTTTACATTGATTCGGGATGCTCAAACCATGTAGCAGGAAATGTGGCTTTACTTTCTGATTTGGAAGATCCTCATAACAAGCATGAAGTGCAGACAGGAGATGACACAAGGCACTCAGTGGAGAAGATAGGTAATGTGAAGACATCAAATGGGAATATGAACCTCTTAAGCAAAGTCTTGTATGTCCCTACAATTACCAAAAATTTAATAAGTGTTGGACAGATTGTTGAAAAAGGATTGCAGCTTAGATTCAGCCAATTTGGAGCATATGTTGAAGACCCAAGGCAAGGATTTTGAAGGATTGCCAAAGGAGAAAAGACAGGAAGGCTTTTCACTTTTGAAGTGGAAGATACAAAGAACATAGCTTTGTTTAGCTATGGATCTCAAACTCTTACAGAGTTGGAGATATGGCACAAAAGGCTTGCTCACATTGGTGAGAGGACACTCAAACAAATTTGCAGGGACCAAAGTGTACTTGGTTTGCCTAATATCACGAGGCAACACATGATTTTTAAGTGTGAAGCTTGTTAACTCGGCAAGGCTCATAGACAACCTTTCAATAAAAAAGGATATATGTATCAAAATCCTTTGGATCTAGTGCACACGGATGTGTGGGGTCCAAGTAAGGAGCCATCTGTATCAGGCTCAAGATATTATGTGTCTTTCATAGATGATTGTAGCAGGTGGACCATTCTGTTTTTCATGAAGCACAAGGATGAAGTGGTTAATTGCTTTAAGAAGTATATTGCTCTTGTTGAAAACCAAACAGGTAGGACTTTGAAACGACTCAGATCAGATGGTGGAGGAGAATACTTCTCTTCTGAATTTGATGCCTTCTTGCATGAAAGAGGCATTAAAAGGGAAGTCACTACAAGGTATACACCTGAACTCAATGGTGTAGCGGATAGGAGAAACAGAGCTATTGTCGAAGCTGCAAGGTCCATGCTCAACGAAAAGGGATTGCCAAACTACCTATGGGTAGAGGCTATGTCTACAGCCACATATCTCATAAATAGACTTCCATCTAAGTGACTAGATGGAACCACTCCATATGACGTGTGGAATGGAAGAAGACCTAGTCTAGAGCATTGCAAAATCTTTGGATGCTTAGCCTATGCTCACATTCCTTCTCAAGTAAGAGGGAAATTGGATCCCAAGGCAGAGAAGTGTGTATTCATTGGTTATGATCAAAACCAAAAAGGATATAGATTGTACAATCCAACCAATAAAGGATTTTCTGTGAGTAGAGATGTAATTTTTGATGAAAACAAATCATGGTTTGATGATGACAGGAAAGTGAAGCTACCTTATGACTTGGATGAAGATTTTCCATCACTTCAACCAAAGGAGCCAAAGCAGATTGAAGAAAGCGATTCGGAGATTGACCTGGAAGACTTGGAAAGACTAAAGCTATGGAAGAACAAAGGTAAAGCAAAGATGCAGGATGCTACATATGGACCTGAGAGCTCACATCAACCACTTAGAAGGTCTTCAAGGGAGAAGAAGAAACCAAAGAGGTTTGGTTATGATACTTCTTTGGTCACGAAGCACTCAATCTACATTGCAAAGGATTCAACCAACATTCGAAGAAGCACAAAGCAAGAAAGCTTGGAGAGATGCAATGGATGAAGAAATGGAAGCCTTGAAGGAGAACGACACTTGGGAGCTTGTACCTAACAAGCCATCTATGAAGCTAATTGGATCTCGATGGATATACAAAATCAAGAGGAATCCAGATGGAAGTATAAATAGACACAAAGCAAGGTTAGTTGCTAAAGGGTTTGCTCAAACCCATGGTATTGATTATGAGGAGACTTTCTCTCGTGTTGCAAAAATGCCTACAATTAGGGTTCTCATTAGTCTTGCTACATCTAGAAATCGGAATCTCTATCAACTTGATGTAAAGAATGCTTTCTTGAATCGATGGATTTCTGAGGAACTGTATATGGCACAACCTCCTCGATATGAGGATGCACATCATCATTACTATGTATGCAAACTAAAGAAAGCTTTGTATGGATTGAAGCAAGCTCCAAGAGCTTGGAATTTCAGATTGGTGACTTATTTGCAGGACCAAGGATTCAAAGCTAGCAAGGAGGATACCTCTTTGTTCATAAAGAGGAATGGATCTGAAGTGATCTATTTATGTGTGTATGTTGATGATATTATTATCACAGGCAATGATCTTGAAGGAATCAAACAGGTAAAGAGTCAAATGGAGGAGTTCAAAATAAGTGACCTCGGACCACTCACTTATTTTCTTGGATTGGATTTGATCTACACAGATTCACGTATATACATCACACAAAGGAAGTATGTCCATGACATGCTTGTCAAGTTCAAGATGGAAAATACAAAGTTTGTAGGTACACTTATGGAGCAATATCATAAGCTTAGTGCTTATGCAAGAGAGCCAATTGAAAACATCACAAGCTATCAAAGCTTGGTTGGAAGTTTGAACTATGCAACACTCACAAGGGTGGATATATGCTATAGTGTTAGCATATTGAGTCAGTTTATGCATAAGCCAAGAAGACCACATATGGAAGCGGCCAAGAGAGTCCTCAAGTACCTAGAGGGGACCATGAATGAAGGTTTGTTTTATTCATATACTTCAGATATTGAGCTAAAGGTCTACTCAGATGCAGATTGGGCTGGATCTAGAGATGATAGAAGAAGCACATCCGGTTATATATCATTTGCAGGTTCAAAAATCATTTCTTGTTCATCAAAGAAGCAACCAACCGTGGCATTATCTTCTACTGAAGCCGAATATAGAGGTTTGGCTAATGCAACTCAAGAAATCATGTGGTTAAAGTCTTTGTACACAGATCTTGGACTTCATTCTTCAACACCTCACATTTTTTGTGACAACACAAGCTCACTACATCTAGCAGCTAATCTGGTATACCATGCTCGAACCAAGCATATTGAAGTCCACTACCATTATGTAAGGGAGAAGCTAATGAGCAAGGATATTCAACTATCCTATGTCTCTACAGATATGCAATGTGCAGACATGTTGACTAAAGCTCTTGATGGTACAAAGTTAAGTAGATTCAAGTTGATGATTGGCTTGCAGGAAATCAAGGACAATTGAAGACTTATTTGGAGGCCAAGCATGTTAGGCTTGAGGAGGAGCTGTTGGTGCATTTTACCCAAGCCTACATGCTTGATATGCTTGATATTATCCTCATTTGTAAGTCACATGAGTAGTCATGTGAACACCTCTTGTAAAAGAGTTCTTTTTTATCTCTTGTAATTTGAAAAAGAAAAAGGAAAAGGATGGCTTACCTCATCCATGATGTAAAAGCAAAGTCGTGGCCCTATCTACCTAAAACCACGAATTTTTTAGCTCACGGAATATCTCCTAACTTTGGGGATCACTTTTAGGTGGAGCCATTCGAATTCGAATTCAAAACTCCCTCCAAGAATAGCTATAAAAGGAGCAAGAAGGAAGAGGCGATTAGCAAGCCTTGTACGTGACCACTTCATGTCATTTTGTAGAGATTGAAGAGCTTACTCCATAGCTCTATCATTCTACTCCCATTGTGCAAAGATTCATTGCCAATGTGGTTGTAATCATATGTGAATCTATACATTTGTCATTATCTACTTCTCTGTTTTGTTCTCTGCCATACTCACTCAGAGCAGTATCTTCAGAAGGTCATATCTCGAGTTCTGTTGAACCTTTTTCAGTGATGTAATGGGCGTTGAATAGCTCTCACTGTCTAGTTTGTACCTGTAAATTTTCAGGGTCATTGGATTAATAGTTTTGAAGATATCGGGAATTTACTGCTCACTGGTCTATCTCTATAGAGCCCCGAGAATTGTGGGCATGTTCCAGAAATTGATAAATCTTGTTCTCAGTGCTCAGTCCATCATTTGAAGTGTTTTAACTTGGAATAGCAAGCTTGTTAAGTCTTTTTGCTATGCCCAAAAGGAATTTTTCAAATTCCTACCAGGTTGAGAGCACTGTTCATTTTTTCCAGCAGGTGTATGTCCAAAAATAGCAAGTTTTGGGAGCTAGTCATTTCGCAACTTGTCTGTCTTCACTTAAACTTTTGGGATACATGTTCCAAAGTACTTGGGTGATATTTTGGTGGATTTAGGAAGCTCAAAGGGTCTACTAATCAACTCTGAAGTCTCAGTTGACTGGTGTGAAGCTGGTTGTAGCGGCACCTTCTCATCTTTCGATTGCATCCACCATCTCTCTTCACATAACCAAATACTATCAAGTGTGATACTTCTCGTTTTCTACTATATGAACCATAATATGGTGTTGAAGAATGTATACTTGATGAAAGTGCTCTGTTCATGATGTATATGGCAATGGTTGCTGCATCTACCCAATCAAAATTCAACGTTCCCATCTCCTTCATCATAGCCTTAGCATTTAAGAATGTACCTATTCTGCCTCTTGCCTAAACCATTTTTTATGTGTGCATTCACATGTAAGTTTTTCTTGATAGCATTAAATTGTGAGAAATTGGAGAGCTCATGGGAGAATAATCGTATCCTCCATCTGATCTTAGACATGATGTGCCTATTACATTCCTTCTCTACAAGATCTATGAACTTGTTTAAGTCATCAAAGATATTTATCTATTAAGTCCATAACATCTCCTTTGTATCAGACATTCATTTTCATATATGAGTTGATACATAAGTTTATGATCATCTCTATCTACTGCTCTCTAATACAACCTCTTCATTTCAGTGATATTGCTTGATTGATTTTTCTATATGTACTTGACTATTTGATTTACTTTAGCTTGTTATAGTTAGATTGATTAGTCTAGTTTCTACATATCAACTTTCATTATATTTGGTTCATTAGATCTTGATTTCTGAATCAAACAAGCTACGTATGTTTGCATACTTTCTTCCTCTCGAAAAGTTGGGATTACACCCCTGAGTACCTTAACTCATTTCTCGGAGTGTACTCACTCTAAGATAGTGAGATAACTTGGAATACTAGCTAAACTCTTCCATTAGATGTCTCTAAAAGTTCTTGGGTCAACTGTTATCAATGAGTGAGAACATAACATTTTTTTGAGAGTTAAAGTCCAAAAATAACAAGTTTCTCATAATGCCTCTATGTGCTAGTTATGAGTTTTGGTAGAAGCATTTGACAATGATGCTTGGGAGTACATAGTGAGTCTAAATGCATATATGGGAATCTGAAGGAGTCTACCAAGGTTCCTAAAAGTCACATTGGTAGGTGTAGAGAAGAATTATTGAAACACTAGTTCATCTCTGGATTGTATCCATCTCTTCAAAGTGGTATGAGAGCTACATCAACTTGGGAGATGAATGTCCTTCATCCATTGTCAAAATGGATCGAGGTAATTACTTAGCTTGGTCACTTAGAATGGAAGCATATCGTCAAGGGATAAATCTATATGGTTACATTTTTGTGGATGAGATGATGCCAATCTTCAAAAGCAAAGGAAAAACAACTCAAGAAGAACATGAGAGGTTAACTACATGGTGCTCAAAGGATGCTCTAGCCGGGTTTTACATTATTAACTCACTCTTTGAGCTTTTACTTCCACACATTAGGAGCTACAAGACTTCACAAGAGATACAAAATGCTCTTGAAGCATTCTTTTCATCAAGTACTAAAGCTATGAAGAACCAGCTCTGGATGGAGTCTACCACACTCAAGAACATGCCCAAGAAAAAAATGAGTGATCTTTATCACCAAGATGAAAGACTTAGCATATCAATATAGGAGCATTGAAGAATTCATAGATGAAGAGTAGATAGTAAGGAAAGTAATTAATAGAATCAAAGAAGATGATAAATAGGAAGCCTTCACCACAACAATGGACCTATACATGGACATGCAGGTCCCTGACTTCAACACCCTCATGGGACAATTGTTCACACATTAGTTAAAGCTTATGCATAATCAAGAAAACTTAAAAGGTAATCAGTCCTCTAGTCTATACATAGATAAGAACAAGAGTAAGGATAGCAAAAGCAAAGGTAAAGAATTTGATGATGAGGGTAGTACCTCTCAAGCAAACTTTGCATGTAGAGGTAGAGGTTCAAGAGGAAGAGGCAGAGGAGGTAGATAAGTCAAGGGGAGATTCCAAAGCTCCTCTCCATGTGCCATATGTGGCCTAACTAATCGGTCAACTGAGAACCATTTCAAGAACTGTAGAAATCAAAGAGGAAGAGGCTTCAATAGAGGAGGCCATGGAAGTGCAAGAGGCAAATCAAATAACTTCAATGGCTACAACAACAACAACTTCAACAATAACAATAATCAAGGAGGATAAAAAGGAAGAAGAGATTACAACAATTACAAGGAAGAGAAAACACAAGAGGATTCACTTCTTTTGATGAACATGACCAAGAAGCAATGTAAAGCAGATAAGCATGCATTTTATATAGATTTTGCTTCAGATCATGTAGCAAGGAATGTGGCTCGACTACCAGACTTGAAGGATCCATGAAATAAACATGAGGTTCAAATAGGAGATGGTATTAGGCACCTAGTGTAAAAGATTGTAAATGTAAAGATAACAAATAGAAACATGAATCTACGTAGCAAGATATTGTATGTATCTACCATAACAAAAAATCTCATAATTGTTGGGTAAATTGTAGAGAAAGGATTCTAGGTAAGGTTCACAATGAATGGAGCCTTTGTTGAAGATCCACATCAAGAACTCAAGAGAATACTAAAAGGAGAAATCACACGTAGACGTTTTACATTTGACCTCCAAGACACTAAAAATATAGCTATGTTCAATTATGGTAGTCAGAGCTTATCGTAATTACAGATGAGGCACAAAAGATTGGCTCATATAGGTGAAAGGAATTTGACACCA
The DNA here is from genome assembly GCA_020310875.1 of Ceratopteris richardii. Lineage (NCBI taxonomy): Eukaryota > Viridiplantae > Streptophyta > Polypodiopsida > Polypodiales > Pteridaceae > Ceratopteris > Ceratopteris richardii. Next base: position 147,657,780 of record CM035411.1, on the reverse strand, counting down.
ATGTGTAGGGATGAAAGTGTGCTTGGCCTACCAAATATTTCCAAGCAACACATGATATATAAGTGTAGTGCTTCTAAGCTTGGGAAATCACATAGACAACCCTTCATGAAGAAATGATATATTCATGGTGACTTGTTTGAGCTAGTCCACACAGTTGTTTGGGGGGCTAGCAAGGAGCCATCAATTTTAGGATCTAGGTACTATGTATCTTTTATTGATGGTTGTAGCAGACATACCATCCTATACTTTATGAAGCATAAGGGTGAAGTCTTCTCATGTTTCCATAAGTATCTTGCTCATGTTGAAAATGAAATAGGTAAAACACTAAAGAGGCTAAGGTCAAATGGAGGGGGAAAATATTTCTCCCATGAATTTGATTTTTATTTCCAATAGAGGGGGTATCAAAAGAGAGATCACAACTAGTTACACTCTATATCAAAATGGAGTGGCATAGAGAAGAAACAGGACCATATTTGACGCTACAAGGCCTATGCTCAATGAGAAGAGAGTACCAAATTATTTAACAGAAGAGGCTATATCTATAGCCACCTATTTAATAAATAGACTCCCATCAAAGGCATTGGATGGGATGACACCTTTGAAGCATGGGATGGAAGAAGACCTCGCCTTGATAATTGTAGGACATTTGGTTGCATAGATTATGCACATATTCCATCTCAAATCAAAGTTAAAATGGATCCTAACACAGAGAAATATGAGAGTACTGGGTATGATCAAAATAAAAAAATGTACAGGTTATAAAATCCAAGCAATAAAGGTTTTATTGTTAGTACAAATGTTGTCTTTGATGAGGACAACTCTTGGTTTGAAGATGATTGCAGGAAATTCAAGCTACCTTATGAGCTAGCGGAGGACTTCCCAACATTACAAAAAGGGAATGAGCACATACATGAAGATTCAATTGATTCTAATGATCATCAAAATACACCAAGGAGAAACATCAATGCTTGGAAGAACAAAGGTAAATAAAAATATATATCTAGGAATTTAGAGATGTTGTAGAGTCTTCCCAACAAATAATAAGAAGATGGTATGGGTTGGACACTTCTCTAGCCACTAAGCATTCAATTTACATTGCTTAGGATCTAAACTGAGAGCAACCATCAACATTTGAAGAAGTTAAGAAGAAATAAAAATGGAGAGAAGCAATGGAATAAGAGATAAGAGATCTTCAAGAGAACTAGACTTCAGATTTGGTTCCCAAGAAGCCATCCATGAAGATCATTGGATCTAGATGGTCTACAAGGTAAAGAAGAACTCAGATGGTTCAATACATAGGTATAAAGCAAGGCTTGTGGTTAAAGGGTTTTCTCAAATGTAAGGTATATATTATGAAGCAATGTTGTCTGCTATGGCAAAGATGCCTATAATCAGAGTACTTATGAGTGTAGCTACGTCAAAGAATTGGAACATTTATCAGATGGATGCAAAAACATGCATTCTTGAGTGGTTGGATTTTAGTGTAAGTGTACATGGCACAACCTTCTCGATTTGAAGATGAATCACATCATGAGTATGTGTGTAAAATCAAGAAAGCACTATATGGATCTAGAGCTTCAAACCATAAACTAGTTACTTTCTTGCAGGACAAAGGATTTCAATTAAGCAAAGCATATCCTTCACTTTTCATTAAGAAACGTAAATCTAAAATGATATACTTATGTGTGTATGTAGATGATATATCCTTATAGGTAATGATGTTGATGGGATCAAAAAGAGAAAAGCACAAATGAAGGAGGAGTTTAAGATAAATGATCTTGGATTTCTCGCTTACTTCCTTGGATTGGAAGTAGTCTATACAGATCAAGGGATGTTCCTTACACAAAGGAAGTGTATAAAGGATATGCTTGCAAAGTTCAAAATGCAAGAACCTAAAGTTGCAGGTACTCCCATGGAGTTCAATCACAAATTAAGTGATGTGGAAGGAGCACTTATTGAAGATATCACAAGCTATCAAAGCCTAGTTCGGAGTTTAAATTATGCCACTCTAACTAGGGTTGATATTTGCTATGGAACAAGTGTGCTTATTCAATTCATGCACACACAAAGGAACGCTCACATGGATGCAACAAAGAGGATATTGAAGTACTTGAAAGGAACAATAAATGAAGGTTAATATTACTCCTACACATGTGATTTGAATGTGAAGCTACTCTGATGCAAATTGGGCAGATTCCAAAGATGACAGAAGTAGCACATCTGGACATCCCTCATTTTGCATGAACAAAGCTCATATCTTGCTCTTGAAAGAAGAAACCTATAGTTGCTCTTTCCTCACCTGAAGTTAAATACAAAGGGTTAGCGGATGCAACATAAGAAGCTATGTGGATCAAGACCCTATACACGAATTTAGGGTTGGATTTTGACACTCCATACATATTTAAAGATAATATGAGTTCACTTCATCTAGCTGCGAATCATATCTCTCACGCCACGACCACGCATATAGAAGTTCATTATCATCTCATTACAAAAAAAGATTGTCAGCAAGGATATACAACTCTCCTATGTATCTACTCATATGCATTGTGTAGATACAATGAACATATCATTGGATAGAAGCCAATTAAAAAAGTTTATCCATGAGTGGATTGCAAAAGAAACTAAAGGATTGAAGGCTCAAGCATCCTAGGCTTGAGGGGGAGCTATTGGCACATTTGGCAAGCCTAGATGCTTTATCCAATGATTAGGACCTACCTCATATACCTTTTTCTTACAAAAGACTTGCATATGAACACCTCTTGTATAAGTCAAGAAACTTTACTTCATGTGATAAACATAAAAGGAAATGAGACGAGGAATCTCGTGATGTTAGGACCCAAGGAACAGGGCTTAGTTGGTGGTTGGAGTCAAATCAATCAACACCTAAAGTGTAGGAATATTTTTAGGTGAGGGAAATTCCAAATTAAAATTCTCTTTATGTGTATAAATAGAGGTGACTTTTAGTCACGGGATATGACAGAGAAGAGAGAGCTATTGAGCCTCATGGTTGACCATATTATGGTCTCACATATGTATGCATAATTCCACTAGATCTCCTTTGTATCATAAATTCATTTTCATATATAAGTTGACACATTAGTTCATGATCATCTCTATCTACTACTCTTTGATACAACCTCATTGTAGATCTTTGCGAGCCTTACAATAGAAGGATAAAGTCTCTATATCTTACAATTAGCTTTGGGATTATAGGTAGTAGTTAAGCACTAACAATGTCCATTGCATCCAATGTATCCTGATTTGCAACTACTTTCTCCACATGGCCAAAATGTGAAATCATTCCTCTACATGAGATTCTCTTCTCTAACCAAGAGCTTATAGGTTTCTTTCTTCAATTATTTCTATTTAGTGTAGAATTTGGATAAATAATCATGAATTGCAAATATAACAAATGTAGTTTTGAATCGATTCTTGCATTCGTGGAATCATCATCCATTGATATATTTATTCCAAAAGCAAGTTCAACAATAGCCTCTTCTCCCAAACTTTAACTAATAGAAAAAGCAATTTTATAAGAGAAGCATCCTAGCACCCATGGGACCTATGGAATCCCACAAGAAAGGAGTTGCTTAAAACTTGCTAGAAAAAATTGAAAAGAAGGTTTAGGAGCCTTATATCCTCCTCATGGGGTACCACTTGCTTTTAACCTTGTTGCTCTTAAGGAAAAACAATTTATGATGGAGTCTAAAAGGTGGCAGCTTCTTAGAATTGGAAATCCTTTTGCCTAAAAGGAAAAGAGGTTTTTAGATCAACCATTCCTTAGGAGGTCTACCAAATTTGGCAATAGATCTCTCTTTCTAAATCTTCTTGAGCATCTTACCTCTTATAGCATTCTAGAATGCTCAAGAATAGCAGATCTCTTCACCCAATAACACTTACTTCTAGTTGATGTTTCCTTGTAGCAATATGAATCTCCTAGGGGCCCTACAAACTTACATTTATTTAGGGATTGAAGAGAAGAGGTTACCCAAGTTTTGATTGTTATGAAGGCACCATTTACACCATAGAGGGCTGCTCCAACAATTTTGTTAGATTTTACATTGTTCCGAATTCCCAGGTAAGTATTTTCTACATATGAACTAATGTTTTTACATGGATGAGGTGATACCAAAGGAATTGAAAATCTTAGAACTTGATCACCAATACAAACACCATCTCCTATCAAGTGTGACATGAAAGTCTACATTCTCCTTGAGTCTTGGAGTTTAATCAAGACTATTGTCGTTGTGCCATCTAAGACCCTTAAAACGAGGGGATTCATGCCAAGTAAGAAGGAAAGGTTTGGAGCACAACTAAGCATTGAACGTGATCTGCAACATGAACTATTATTGATAGGCGAGTCTCCTAGCATCCTCAAATCTAAACCATTGGTGAATTCCTTTATTCTAGAGGTTTTTCCAAAAAAAACCTGTTTTCTAAATCTTCATAGCTCTTTGGAGGTTCTAAGACTCAACTCCTTTGAAGACCTTCATAGGGAACCAAATCGTCATTTTCTCTAATACTCATTGCTCATTTCATATATTCATTGATCTTGAAAAACTATTTCATCTTGTTCCAACTATTCCATAGGGAGCAAAAAAAAAATCTAGCCTCTAGGAGTCACCTCATAGGGGGACAACAAAAAAGTGAGAACATCAAGACCCTTCCACCCTAGAAGGCCTAGAAGCCTAAGAATGCTCTTGTTTCTAAAAATCAATTTGGTGCAAGTGATGCATGTTGCTCCATGCTTTAGTTAACCATTTGGGCACCAACTTATTGGCCATTCATTCAATGTCTAGAATGCCCAAACCACCTTGATAACTTTTTCTTATGCAAGCAACCCATTTATGCATGGGGCCACCCCTTCTGTTAGTGTGAATATAGTTTGGTAGTGATATGTGTGAACACATTAAGACCATCGGGATAGTTTTCCCCTCTTTAGGAGGTTTTTTCCCTTGCTTCTATATACATCTATAACCCTAACACGTTAGTTATCTTTGTACATTCTCTTGGTAATACATTTCGTATTGTATGTTGTGCTCCAAGATTCTTCTTTCTTGTGTCTTTTTACATGCTTCTATAGACTTCAAACTCCAACAATATGTATAAGATAAGATCAGCATTTCATTTATGATGTCACCTCTTTGGTTGCAGTCTCAAAATCACACAAAAATTGGTGAGCATACTCAGTGAAATAAGAGTTCAAAATAGTTTCATTGTGTAGTATCAAAATCACAATCCAACCTTGTTTCAGCCTCCAAATGCATTATTGTAGTGTGTATGCAAGAACTTTTGTCCTTTTGCGCCAAAGATATATACAAGTTTTGGTTCACTAGTACAAGCACCTTGAAGTTTGCTATAGATCTACTAGAGCTTGGCAGGGTGCTTTTGTTCAACTTTTCGAGATACAATCATTTTTTTTGGATCAATGTTTTTAGTTAGTGGCCATTGCTAGAAACCATGATGTATTTTATATGTTCCTTGTTGAGGATAGATTGGATGGTACTAATTACTCATTATGGGCAAATATGATGCCTCATGTATTGGTTGCAAAATGATTATGGAATATTTTGTAGGGTTTTGAAAAACATCCTATTACACCTGTGAATACAATTATTGAAGGTGATGCAAATGATGTTGAACATGATGATCTTCAAATTCCTATTCTTGGTGTGGTTCCTACTACACCTATTGTAGAGAAACTTTGTTGGGATGGCAGATATGCTCAAGCACATTCATTTATAGATTTGTATGTCAAACATGCCATTATCCCTCACATTCACTCTTGAAAAACATCCAGGGATACTTGGAATACACTAACCATTTTTTAGTAGGTGAGAAATGAGGCTCATGTTGCTTATCTGTCAAACACTTGGAGAGTGAGAACATGAATGAAGGAGATTCCATGGATACTTTTTTGAGAAATATCAAAGATTTCAAGGAACAGTTGATTTCTACTGGTGAATTCTTACAAAACTATTCACTTTATTGCTTTGGGCATTTTATGTCGTGGGCTTTATAAGCTCATAGACTATGAAAAATCTATGAATGATTTAGCATGTGCAATACATGATTCTCAATCCATCTTAGATGCAAAGCTTTGGCATGCACGTCCTCTCTACCCAAAATTAAGGCACCTGGTAAACATGTTTGTGAAGGTTGTATCTTTGGCAAAATGCAGTGTTTCTTTTTCCCAAAAGATGGTTTAGTTGGATCTACTAAAAAATTGCAGCTTATTCATAACGTTGTTTCTAGTCCTATGCATACACCCTTTTTTGGGAACTACCTTTACTTCATGACTTTAAATTGATTATTTTTCTAGGCATCCATGGGTGTATCCACTGAAAGAAAATTCCAGATTATTTATGTGCTTCAAAGAGTTTCTGGTTTTGGCTCAAAATCTATTAGCATGCTTTCAATGGTCAACCTCCATTCTTATCGAGGGGGGAATACATGTGTTCTGATGTTAATGCATTTTTGGTTGAACCTAGGATAAATCATTCGTGTGAAATTCCCTATACACCTCAATAGAATGATGTTGCTAAACTGAAGAAAAGGATGGTGAGGTGTATGGTCAAAAGTCAAGCATTACCACATAACTTCTCACTTGAGGGTGTTATGTGTGCATCATATGTACTAATAGGCATCCCACTAAAGCTTTATAGACCATCACTCCATATAAGGCTTGGCTTGGTTGCATGCCATTTATTCCTCACGTCCATGTTTTTGGTTGTCCAACATATGCATTAGTGCTTGAACAACAACATAGAAAATTGGGTAGAGTTTAGAAAGCAAAGGCTTTTGTTTGTATCATCAATAGCCTAAATGCATTTTGATTAATTGTGATGTTGTTTTTGTGGAAGATGCAATTCAAACATTACTTTCATGTACCAAGCAGACTTTTGTTAGCTCTAGAGTTGTCTAGGACACCTTGTTGCCTCTTTTTACAACTGGATAGTTAAGCGCTAGTCCAAATAAGATACTTTCTCAGCCTTAGTAGATGTTTCATGTGACGATGAAGATCGTTCCATTTTCGATGCAGATTTAAGTGATGCACTTGTTGATGAGAGGAGTGATATAGAGGAAGAAAAAATTATGCCAAAATGGCTAGTGCAAACTTTGCGAGATAGAAAATACCTTACTTGTTTAGGCTCTCATAGTGCTTCTTTTGCATTAGATTTCTATGATATGGTTGCCTCTAGTCTTTGTGATGAGAATGAGCCTGTTTCATTTGATGAAATCTTTTGATGGCCAATGGTTTGATTTTTCTTATCCCAAAGGAAAGTGTAAGTTATGTTCTCTTAGCTATGATGTGGTATGTCATCTCTTTTTGGATCTTCTCGAGTTCCTATATTAGCCAAATTCAATGTCTATTAAGGATTTTTCTATGGTCTCAAAGGGATGGTAGCCCTGATCAAGCTAAGGTTGCTTCACACATCCTCAAACTTGCATTAGAGCAGGGTGATCTAGGGATCATTGACCCTATCTATGAGAGTAGATCCTTGATGGGAAAGTTCATTATGCAGGGTCTTCTCCTTGGTCTTGAGCCCTTTAAGGTTTTTCTTTGATGATTTTTTAGCTTGGTACTTTTCAAATATATAGATATATAAAAAAGAACAAGATGAAGGAAGCACTTCAAGAGGATATTAAGAACCAAAGAGCATGTTCCTTAGTGGAACAAAGGAATCAAGCTCAAGAACACTCTCATCATGTAGTGGATATACTCATACATCTATTCAACATAGTGATGCAAGGAACAAAGTGAAAGCTAAGGTCTTAAGAATTGAACAGGATAAAGATTTGTGAGTAGAACTCAATGAAGACCATCATGAAAAAAAGAGAGAGACCTTGAAGGCATATGACATGCATCCAAATCAATAGAAAGGTGAAGTAAGAAGGTCGCATAGGGTAGGGAAATGTATTGAGAGGCTTACATATGATTCTCTCATGGATAGGCTCTTTTCATGCATGAGAAAAGTTAGTGAAGAGGTTACATGCTTAGAAGAAGGAAATACATGCACGAAACAACAAGAGGCTACACACACAAAAATTAAGTTTTTGGAGGACGACAACACTTGGACATTGGTTCCAAGGAAGAAAAACATGAAGGTTATTCCAAACAAATGGGTGCATACGATAAAAAAGCACTCAACTATTAGCATTCTTAGGTATAAGCCAACGCTTATAACGAAAGGATTTTCTCAGAGATGTATGGATTATGAAGAGCCCTTTGCTCATGTAGGTACGATGGACACCATGATAACAAGCATTGGGATTATAGCCAGCAAACATTGGAAGATATACCCAATTGATATGAAATATTCTTTCTTGAATACAGAGCTAGAGGAAGTGTGGTACATGGACTAACCATTAGCGTTCGGGGATAAAAGCAAAGTTATTATGTTTGCAAGTTGAAGAAGGCACTCTATTTAAGATGCACTCTTAATATGGCACTAGCGAAAGAACTATTTCACATTTCACTCTTGGATATGTAGCTCTAGAATCTAACAAATCGCTTTAAATTATACCTTGTCCCCACGGACCGTCTTTCCCCCCTTAGGGCGCAGACTTCTAAGGTATTGCGGCTATGGTGTCAACTTGTATATCCCTTTAAATTATATCATTTTAAATATTTTTTGTGCTACAAAAGAAGCTCCGAAAATTTCAACGCACGATTACGAATCTTTCTATGAAGAGAGACAAAGAAGCTCCGAATATTTCAACGCACAATTCCGAATCTTTCTATGAAGAGAGACAAAGAATGCGAGCTCTAAATGTTGGCACAGTACTCGAGACCAACTATCAACGCATCCTTTTGATTAAAAATTCCGAACTTCCTTTTGATTAAAAATTGCCGAACTTGCTTTTTGATTCGAAATCGCCGAGCTTCCTTTTGACTTATTATCACAGCGCAACGCTAATGTTGGAATCGCTATCGGTGTAGATGGAGTTTTTTTTTTCTTTTCAAGAAAACAGGAAGATTTAATTAGAGATGGTAAGTTGATGGTAAGTTGATGAAGATCTTATTAGAGATGGTAAGTTGATGAAGATTTTATTAGAGATGGTAAGTTGATGGTAAGTTGATGGAGTTGTCGGAACTCTAGATCATCAAATTACACAACGCACTCCGTCAGAACGGAATGGAATGCAACAGCGATCTTCCTACGTTAGGACATCAGGATTTCCCATAAGTCCATCAGAGCCCCGGAACACCTCTTCAACATCGTGTGTCGGAAGACATTGTGTAACTCTCATGGTCATGGAGTTGTTCTAGCGGTCTCCGCATGGAAAGGGAAATCTGCATGCTCCATATGGTAGGAGCTTTGCCTCTAGTTGTGACTTTAAACAACTACTTATGTCTTCCAAATAAAAATGGTTTGTTTTGTTAGGTGAAACCACAAATGTCGAAGTATATCGTATTGATGAAAATAGAGATGATAGACATACTCTACATAGTCTGTATGTAGCTTGTTATATAGACAAGCTATATACAGATTGTATAGTCAACATTGTCTGTATATAGCTTGTTACAGACATAGTCTACATAGTCTGTATGTAACTTGTAATATAGACATAGTCTGTATATAGCGGAACATTGACACCATATAAGTAATGACATCAATCTTTAAAGTGTAGATAATTGCGTACATCTTCTCTTCATAAACAATGTAAGCTTTTTGAGATGGTCCTAGTTAACTACTTTGATGTGCTATAGGTCAACCATCTAGAACTAAAACCACTACTATAGCTAAATCACTCCCATTTGTTTCAACGAAAAATGGTCGATTGAGACCCAATATTTGCAAAAGTGAAGCTGTAACAATCACTAGTTCCAACTTCTCCATACGTTGTTTCTTTTCATCTCCTCAGTAAAAGGTTTTTCATTTCCCTTTGAATTTTTCTATTACATGAACAACAATCTTGGCATACTTGTTTATGAATCTTTGTCAAAATCTGGATAACCCTAGGAAGATATGTACTTTTTCTTGGTTTTTGAAGATGAGTCTAAGCCATTTCAGCTTGTACTTTCTCACGATCCATTTTGATCCATGTTTGAATATGATTTATCCAACACATCTAACGTTTGGTTTGAAAAATGTTACTTCAATTCTTTGACAAAGAGTGAATTTTCACTTAACAGTTTGAAGAATTTGTATAGTTATTCCATACATATTTCTTCTAAGTTACTAAAGTCAAAATATGATCAAGGAATTCTACCAGAAGGTTTCCTAAATAGATCCATTATACACTATTCATGATTATCATGAACGTGGCAAAAGTATTGGTGAGATCAAATTGCACCACAAAGAACTCATTGCATATATCTTGTCCTAAATGAAGTCTTCGATACATCTTCTGCATTTGTGTTAACCTTGTGATATCTAGATCATCAGTCAAGCTAATAGAAGAATTGAGATTGAGCTAATAGAAGAATTGAGATTGATGCAACTAATCAAATAGATCATCTAACCTAGGCCTGGGAAAATAGTTTTTTATATTTATCTTGTTTAATGTCCTATAATTGATGTAAATTCACATTGAACCATCTTTCTCTTTAACTATTAACATTGGCATCCCACCTCATCTCACATAAGATCCTTTCTACAACGGAACCCACTAATTATAGGGCCCTAGGTAACTTGATGAAGAAAAGCATTTTGATGATTTTTATAAATGCCCTCTCGATGTAGTACCTCCTATTCCATAGTTTCTATATTTATAAAGCTCAAAAGAAACAGAAAAAGGTTATCATTGACATAAACGTGTTGCTGAAACTTGAAATTGAATGAGTGAAATTGAAATTCAAAGTGAGGGATCATCAATCTTTGTGGATGTATCCTTTTGATCAGTTTGTTCAAGTCATCAGCAAAACCAATATATGAAAGCAGTTCGTAGGTATAATTCTCTTGCAATGCTATTTGCAACATTTAAATCCCTTTTGTTAGTGCCTCCTAAACTCGTATTCATACATGTATTCTGGCTGTCACCTTTCTCTGACACTAACATCATTAGATCATCAAAATTTGTGTGTATCATCAAAATTTAGCTGATAGCACTGACAAAATCGACTATCAAATCTTCCACGAATTCAGAAATACATGTATTGCTCCTCTATTCTTCACATATTGCGCTCTTTACTATTGTAAAGCACCGCTTTTCAACTCTTCACTACATAGTTATATATCCTGAATCCACTATCGTCCTTGCTTCTCTATCGTGAGTAGTCAACTCTCCTTCCCCCACCACTGCTCTACACAATGAATGCATAATGTCGATTGTCCACATCTACTTTCTTTTCCTAATCATAGATGTATGTTTATAAGCATGTATATGTATGTATTCGTACACATATTTACGTGGAATCTCATACATAGTTACAAATATGATTGCATAATATATACTTACAAATATACATATGCACATACATTTACATAATATATACTTCAAGTATACATGGACACCATGCACCATCACATGAAATATACATGTGTTTATGTCTTTGTATGCACATATATTTTTTGCATGCTCACACACTCACATACCAACCATTGGCACAAGTAAGGTACATAGAGTCACTCATTCTCAATGTTCGTATAGAAATATTTAGGCACACACTTAATCTAACATTCTTATGTAGGTGCAAATAATATACAATGAGAAACCAATACACCAAGTCCACATGACATGAAAAACGAGAAGTCCTTCTAACCATCAATGAGCCCAAGAATATGATTCATGGAGCAACTAACCACACATAGATAAATACACATAATATCATGTGTTTCATCATTATGCATTTGCTAAGGTAATCAAGAGAAGAAATCACCAATTTAAAATTTATTCATATTGTTAACTCAATCTTTGATTTTTTACTTACACACATTAGGAGCTACAAGACATCAAAAGAGATATGGAATGATCTTGAATCATTCTTTTCATCAAGTACTAAAGCTAGGAAGAACCAACTTTGGATGGAGTTTACCACAGTCAAGAACATTCCAAGAAAAGTATGACTGATTTTCTTCACCAAGATGAAAGACTTATGATATCAACATAGGAGCATTGCAGAATTCATAGATGAAGAGCAGATAGTAAGGCAAGTAATTAAAAGAATCAAATAAGATGATAAATAGGAAGCCTTCACCACAACAATGGACCTATACATGGACATGCAGGTTCTTGACTTTAACACACTCATGGGACAATTGTTCACACATGCATTAAAGCTTATGAAGAATCAAGAAAACTCAAAAGGTAATCAATACTCTAATCTATACACAAAAAAGAACAAGAGTAAGGATAGCAAAAGCAAAGGTAAAAAATTTGATGACGAGGGTAGTACCTCTCAAGTGAACTTTGCATGTAGAGGTAGAGGTTCAAGAGGAAGAGACAGAGGAGGTAGACAAGGCAGGGGGAGATTCCAAAGCTCCTCTCCATGTGCCATATGTGGCCTAACTAATCATGCAACTAAGAACTATTTCAAGAACTGTAGAAATCAAAGAGGAAGAGGCTTCAATAGAGGAGGCCATGGAAGTGCAAGAGGCAGATCAAATAACTTCAATGGCTACAACAACTTCAACAATAACAAGCATCAAGGAGGATATAGAGGAAGAATATATTACATGAGGTTCAAATAGGAGATGACACTAGGCACTCAGTGTAAAATATTGGAAATGTAAAGACTCCAAGCATGAGTCTACCTAGCAAGATATTGTATCTACCATAAAAAAAAAAATCTCATAATTGCTGGGTAAGCTGTAGAGAAAGGATTCCAAGTAAGGTTCACAATGAATCGAGCCTTTGTTGAAGATCCACAACAAGAACTCAACAGAATAGCAAAAGGAGAAAAGACACGTAGACGTTTTACATTTGACCTCCAAGACACTAAAAATATAGCTATGCTCAATTATGGTAGTGAGAGCTTATCATAATTAGAGATGTGGCACAAATGATTGGTTCATATAGGTGAAAGGAATTTGAAGCAAATGTGTTGGGATTAAAGTGTGCTTGGCCTAGCACATATTTCAAGGCAACACATAATATATAAATTTATTGCTTGTAAGTTTGGGAAATCACATAGACAACCCTTCATGAAGAAATGATATATTCATGATGACTTGTTTGAGCTAGTCCACACAGTTGTCTGGGGGCCTAGCAAGGAGCCATCAATTTCAAGATCTAGGTGCTATGTATAGTTTATTGATGGTTGTAGTAGACAGACCATCCTATACTTTATGAAGCATAAGGATGGTCTTCACATGTTTCAAGAAGTATCTTCCTCATGTTGAAAATCAAATAGGTAAATCACTAAAGAGGCTAAGGCCAAATGGACAGGGAAAATATTTCTCCCATGAATTTGATGCTTATTTCCAAGAGAGGGGGTATCAAAAGAGAGATCACAACTAGGTACAATCTATATCAAAATGGAGTGGCACAAAGAAGAAATAGGACCATAGTTGAAGCTGCAAGGCCTATGCTCAATCAGAAGAGAGTACCAAATTATATATCAGCAGAGGTTGTATCTACAACCACCTATTTAATAAATATACTCCCATCAAAGTCATTGGATGAGATGACACCCTATGAAACATGGAATGGAAGAAGACATTGCCTTGATCATTGTAGGATATTTGGTTGCATAGCTTATGCACATATTCCATCTCAAATCAGAATTAAAATGGATCCTAACATAGAGAAATATGTGCTTATTGGGTATGATCAAAATCAAAAAGTGTACAAGTTATAAAATCCAAGCAATAAAGGTTCTTTTGTTAGTAAAAATGTTGTATTTGATTAGAACACCTCTTGGTTTGAAGATGATTGCAGGAAAGTCAAGCTACCTTATGACCTAGAGGAGGACTTCCCAACATTACAAAAAGGGAATGAGCACATACATGAAGATTCAAGTGATTCTAATGATCATCAAAATACACCAAGGAGAAATATCAACTCTTGGAACAACAAAGGTAAAAAAAAAAGGAGTTTAGAGATGTTGCACGATCTTCCATACAAAGAATAAGAAGATGAACTAGAGAAAAAACACAGCCAAAATGGTATGGATTTGACACCTCTCTAGCCAGTAAGCATTCCATTAACATTGCTTAGGATATAAACTCAGAGGAACCATCAACATTTGAAGAAGGTAAGAAGAAATAAAAATGGAATGAAGCAATGCAAGAAGAGATAAAAGATCTTCAAGAGAATTAGACTTCAGATTTAGTTCCCAAGAATCCAGGAAGGTCATTGGATCTAGATGGATCTACAAGTTAAAGAAGCTGGGCTTTATTGCTCGTTAATTTAGGGGTTTTGCTTCCCTCTACTAGTCAGGTCCATAGCCATTTTTCGGTTAGGGGTGGTGAAGGGAAGAGGATTAGTATTTCACAATTTGTTCATTAGGGTTGTCCCTTGGCTCCCACTTTGTTTTTTTTCTTCACAGAGGTATGAGCGCTTTCTTGAATACACACCACACTCGGCTATAGGGTATGGGGTTCCTAGTTAGGAATCTATATCTGTTGGAAGTTGAGTTTGCTGATGACACTACCATTTGCTTGTAGGGATTGGAGGCCAATTTGATCAAATTTGAGGGGGCATTGGATATATTTTGTGATGGTTTAAGTGTCAGGATTAACTTGGAAAAATATTGTTGCTTTTGGATTGGCTCCCATGGTCTGCCTAGGTGGCTTCCTTTTGGGTAGTTTCAATGTATCTCCCCTAACACGTTAGTTAGGTACCCTAGCTTCCATATTGTTCTAGATCTTGTGCATGATCAGCATACCTCTCCCCTCCTTCTAACCATCAAGAGAAATTTGCTTCACTGGAGCTCTACTTAGTTGTCTCTAGTGCGACAAGTTGTGATGAAAAACTATATTCTCTTAGTTATGATGTGCTATTTCATCTCTTATCCGATCTTCTCGAGTTCCTATATAAGCCAAATTCTATGACTATGAAGTATTTTCTATGGCCTAATAGGGATGGTAGCCCCGCTCAAGCTAAGGTTGCTTGGCACCTCTTGAAACTTCCATTAGAGCAGGATGGTGTACAGATCATTGACCTTGTCTATCATGGTAGAGTGCTGATGGGAAATAACATTTTGCATGGTCTTCTTCTTGGACCCAAGCCCTTGAACGTTTTTCTTTGGCAAAGATAGGGAATCTTTGTTCTAACCACTTGTGCGCCTTTGCAACTTGGGATTGGGTGGATTTTCTCTGAGATGAGGCATACCGCCTTCTCTCAATGTAATAAGGATTGTTTTGCTTGCAATATCTTAAGATGCTGGGAGTACCTTTTGCATGTCATAGTGTAGCTCACACCTTCTTGTCTAAAGGAGCAACTCTATAACCCTTTTACTTGGAACCCCCTCATCGGTCTGGAGAGAGGGATCATGGTTGGATTCTGTTGTCAAGATCTTGCTCATGTGCACATAGAGGTTACAGATGTAGAAAACACACAAAAACATAGACATGCCAAGAGATGAGATACAACGTTGTGGAGGTGAGCGCAATCTGGGTGGATCGGATCCGGTCGTGGCACACACAGGGTGTATGAAGCTAATGAATGTTGGGAGGTTTAAGGATGTGAAAGTGAAATTAATGTTGAGTATGGAGAAGAGAGAGATGTTGAAATGATTATGGGAATGGGAATGTAGGTGTGCAAGTTAGATTTATGAACATGAATGATAAGAATGAAAGAGAAGCATACAGACGAATGAAATTTGGAATGAAGAATGGTCCATTCAAGGAGGTTCTTAAACACTTCCTAATTCTAATCCATATGCATAGTCTTCTTTGGATGATATGTACGCATGACGAGAATAGATGGAATCCTTACACATAAATCAGATTTGAAAGGAAGAATGGTCCAATATTGGAGCTTCTTATACACTTTCAGAAACTAATCAATATGTATGGGTATGTATGGATTATATGCATGCAAGTGAATTATGATGATAGAGTTTAATCACAAGCTCAATGAAATATCCTCATTGGTTCAACGCAATATTGCGGAGCCTCTCACACAGAAGAAAATAGAAGACATGTAAAAATACTTAAGAGATTGAGAGACAAGAGACAAGAGACAAGAGACAAGTGACATGAATTAAAAGGATTTGAATTAAGATACATGTATAAGATCGTCGTGATACGTCAAGCTAAGCAGTCTATTGATCAAAGGTGGTTCCGACCCTCAAAGCATGACAGTTCAACTGAATGTCACACGTAAGAAGATGAGTTCCACTTCATTGACCCTATGTATGTCTAGGCTCGTAACGTCTAACTAAAGAAGTCTAAGACTCATAAAAACTAGCTCTAACTCACTCACACGCTCCACCGAGGGTGAGTCAAGATAGGGATGCTGGTTTCAAGAGCCTATCCTAGATTGGAGTTCTGACTTAAATTTGAAACTAGGTACTATACTCATACTAGCCCACCTTGGAATATCCTCACTCGCTCAACCGAGGGTGATCATCTCAAGAAAACCTTAAGCTAGCAAGAGCCTTATGGATGCCTAACAATGATGCTCTAGGAGTTTGGAGGGGGTTTATATAGTTTTTTGAATGAATTTGGGCCCTTGGATCTAGAGAAATCAACTCTCAACTCTAGGATCACTACTTTCGATTACAACCGTTTGATTAATCAAATCAGTGGCTTGGAATTGTTGTTTCTATCAAATATAGTGTAAAGAAGTGAAATTTAGGCGCCTTCATTCTCCACCATTGGATCTGGGGATGATCTGGACCGTCCGATCAGTGCTGACATCAATTCGGATAAGATATGCCACTAGTTTTAGAGAAAAGTTGCATTATTGATCTTTAAGTATCAAAAAAGTCTCATGTGATGAAAAAAACTCGTGGATTCGCCTTGCTTTAAGCATAAGTTCATCTCCACCCTTGAATATGAGCTCATCTTGATCGTACAACATGGCTCAATCAGCTTTCACCATGCGGCAGCCCTTCAACCCTTCAATTTGCTTAAACTAGAAAACTGTGGTGACCTTGAAAACTAGACTTTGTGCTCTTTGTCCCTCCAAAAAGGCTTTGATGAAGATGAAACTTTGTAGGACTATGTTTCCAAAGATCTCCTTCAGGAAAATGCAGAAAAAAATCCCATATGAATCTCCCTTGTACAAGTTTGACTACATTTGGAAGCTTGCAAGGTGGCATTAAGGTGTCTAGGAAGCTCTGATAGCCTTGAAACTTTGTTCAAATATGTAGGCTCATATGCTCTTTATTCATTCGAGACCACATGGCTAACCAAAATTCCTATCCAAGATTTTGTAGGGTCTAAGTGGAAAAATTACATCTTTTACAAAATGCACATGGCATATCAATGTGCTAGAAAATACATTTTCATGTGAAATTCGGGTTATAGACTACCTTTGATAGGCTTTACAAGTATAAAAATTTCAATGTCTCCAAATCACATGAAAACTTATATACTTGTAAAGCCTATCAAAGGAAGTCTATAGCCCGAATTTCACATGAAAATAGATTTTCTAGCACATTGATATGCCATGTGCATTTTGTAAAAGATGTAATTTTTCCACTTAGACCCTACAAAATCTTGTATAGGAATTTTTGTTGGCCATAGGGTTTGGCATGAATAAAGACCATATGAGCCTACATATTTGGACAAAGTTTCAAGGCTATCAGAGCTTCTTAGGCACCTTAATGCCACCTTGCAAGCTTCCAAATGTAGTCAAACTTGTACAAGGGAGATTTAGATGGAAGTTTGTTTTTGCATATTCCTGAAGGAGATCTTTGGAAACATAGTCCTACAAAGTTTCATCCTCATCAAAGCCTTTTTGGAGGGTCAAAGAGCACAAAGTCTAGTTTTCAAGGTCACCACAATTTTCTAGTTTAAGCAGATTGAAGGGTTGAAGGGCTGCCACATGGTGAAAGATGATTGAGCCATGTTGTACGATCAAGATGAGCTCATATTCAAGGGTGGAGATGAACTTATGCTTAAAGCAAGGAGAATCCACGAGTTTTTTTTCATCAAAGATGACTTTTTTGATAGTTAAAGATCAATAATGCAACTTTTCTCTAAAAAAAGTGGCATACCTTATCCGAATTGATGTCAGCACTAATCAGATGATCCAAATCTTCCCCAGGTCCAATGGTGGAGAATGAAGGCGCATAAATTTCACTCCTTTACACTAGGTTTGATAGAAAGAACAATTCCAAGCCATTGATTTGATTAATCAAATGGTTGTAATTGAAAGTAGGGATCCTAGAGTTGAGAGTTGATTTCTCTAGATCCAAGGGCCCAAATTCAGTCAAAAAATTATATAAACCCCCCTCCAAACTCCCAGAGCATTAGTGTTAGGCATCCATACGGCTCTTGCTAGCTTAAGGTTTCCTTGAGACGATCACCCTCGGTTGAGCGAGTGAGGATATTCGAAGGGGGGCTAGTATGAGTATAGTACCTAGTTTCAAATTTAAGTTAGAACTCCAATCTAGGATAGGCTCTTGAAACCAACATCTCTATCTTGAATCACCCTCGGTGGAGCGTGTGAGTGAGTTAGAGCTAGTTTTAATGAGTCTTAGACTTCTTTAGTTAGACATTACGAGCCTAGACATACATAGGGTCAATGAAGTGGAACTCATCTTCTTATGTGTGACATTTGGTTGAACTGTCATGGTTTAAGGGTCGGAACCGCCTTTGATTAGTAGACTACTTAACTTGACGTATCACAACGATCTTATACATGTATCTTAATTCAAATCCTTTTAATTCATGTCACTTGTCACTTGTCTCTTGTCTCTTGTCTCTAAGTCTCTTAAGTATTTTTACATGTCTTTTATTTTCTTCTATGTGTGAGAAGGTTCCACAGTATTGCGTTGAACCAGTGAGGATGTTTCATTGAGCTTGTGATTAAAATCTATCATCATAATTCACTTGCATGCATATACATCTATAACCCTAACATGTTAGTTATCTTTGTACATTCTCTTGGTAATACATTTAGTATTGTATGTTGTGCTCCAAGATTCTTCTTTCTTGTGTCTTTTTACATGCTTCTATAGACTTCAAACTCCAACAATATGTATCAGATAAGATCAGCATTTCATTTACGATGTCATCTTTTTGGTTGCAGTCTCAAAATCACACAAAAATTGGTGAGGATACTAAGTGAAATAAGAGTTCAAAATAGTTTCATTATGTAATATCAAAATCACAATCTAAGCTTGTTTCATCCTCAAAATGCATTATTGTAGTGTGTATGCAAGAACTTTTGTCCTTTTGCACCAAACATATATACAAGTTTGGGTTCACTAGTACAAGCACGTTGAAGTTTGCTATAGATCTACTAGAGCTTGGCAGGGTGCTTTTGTTCAACTTTTCGAGATACAATCATTTTTTTTGGATCAATGTTTTTAGTTAGTGGCCATGGCTGAAAACCATGATGTATTTTATATGTTGGTTGTTGAGGATAGATTGGATGGTACTAATTACTCATTATGGGAAAATATGAGGCCTCATGTATTGGTTGCAAAAGGATTATGGAATATTTTGTAGGGTTTTGAAAAACATCCTATTACACCTATGAATACAATTATTGAAGGTGATGCAAATGGCATTCAAGATGATGATCTTCAAATTCCTATTCTTGGTGTGGTTCCTACTACACCTATTGTAGAGAAACTTTGTTGGGATGGTAGATATGCTCAAGCACATTCATTTATAGATTTGTATGTCAAACATGCCATTATCCCTCACATTCAGTCTTGAAAAACATCCAAGGATACTTGGAATACACTAACCATTTTTTAGTAGGTGAGAAATGAGGCTCATGTTGCTTATCCGTGAAAACACTTGGAGAGTAAGAACATGAATGAAGGAGATTCCATGGATATTTTTTTGAGAAAGATCAAAGATTTCAAGGAGCAGTTGATTTCTACTGGTGAATTCTTACAAAACTATTCACTTTATTTCTTTGGGCATTTTATGTCGTGGGCTTTATAAGCTCATAGACAATGAAAAATCTATGAATGATTTAGCATGTGCAATACATGATTCTCAATCCATCTTAGATGCAAAGCTTTGGCATGCACACTTTAATTATCTAAATTTTGCTAGTTTGCTACGCTTACAAAAATCTAAAGTTATGTCCTCTCTACCCAAAATTGAGGCACCTGGTAAACATGTTTGTGAAGGTTGTATCTTTGGCAAAATGCAGTGTTTCTTTTTCCCAAAAGATGGTTTAGTTGGATCTACTAAGAAATTGCACCTTATTCATAACGTTGTTTCTAGTCCTATGCATACACCCTTTTTTGGGAACTACCTTTACTTCATGACTGTAAATTGATTATTTTTCTAGGCATCCATGGGTGTATCCACTGAAAGAAAAGTCCAGATTATTTATGTGCTTCAAAGAGATCTGGTTTTGGCTCAAAATCTATTAGCATGCTTTCAATGGTCAACCTCCATTCTTATCAAGGGGGGAATACATGTGTTCTGATGTTAATGCATTTTTGGTTGAACCTAGGATAAATCATTCGTGTGAAATTCCCTATACACCTCAATAGAATGATGTTGCTAAACTGAAGAAAAGGATGGTGAGGTGTATGGTCAAAAGTCAAGCGTTACCACATAACTTCTCACTTGAGGGTGTTATGTGTGCATCATATGTACTAATAGGCATCCCACTAAAGCTTTATAGACCATCACTCCATATAAGGCTTGGCTTGGTTGCGAGCCATTTATTCCTCATGTCCATGTTTTTGGTTGTCCAACATATGCATTAGTGCTTGAACAACAACATAGAAAATAAGGCAGAGTTTAGAAAGCAAAGGCTTTTGTTTGTATCATCAATAGCCTAAATGCATTTTGATTAATTGTGATGTTGTTTTTGTGGAAGATGCAATTCAAACATTACTTTCATGTACCAAGGAGACTTTTTTAGCTCTAGAGTTGTCTAGGACACCTTGTTGCCTCTTTTTACAACTGGATAGTTAAGCGCTTGTCCAAATAAGATACTTTCTCAGCCTTAGTAGATGTTTCATGTGAGGATGAATATCGTTCCATTTTCGATGCAGATTTACGTGATGCACTTTTTGATGAGAGGAGTGATATAGAGGAGGAAAAAATTATGCCAAAATGGCTAGTGCAAACTTTGCAAGATAGAAAATACCTTACTTGTTTAGGCTCTCATAGTGCTTCTTTTGCATTAGATTTCTATGCTATGGCTGCCTCTAGTCTTTGTGATGAGAATGAGCCTATTTCCTTTGATGAACTCTTTTGATGGCCAATGGTTTGATTTTTCTTATCCCAAAGGAAAGTGTAAGTTACGTTCTCTTAGCTATGATGTGGTATGTCATCTCTTGTTGGATCTTCTCGAGTTCCTATATTAGCCAGATTCAATGTCTATTAAGGATTTCTCTATGGTCTCAAAGGGATGGTAGCCCTGATCAAGCTAAGGTTGCTTCACACATCCTCAAACTTGCATTAGAGCAGGGTGATCTAGGGATCATTGACCCTATCTATGAGAGTAGAGCCTTGATGGGAAAGTTCATTATGCAGGGTATTCTCCTTGGTCTTGAGCCCTTTAAGGTTTTTCTTTGATGATTTTTTAGCTTGGTACTTTTCAAATATATAGATATATAAAAAAGAACAAGATGAAGGAAGCACTTCAAGAGGATAGTAAGAACCAAAGAGCACGTTCCTTAGTGGAACAAAGGAATCAAGTTCAAGAACACTTCCATCATGTAGTGGATAAACTCATACATCTATTCAACATAGTGATGCAAGGAACAAAGTGAAAGCTAAGGTCTTAAGCATTGAACAGCATAAAGATTTGTGAGTAGAACTCAATGAAGACCATGATGAAAAGAAGAGAGAGACCTTGAAGGCATATGACATGCATCCAAATCAATAGAAAGGTGAAGTAAGAAGGTCTCATAGGGTAGGGAAATGTATTGAGAGGCTTACATATGATTCTCTCATGGATAGGCTCTTTTCATGCATGAGAAAAGTTAGTGAAGAGGTGACATGCTTAGAAGAAGGAAATACATGCACGAAACAACAAGAGGCTACACACACAAAAATTAAGTTTTTGGAGGACGACAACACTTGGACATTGGTTGCAAGGAAGAAAAACATGAAGGTTATTCCAAACAAATGGGTGCATACAATAAAAAAGCACTCAACTATTAGCATTCTTAGGTATAAGCCAACACTTATAACGAAAGGATTTTCTCAGACATGTATGGATTATGAAGAGCCCTTTGCTCATGTAGCTACGATGGCCACCATGATAAGAAGCATTGGGATTATAGCCAGCAAACATTGGAAGATATACCCAATTGATATGAAATATTCTTTCTAGCTTGAATACAGAGCTAGAGGAAGTGTGGTACATGGACCAACCATTAGCATTCGGGGATAAAAGCAAAGTTTATTATGTTTGCAAGTTGAAGAAGGCACTCTATTTAAGATGCACTCTTATACATATCCATAGTCAGATCTTTGTACATGCACACACATAGAGTCCCTCATTTAGAGACAACTAAGAGAGTACTTAGATATCTGAAAGAAACTTTGAGTTAAGGTATTTTCTATGCTTTTGAAGATGATTTGGAGGTGAAAGCATATGCAAGTGCTGGTTGGGCTGGATCAAAACAATATAGGAGAAGTAGAAGTTGATATGGAGTGATGGTAGGCAAAAACGTCATGCATGGATGGTAAAGAAGGAACCAACAATTCCCTTATCCTCAATAGGAGATGAATATAGAGCATTGGAAAAATTAACTTACGAGCTTGTGTGGCTCAAGAATCATATGATTGATTCTAATTTGTGTGTCCATTCGTTTCCAATCATGTGTGACAACATGAGTAGTGCGTATCCATCTACCGAACCTATGTTCCATGCTACGAGAAAGCATATAGAGGTACCCTACCACTACATCAAACAAACGGTCTTGAATAAAGAAGTTCGAAGGATATGCTTCTAGTGAAATTACTAATCTTAACGTGACATTTAATGAAGATGGTGATAATTTGAGAAGGTAGAAACAATCGCACGACAATTTGAGTAAATATGGCACTAGTGAAAGAACTATTTCACATTTCACTCTTGGATATGTAGTTCTCAGCCAAGATACGTTAAATCAAAAGTAACCTAAACAATTCAGAAAACATGCTTCTAAGCGACCACAATCTATCCCTACCTAAAACAAATATCTGCCGTATGCCAAGAACTTTATAAGATACGGACTTGTGAGAAAATACATTTTTCAAGCATAACAACTTTTAAAAAAAGGTACACTATATACCACATAATTGCCACAAAAATTATGTGTGTGGGTGTCTTATATATAGTTGGTGTCCTGCAATATATATGAATACATGAATATAGTTGGTGTCAATGCACACAGAATTAATAGACCAATGTCATCGGTTTGAGTTTACTAGAATATAGAATGAGAAATGACTGAACAATGAAAAATATAGAATATAGCCTTCCCCATGTCGCAGAATCTAACTTATCGCTTTAAATTATACCATCTAGAATCTAACAAATCGCTTTAAATTATACCTTGTCCCCACGGACCGTCTTTCCCACCTTACAACGCAGACTTCTAAGGTATTGCGGCTATGGTGTCAACTTGTATATCCCTTTAAATTATACCATTTTAAATATTTTTTGTGCTACAAAAGAAGCTCCGAAAATTTCAACGCACGATTACGAATCTTTCTATGAAGAGAGACAAAGAAGCTCCTGAAATATTTTCAACGCACGATCTTGAATCTTTCTATGAAGAGAGACTATCAACTAAATGTTGGAACAGTACTTCAAACCAACTATCAACGCGTCCTTTTGATTAAAAATTCCGAACTTCCTTTTGATTAAAAATTGCCGAGCTTGCTTTTTGATTCAAAATCGCCGAGCTTCCTTTTGACTTATTATCACAGCGCAACGCTTATGTTAGAATCGCTATCGGTGTTGATGGAGTTTTTTTTTTCTTTCCAAGAAAACAGGAAGATTTAATTAGAGATGGTAAGTTGATGAAGATTTTATTAGAGATGGTAAGTTGATGAAGTTGATGGTAAGTTGATGGAGTTGTCGGAACTCTAGAAATGGAATGCAACAGCGATCTTCCTACGTTAGGACATCAGGATTTCCCATAAGTCCATCAGAGCCCCGGAACACCTCTTCAAAATCGTGTGTCGGAAGACATTGTGTAACTCTCATGGTCATGGAGTTGTTCTAGCGGTCTCCGCATGGAAAGGGAAATCTGCATGCTCCATATGGTAGGAGCTCTGCCTCTAGTTGTGACTTTAAACAACTACTTATGTCTTCCAAATAAAAATGGTTTGTTTTGTTAGGTGAAACCACAAATGTCGAAGTATATCGTACTGATGAATATAGAGATGATAGACATACTCTACATAGTCTGTATGTAGCTTGTTATATAGACAAGCTATATACAGATTGTATAGTCATCTTTGTCTGTATATAGCTTGTTACAGACAGAGTCTACATAGTCTGTATCTAACTTGTAATATAGACATTATCTGTATATAGCTTATCTTTATATCAATATAACTTAAAGTTCTAAATCCAAGTATATAAGTTATGGGAGGGCTTGGAGCTGGGTAAATTCTTTGTGGAATATTCAGCTATACTCCACTCCAAGAAAGGTTTATTCAGATTTTAGTCAGTCCAACAACGGTTATCTACTCATACTGATGATCAAAGGAGGTCTTCATGAACTAAGATTATCAATATGTCAATCGATAACTGTTGCAAGGGCTGCTTTTTGAAGATTCGAATGTCTTGAATATCAGAGGACTTCAAAAGAAAGGAGATGATCAAGTCAAGATAAGCATCGTCTGTGTCTGAATGTCCACACTACCTTCCATGTGGTCTATTTTATAATGTCATTAAGGCTATAAGCATTCCTACACGATTGATGCTACTTCTTTTGTGAGATAGAGTATTGTCTCTTCGTAGTAGATGGTTGACTTCGTTTCAATAGAATCTATTATCGCTATTATTTGATTTCATTAAGACTTGAAGAATAGGACTTTGACATTACATAATTTATGAGGAAAATTGAACAAAAACAAAGATATGTTAAACACACATTTGATTTTTCACACCAGAATCACCTATGTTGCTAAAAAATCACTCTATGTGAACCGTTGAAGTTGGGAGTTGACTTGATCCACCAACTGAGCATTCCTATCTTCTCGACAAAGATCCGAATGGGCACATGAAGATCTATAGCCTTACCTTTCCCCCATGGACCATCTTTCGCCCTTTACAAATCTGTTAAGGGGCATCTAGTTGCGCAGAGTCCTAAAGAGTTGCAATTACTGTGCCAGCTTGTACATCCCTTCACATTATACCATTTAGAATCTAACATGTACAATGAGAATATATGAGAGGACCCTTTCAATAGATCCCTTTCACACCATGGACCGTCTTTCCCCACTTAACGCTCTGTTAAGGGGCACCTAGCTGCGCAAAGTTCTAAAATGTTGCGGCTATGGTGGCGAATTGTATATTCCTTTCCATTATACTATTTGCGATCGACCATTCAACGGATATGGAGCGAGGCAAAGATATGAAAATGTTTTTTGTGCTAAAAATGAAGCGAATCTCTGACCATGGACCCAAAAATCCATGTTTTTTTTCTATGAATAGAGACAAATAATGCTTGAAGCTCTGAATATATCAACGGAGGATTCCGGAATTCTTCTATGAATAAATACAAATAATGCGAGCTCTAAATCTTTGAACAATACGCAAAGCCAACTATGAGAGCAATAAGCTTAAACCACATGCCCCCCTCCTATTCCTTACTTGGTGATTAAGAGACAATGAGCTAGAAGCCCCTTTTATAGGCTGACCACGTCGGAAAAAAAACATGCTTTATGTGATTTATCTCTTGCATCTGCTTTTTCTCTCAGACTTTTGAGGAGTGAGAAGAGTGAAATGTGGTTTTTTATAAGGAGCGGTATATGAGCATTTAACAAGACTTGAGGAGATTTTATGTATATATGATCTCTGCGGTAATAATTTAATGATCCACAATATTTTGTTTCCTGCATAAAAGCTTTGACGGGATTTTGAGAGTCCCAAAGTGACCTCTTTGGGATTATTGATGTTTGCACTTCCTACTACTCCATTGCACATCAACACCCCCAAATTCAACAAGCGGTTTCTCTTTGCTTCAATATTGGATTTTTGTGATTTATCCTGAAGCATCAAGATCATCTTAAAAACGTTTTTGAGAATACACAAGATATTGAAAGCAAATGGTAGGTCAAAGATTCTCTACAAATTCTGTGTAGATTCTAGCTATAAATTTCAAAGCCTCGTTTGGGTGAGGCACGAATCCAAATCAAATGTTTTTACCTCAAAATGAAGAAGACCATAGTTGTAATGAGTTGGATAGAGTGATGCAATGGGGTCAGAAAGTTCTTGTCTATTATTCACATCATGGAGAGAAGCTCCGAAAATTTCAACGCACGATTACGAATCTTTCTATGAAGAGAGACAACGAAGCTCCGAAACTTTCAACGCACGATTTCGAATCTTTCTATGAAGAGAGACAAAGAATGCGAGCTCTAAATGTTGGAAAAGTACTCGAAACCAACTATCAACGCATCTTTTGATTAAAAATTCCGAACTTCTTTTTGATAAAAAAATGCCGAACTTGCTTTTTTATTCAAAATCACCGAGCTTCCTTTTGACTAATTATCACAGCGCAACACTAATGTTGGAATCGCTATCGGTGTTGATGGAGTTTTTTTTTTCTTTCCAAGGAAACAGGAAGATTTAATTAGAGATGGTAAGTTGATGGTAAGGTGATGAAGATTTTATTAGAGATGGTAAGTTGATGAAGATTTTATTAGAGATGGTAAGTTGATGAAGTTGATGGTAAGTTGATGGAGTTGTCGGAACTCTAGATCATCAAATTACACAACGCACTCCGTCAGAACGGAATTGAATGCAACAGCGATCTTGCTACGTTAGGACATTAGGATTTCCCATAAGTCCATCAGAGCCCGGAACACCTCTTCAACATCGTGTGTCGGAAGACATTGTGTAACTCTCATGGTCATGGAGTTGTTCTAGCGGTCTCCGCATGGTGAAACCACAAATGTCGAAGTATATCGTATTGATGAAAATAGAGATGATAGACATACTCTACATAGTTTTTATGTAGCTTGTTATATAGACAAGCTATATACAGATTGTATAGTCAACATTGTCTGTATATAGCTTGTTACAGACATAGTCTACATAGTAACTTGTATGTAACTTGTAATATAGACATAGTCTGTATATAGCGGAACTTGTAACTTGTAATATAGTCTGTATATAGTCTGTAATATAGACATAGTCTACATAGTCTGTATGTAACTTGTAATATAGACATAGTCTGTATATAGCGGAACCTTGACACCATATAAGTAATGACATCAATCTTTAAAGTGTAGATAATTGCGTACATCTTCTCTTCATAAACAATGTAAGCTTTTTGAGATGGTCCTAGTTAACTACTTTCATGTGCTATAGGTCAACCATCTAGAACTACAGAATCTGGCAGACGGTTGGACTGAAAATCAGAGTTCAGAAACAGCTTAGTTGGAAACAAGTCCTTTTGGGAGAAGCGATTGGATGCTCTGCGGCTCTCTGGAACGCAATCAGAGGGGAAGTCCTGTGGAAAATTTGGCGGGAGCGGTGTGCTCTCAACTTCGGCGACCCTCCCAGGGAGTGGTCGATTGAAAAATCTCTTTTCCTCCTTGGCAAAAGGATTGTCAACAGTAAGAAATCCCCCCCCTTCAGGCACCATCAAGTCCTCCTTTTGATCAACAACAAGCTCAAACCCAAGTGGGTCCCGCATGAGGGCGACGAGAGGGTGATCAACCTTCTTTGTAATGCAACCTAGGAATCAACCAAGCTTCCCCTGCCTTGTGGGATTTGGGGGGTCCCGTGGGCACTAGTCCCCTTCTTTTGTACCTTTGTTTCTTAATTTAATTCAAGTCCGGGAGAGTAGGCTATTGCCGAACTTCCTTTATATAAACCATCTAGAACTAAAACCACTACTATAGCTAAATCACTCCCATTTGTTTCAACCAAAAATGGTCGATTGACACACAATATTTGCAAAAGTGAAGCTGTAACAATCACTAGTTCCAACTTCTCCATACGTTGTTTCTTTTCATCTCCTCAGTAAAAGGTTTTTCATTTCCCTTCGAATTTTTCTAGTATATGAACAACAATCTTGGCATAATTGTTTATGAATCTTTGTCAAAATCTGGATAACCCTAGGAAGATATGTACTTTTTCTTGGTTTTTGAAGATGAGTCTAAGCCATTTCAGCTTGTACTTTCTCACGATCCATTTTGATTCCATGTTTGAATATTATTTATCCAACACATCTAACGTTTGGTTTGAAAACATGTTACTTCAATTCTTTCACAAAGAGTGAATTTTCACTTAACACTTTAAAGAATTTGTATAGTTATTCCATACATACTTCTTCTAAGTTACTAAAGTCAAAATATGATCAATGAATTCTACCAGAAGGTTTCCTAAATAGATCCATTATACACTATTCATGATTATCGTGAATGTGGCAAAAGTATTGGTGAGAGCAAATTGCACCACAAAGAACTCATTCAATATATCTTGTCCTAAATGAAGTCTTCGATACATCTTCTGCGTTCGTGTTAACCTTGTGATATGTAGATCATCAGTCAGGCTAATAGAAGAATTGAGATTGATGCAACTAATCAAATAGATCATCTAACCTAGGCATGGGAAAATAGTTTTTGATATTTATCTTGTTTAATGTCCTATAACTGATGTAATTTCACATAGAACCATCTTTCTCTTTAACTATTAACATTGGCATCCCACCTCATCTCACATAAGATCCTTTCTATAGCGGAACCCACTAATTATAGGGCCCTAGGTAACTTGATGAAGAAAAGCATTTTGATGATTTTTATAAATGCCCTCTCGATGTAGTACCTCCTATTCCATAGTTTCTATATTTATAAAGCTCAAAAGAAACAGAAAAAGGTTATCATTGACATAAACGTGTTGCTGAAACTTGAAATTGAAATTCAAAGTGAGGGATCATCAATCTTTGTGGATGTATCCTTTTGATCAGTTTGTTCAACTCATCAGCAAAACCAATATATGAAAGCAGTTCGTAGGTATAATTCTCTTGCAATGCTATTTGCAACATTTAAATCCCTTTTCTTAGTCCCCGCTAAACTCGTATTCATACATGTATTCTGCCTGTCACCTTTCTCTGACACTAACGTCATTAGATCATCAAAATTTGTGTGTAACAACTTTTAGCTGATAGCACTGCAAAATCGACTGTCAAATCTTCCACGAATTCAGAAATACATGTATTGCTCCTCTATTGTTCACATATTGCGCTCTTTATTATTGTAAAGCACCGCTTTTCAACTCTTTACTAGGTAGTTATATATCCTGAATCCACTATCTTCCTTGCTTCTCTATCATGAGTAGTCAACTCTCCTTCCCCCACCACTGCTCTACACAATGAATGCATAATGTCGATTGTCCACATCTACTTTCTTTTCCTAATCATAGATGTATGTTTATATGCATTTATATGTATGTATTCGTACACATATTTACGTGGAATCTCATACATAGTTACAAATATGATTGCATAATATATACCTACAAATATACATAACACTTCTATGCACATACATTTACATAATATATACTTCAAGTATACATGGACACCATGCACCATCACAATATGAAATATACACGTGTTTATGTCTTTGTATGCACATATATTTTTTGCATGCTCACACACTCACATACCAATCATTGGCACAAGTAAGGTACATATAGTCACTCATTCTCCATGTTCGTATAGAAATATTTAGGCACACACTTAATCTAACATTATTATGTAGGTGCAAATAATATACAATGAGAAACCAATACACCAAGTCCACATGACATGAAAAACGAGAAGTCATTCTAACCATCAATGAGCCCAAGAATATGATTCATGGAGAAACTAACCACACATAGATAAATACACATAATATTATGTATTTCATCATTATGCATTTGCTAAGGTAATCAAGAGAAGAAATCACCAATTTAAAATTTATTCATATTCTTAACTCAATCTTTGATTTTTTACTTCCACACATTAGGAGCTACAAGACATCACAAGAGATATGGAATGATCTTGAATCATTCTTTCATCAAGTACTAAAGCTACGAAGAACCAACTTTGGATGGAGTTTACCACACTCAAGAACATCCCAAGAAAAGTATGACTGATTTTCTTCACCAAGATGAAAGACTTAGCATATCAACATAGGAGCATTGGAGAATTCATAGATGAAGAGCAGATAGTAAGGCAAGTAATTAATAGAATCAAATAAGATGATACATAAGAAGCCTTCACCACAACAATGGACCTATACATGGACATGCAGGTTCTTGACTTCAACACCCTCATGGGACAATTGTTCACACATGTGTTAAAGCTTATGAAGAATCAATAAAACTCAAAAGGTAATCAATACTCTGCTCTATACACAAAAAAGAACAAGAGTAAGGATAGCAAAAGTAAAGTTAAAAAATTTGATGACGAGGGTAGTACCTCTCAAGTGAACTTTGCATGTAGAGGTAGAGGTTCAAGAGGAAGAGGCAGAGGAGGTAGACAAGGGAGGGGGAGATTCCAAAGCTCCTCTCCATGTGACATACGTGGCCTAACTAATCATGCAACTAAGAACTATTTCAAGAAGTATAGAAATCAAAGAGGAAGAGGCTTCAATAGAGGAGGCCATGGAAGTGCAAGGGGCAGATCAAATAACTTCAATGGCTACAACGACTTCAACAATAACAAGCATCAAGGAGGATATAGAGGAAGAATAGATTACAACAATTACATTGAAGAGAAAAGACAAGAGGATTCACTTCTTTTGATAAACATGACGATGAAGCAAGGTAAAGTAGATGAGCATGTATTTTATATAGATTCTGGTTGTTTAGATCATGTAGCAAGGAATGTGGCTCTACTACTAGACTTGAAGGATCTAAGAAATAAACATGAGGTTCAAATAGGAGATGACACTAGGCACTCAATGTAAAAGATTGGAAATGTAAAGACTCCAAGCATGAGTCTACCTAGAAAGATATTGTATGTATCTACCATAAAAAGAAATCTCATAATTGTTGGGTAAGTTGTAGAGAAAGGATTCCAAGGAAGGTTCACAATGAATGGAGCCTTTGTTGAAGATCCACAACAAGAACTCAAGAGAATATCAAAAGGAGAAAAGACACGTAGAGGTTTTATATTTGACCTCCAAGTCACTAAAAATATAGCTATGTTCAATTATGGTAGTGAGAGCTTATCATAATTAGAGATGTGGCACAAAAGATTGGTTCATATAGGTGAAAGGAATTTGAAGCAAATGTGTAGGGATTAAAGTGTGCTTGGCCTAGCACATATTTCAAGGCAACACATAATATATAAATGTAGTGCTTGTAAGTTTGGGAAATCACATAGACAACCCTTCATGAAGAAATGATATATTCATGATGACTTGTTTCAGCTAGTCCACACAGTTGTATGGGGACCTAGCAAGGAGCCATCAATTTCAGGATCTAGGTACTATGTACCGTTTATTGATGGTTGTAGTAGACAGACCATCCTATACTTTATGAAGCATAAGGATGGTCTTCACATGTTTCAAGAAGTATCTTCCTCATGTTGAAAATCAAATAGGTAAAACAATAAAGAGGCTAAGGTCAAATGGAGGGGGAAAATATTTCTCCCATGAATTTGATGCTTATTTCCAAGAGAGGGGGTATCAAAAGATAGATCACAACTAGGTACAATCTATACCAAAATGGAGTGGCACAGAGAAGAAATAGGACCATAGCTGAAGCTGCAAGGCCTATGCTCAATGAGAAGAGAGTACCAAATTATTTATCAGCAGAGGTTGTATCTACAAGCACCTATTTAATAAATATACTCCCATGAAAGGCATTGGATGGGATGACACCCTATGAAGCATGGAATGGAAGAAGACATCACCTTGATCATTGTAGGATATTTGGTTGCATAGCTTATGTACATATTCCATCTCAAATCAGAATTAAAATGGATCCTAACACAGAGAAAAATGTGCTTATTGGGTATAATCAAAATCAAAAAGTGTACAAGTTATAAAATTCAAGCAATAAAGGTTTTTTGTTAACAAAAATGTTGTATTTGATGAGAACAACTCTTGGTTTGAAGATGATTGCAGGAAAGTCAAGCTACGTTATGACATAGAAGAGGAATTCCCAACATTACAAAAAGGGAATGAGCACATACATGAAGATTCAAGTGATTGTAATGATCATCAAAATACACCAAGGAGAAATATCAATTCTTGGAACAACAAAGGTAAAAAAAAAGAGTTTAGAGATGTTGCACGATCTTCCATACAAATAATAAGAAGATGAACTAGATAAAAAACAAAGCCAAAATGATATGGATTTGACACCTCTCTAGCCACTAAGCATTCCATTAACATTGCTTAGGATATAAACTCAGAGGAACCATCAACATTTGAAGAAGGTAAGAAGAAATCAAAATGGAGAGAAGCAATGGAAGAAGAGATAAAAGATCTTCAAGAGAATTAGACTTCAGATTTGGTTCCCAAGAAGCTAGGAAGCTCATTGGATCTAGATGGATCTACAAGTTAAAGAAGATGGGCTTTATTGCTTGTTAATTTAGGGGTTTTGCTTCCCTCTACTAGTCAGACCCATAGCCATTTTTCGGTTAGGGGTGGTCAAGGGAAGAGGATTAGTATTTCACAATCTGTTCATTAGGGTTGTCCCTTGGCTCCCACTTTGTTTTTTTTTCTTCCAAGAGGTATGAGCGCTTTCTTGAATACACACCACACTCGGCTATAGGGTATGGGGTTCCTAGTTAGGAATCTATATCTTTTGGAAGTTGAGTTTGCTGATGACACTACCATTTGCTTGCACGGATTGGAGGCCAATTTGATCAAATTTGAGGAGGCATTGGATATATTTTGTGATGGTTTAAGTGTCAGGATTAACTTGGAAAAATATTGTTGCTTTTGGATTGGCTCCCATGTTCTGCCTAGGTGGCTTCCTTTTGGGTAGTTTCAATGTATCTCCCCTAACACGTTAGTTAGGTACCCTAGCTTCCATATTGTTCTAGATCTTGTGCATGAGCAGCATACCTCTTCCCTCCTTCTAACCATCAAGAGGAATGTGCTTCACTGGAGCTCTAATTAGTTGTCTCTAGTGCGACAAGTTGTGATGAAAAACTAGATTCTCTTAGTTATGATGTGCTATTTCATCTCTTATCCAATCTTCTCGAGTTCCTATATAAGCCAAATTCTATGACTATGAAGTATTCTCTATGGCCTAATAGGGATGGTAGCCCTGCTCAAGCTAAGGTTGCTTGGCACCTCTTGAAACTTCCATTAGAGCATGATGCTGTACAGATCATTGACCTTGTCTATCAGGGCAGAGCGCTGATGGGAAATAACATTTTGCATGGTCTTCTTCTTGGACCCAAGCCCTTGAACGTTTTTCTTTGGCAAAGATAGGGAATCTTTGTTCTAACCACTTGTGCGCCTTCGCAACTTGGGATTGGGTGGATTTTCTCTAAGATGAGGCATACCGCCTTCTCTCAATGTAATAAGGATTGTTTTGCTTGCAATATCGTAAGATGTTGGGAGTACCTTTTGCATGATATAGTGTAGCTCAGACCCTCTTGTCTAAAGGAGCAACTCTATAACCCTATTACTTGGAACCCCCTCATCGGTCCGGAGAGAGGGCTCATGGTTGGATTCTGTTGTCAAGATCTTGCTCATGTGCACATAGAGGTTACATATGTAGAAAACACACAAAAAAATAGACATGCCAAGAGATGAGATAGAACGTTGTGGAGGTGAGCGCAATCTGGGTGGATCGGGTCCAGTCGTGGCACACACAGGGTGTATGAAGCTAATGAATGTTGAAAGGTTTAAGGACGTGAAAGTGAAATTAATGTTAAGTATGGAGAAGAGAGAGATGCTGAAATGATTATGGGAATGGGAATGTAGGAGTGCAAGTTAGATTTATGGACATGAATGATAAGAATGAAAGAGAACCATACAGACGAATCAAATTTGGAAGGAAGAATGGTCCATTGAAGGAGGTTCTTAAATACTTCCTAATTCTAATCCATATGCATAGTCTTCTTTGGATGATATGTACGCATGACGAGAATAGATGGAATCCTTACACACAAATAAGATTCGAAAGGAAGAATGGTCCAATATTGGAGCTTCTTATACACTTTCAAAAACTAATCAATATGTATGGGTATGTATGTATTATATGCATGCAAGTGAATTATGATGATAGAGTTTAATCACAAGCTCAATGAAATATCCTCACTGGTTCAACGGAATATTGCGGAGCCTTCTCACACATAGAAGAGAATAGAAGACATGTAAAAATACTTAAGAGATTGAGAGACAAGAGACAAGAGACAAGAGACAAGAGACAAGTGACAAGTGACATGAATTAAGAGGATTTGAATTCGGATACATGTATAAGATCGTCATGATACGTCAAGCTAAGCAGTCTATTGATCAAAGGTGGTTCCGACCCTCAAAGCATGACACTTCAACTGAATGTCACACGTAAGAAGATGAGTTCCACTTCATTGACCCTATGTATGTCTACGCTCGTAATGTCTAACTAAAGAAGTCTAAGACTCATTGAAACTAGCTCTAACTCACTCACACGCTCCACCGAGGGTGAGTCAAGATAGAGATGTTGGTTTCAAGAACCTATCCTAGATTGGAGTTCCGACTTAAATTTGAAACTAGGTACTATACTCATACTAGCCCACCTTGGAATATCCTCACTCGCTCAACCGAGGGTGATCATATCAAGCAAACCTTAAGCTAGCAAGAGCCTTATGGATGCCTAACAACGATGCTCTAGGAGTTTGGAGTGGGGTTTCTATAGTTTTTTGAATGAATTTGGGCCCTTCGACCTAGAGAAATCGACTCTCAGCTCTAGGATCACTACTTTCGATTACAGCCATTTGATTAATCAAATTAGTGGCCTGGAATTGTTCTTTCTATCAAATCTAGTGTAAAGAAGTGAAATTTAGGCACCTTCATTCTCCACCATTGGATCCGGGGATGATCTGGACCGTCCGATCAGTGCTGACATCAATTCGGATAAGATATGCCACTATTTTTAGAGAAACGTTGCATTATTGATCTTTAATTGTCAAAAAATTCTTTTGTGAAGAAAGAAACTCGTGGATTCTCCTTGCTTTAAGTATAAGTTCATCGCCACCCTTGAATATGAGCCCATCTTGATCGTACAACATGGCTCAATCAACTTTCACCATGCGGAAGCCCTTCAACCCTTCAATTTGCTTAAACTAGAAAACTGTGGTGACCTTGAAAACTAGACCTTGTGCTCTTTGATCCTCCAAAAAGGCTTTGATGAAGATGAAACTTCATAGGACTATGTTTCCAAAGATCTCCTTCAGGAATATGCAGAAGAAACTCCCATCTAAATCTCCCTTGTACAAGTTTGACTACATTTGGAAGCTTGCAAGGTGGCATTAAGGTGTCTAGGAAGCTTTGATAGCCTTGAAACTTTGTACAAATATGTAGGCTCATATGGTCTTTATTCATCCGAGACCATATGGCTAACAAAAATTCCTATACAAGATTTTATAGGGTCTAAGTGGAAAAATTACATCTTTTACAAAATGCACATGGCATATCAATGTGCTAGAAAATCCATTTTCATGTGAAATTTGGGCTATAGATGGCCTTTGATAGGCTTTACAAGTATAAAAATTTCAATTTCTCCAAATCACATGAAAATTCATATACTTATAAAGCCTATCAAAGGAAGTCTATAGCCCGAATTTCACATGAAAATAAAGTTTCTAGCACATTGATATGCCATGTGCATTTTGTAAAAGATGTAATTTTTTCACTTAGACCCTACAAAATCTTGTATAGGAATTTTTCTTGGCCATATGGTTTGGCATGAATAAAGACCATATGAGCCTACATATTTGGACAAAGTTTCAAGGCTATCAAAGCTTCTTAGGCACCTTAATGCCACCTTGCAAGCTTCCAAATGTAGTCAAACTTGTACAAGGGAGATTCAGATGGGAGTTTTTTTCCGCATATTCCTGAATGAGATCTTTGGAAACATAGTCCTAAAAAGTTTCATCTTCATCAAAGCCTTTTTGGAGGGTCAAAGAGCACAAAGTCCAGTTTTCAAGGTCACCACAATTTTCTAGTTTAAGCAAATTGAAGGGTTGAAGGGCTACCACATGGTGAAAGCTGATTGAGCCACGTTGTACGATCAAGATGAGCTCATATTCAGGGGTGGAGATGAACTTATGCTTAAAGCAAGGCGAATCCACGAGTTTTTTTCATCAAAGATGACTTTTTTGATAGTTAAAGATAAATAATGCAACTTTTCTCTAAAAATAGTGGCATATCTTATCCGAATTGATGTCAGCACTAATCAAATGATCCAAAAGCATCCCCAGATCCAATGGTGGAGAATGAAGGTGGCTAAATTTCACTCCTTTACACTAGGTTTGATAGAAAGAACAATTCCAAGCCATTGATTTGATTAATCAAATGATTCTAATTGAAAGTAGTGATCCTAGAGTTGAGAGTTGATTTCTCTAGATCCAAGGGCCCAAATTCAGTCAAAAAATTATATAAACCCCCCTCCAAACTCCTAGAGCATAAGTGTTAGGCATCCATAGGGCTCTTGCTAGCTTAAGGTTTCCTTGAGACGATCACCCTCGGTTGAGCGAGTGAGGATATTCCAAGGTGGGCTAGTATGAGTATAGTACCTAGTTTCAAATTTAAGTTAGAACTCCAATCTAGGATAGGCTCTTGAAAGCAACATCTCTATCTTGAATCACCCTCGGTGGAGCCTGTGAGTGAGTTAGAGCTGGTTTTAATAAGTCTTAGACTCCTTTAGTTAGACATTACGAGCCTAGACATACATAGGGTCAATGAAGTGGAACTCATCTTCTTATGTGTGACATTCGGTTGAACTGTCATGGTTTGAGGGTCGGAACCGCCTTTGATTAGTAGACTACTTAACTTGACGTATCACAACGATCTTATACATGTATCTTAATTCAAATCTTTTTAAATCATGTCACTTGTCACTTGTCTCTTGTCTCTTGTCTCTTGTCTCTCAGTCTCTTAAGTATTTTTACATGTCTTTTATTTTCTTCTACGTGTGAGAAGGCTCCACAGTATTGCGTTCAACCAATGAGGATGTTTCATTGAGCTTGTGATTAAACTCTATCATCATAATTCACTTGCATGCATATAATCCATACATACCCATACATATTGATTAGTTTCTAAAAGTTTATAAGAAGCTCCAATATTGGACCATTCTTCCTTTTGAAACTGATTTATGTGTAAGGATTCCATCTATTCTCGTAATGCATACATATCATCCAAAGAAGACTATGCATATGGACTAGAATTAGGAAGTGTTTAAGAAGCTCCTTCAATGGACCATTCTTCCTTCCAAATTTGATTTGTATGTATGTTTCTCTTTCATTCTTATCATTCATGTTCATAAATCTAACTTGCACTCCTACATTCCCATTCCCATAATCATTTCAACATCTCTCTCTTCTCCATACTCAACATTAATTTCACTTTCACATCTTTAAACCTTCCAACATTCATTAGGTTCATACACCTTGTGTGTGCCAGACCGGACCCGATCCACCCAGATTGCGATCACCTCCACATTTTAACGTGACGTGAAACGCTTCGTCGCATTTTCTTCTGATCTTTTTTGGAGGTTGTGATCCATATTTTTTGTTTCATATTTTTCATCCTCATCATATCATCATCATCATCATCATTCTTGATTGTTGCACTGGATTTCTCACAATATCATGCACATCTTTGTCGTGAAGTAAATGCATTTGTGAGAGATTTAGAACATCGTGCATCACTTGCTTATTCACATAAGATGGAGGAAGGATTCAAATCCCTTATTGTTGAGAAACAAGGCCAAAGAATAGTCTCTTCTATGTTGAGAGAGAAGGGAAAATTCAATGGCATCAACATTACGAGCTACTTAGATTTGTTTGAAGAGCAGACTATGATTTTTGGTCTTCCCGAACATCTTTTGATATCATTCTTTGAACGAATTGTTTATAGCTCTATCATAAACCGTGTCACTATATGATAGTCTTCTTTGGAGTGATTTTAGAAAGGAGATGCTCAAAGAATTCTATCTTGAAGATTATAGCCAACATAATTGGGATGGATTCTTATGATGGGTCAATTCCCCAAAGCCTAGTAGCTCTATTAGTCACTTACAAAATGATTATATTAGACACAATGAACAACTTCCTGATGAGGATAAGATAACTTTCGAACCTGATCTTGTGATCAATTTTCTTAAGCTTCTTCATCCTAAAACTCGTAGGGAAGTTGAACGATGATTAGAAGAGCCAGATAAGTGCTATGGTCTTACTGAAAATTGTCAAAAAGTGCGTAAAGTAGTAGAGGCTATAGCCAATAGACATCAAAGACAATCCATGCTTTATGAACAAACTAGTGTTCCTCAAGCTAGCCTTCCATAAACTAAGGAGCAAGTTAGAGAACAATCCCATGCTATGATTTTTGAATCTACTCCTATTCCTCAAATGATGGAGCCTACTCAAGGTTTTAAAGTAGAACCAAATAAAAGTGTAGTTGAACAATCTCAAGTGGAAATTCTCACTAAGCAAATGGAAAGTCTTATTGCTACACAATCCAGTTTGGCCAAGACTATAGATGCTTTACAATCTAATTACACCAAAACTTTCCAAAATCAAATGAATCCAATGTCTTTTCAAGAGCCTAATCAACATGTTATAGCTACCAATCAAAATCCACAAGTAGCTCCAACTCAAGCATATCAAGTTCCTCCAATGCATAATCCTTCAATGCAAAATCCTCATCCTCATGTGCAAAATCCTCAAATATATCAAAACATATATCCTCAAGCTTCTCAAACAACTTTTCAAAATCCTCAAAATCAAAATTTTCAAAATCGTCAACCATATACTATGGAATCTCCTTTTGCACCTCAAGTACCACATGTTGCTCCCCAAGCTCCTCAAATACGTTAATTACCTTATCAAAATCCTAATTATCCTGTTCAAGCAATACCTTATCAACAAAATCCTCAATTTCAAAATTTCTCACCACAAGTTAATCAAAATCCTCAAAATCAAAATGGTTTTGTGTGTGGCCCTCATAGGTGTCCTTTGTGTGATTCATTAGAGCACTTTTTGAGAGATTGTGAACTATTGAAGGATGCTAAGGAGCAATGACTAGTAATAGATATAGACAAGAAAATATGTGACTATCGATCTAGGCTACCTTTGCAAAGAAATTATGGTAAGGGAGGAATGAAAAAACAATATGAAAATATAACCATAACGGACATAGGAACTAGAGGAGTGAAACTAGAAGCTCTTGATGAACAACAAGTAGAATCAAGTAAACCCACAAAGGAAGGTGACTTTTCCATAGAGGCTTTAGTAAGAGCACGAGATGAGATTAGGAGAATAACGACTTCGGAGACACCGATAGAAAATCAATCTCTTATTTCTCACATATCCAATGTAGAAGAAAAACAAAAAAGAGATGAAGCGGAGCCTAGTGAGAGAAGAGTCACTCCAAAACAAACCTCAAAGGGAATAGAAACAATCATAGAGCAAGGAGAAACATCACAATCCAAAGATAAAAAACAAGAATCACAACCCAATGTACAAAAACAAGAGGAGAAACAAAAAGGAAAGAAGACAACGCAAAGAAAAAGAGAACCAAAGCCTTTAGATAAACAAGAACAATCAAAACAAACTGAAGAAAAAACACGAGAACATGAACAAAAACAAGATCCTGAGCAAAAACAAAAGAAACCAAATAGAAAACCTAAAGCCATCTTGACAGAAATTGAGAGAAAAATAGATCCTATGGAGATTTCAGATGACATTTTGCTTAAGAGTCAAGTGACTATGTCTTTAGAACAAGTTTTCTCTATTGCAAAGCCTGTTTTTAAAGATAACTTTATCGGCCTAATTAAAAGGAAGAGGTTTTCGCTTAATCTAGATATTGAGATGCAAGATTCTCTTGATGAAGATCAAGCTATGAATGAAGCCTTAAACTTTGATGAATCTGATGAAGAGGACTTTGATGATGATGAAGTAAATGTTAATAAAAATTTCTTAGGATCTATTCAACCTAACCATGAAAATCATGAAAACAACCTTGAAAGTCACTTTAAAAGAAAATTTTGGTCTAGAGGTACATCACAGATGCATGTTAAAATAGGAAATGATAAGAACACTATCACTGTAAATGCATTACTAGATTCCGACTCTGAAATCAATGTGATTTCAAGAGAAGTCTATGATAAGTTTCGATGGCCCATAGATAAAGATTGTGGATGGCATATGAGAACTGTAGATAATGGTGTAGGTACCATGTATGGAGCTTGTGCTAGTGTGCCCATATCCATAGGAGTAATCACATAAGAGTTTCACTTTTTTATTCAAGATAATTGCTCCTATGAAGTTCTCTTAGGTCACCCCTTTATTTGTGAGAGTCGTATGGAAACTAAAGCCATGGATGATGGGTCTACCTATGCTAGATTTAAGTCTAAGGATGGAATGCAATCACTTCAAGTCATGACGGTAGGAGTGAAGCATCCTAGGAATCGATTGTCAATTTGAAAGAAACCTATTGTTACTCTGGGTCATGAGCATGCTTGTAGTGATTGTGCACCTTGATTCATGTTTGGAGCTACATATGATCAAAATTTTGGATAGAATCCATTGTTGAGCAATACAACAGTGGATATTGGTTTGACATCTCGCATCCAACCAACATGTACAATAGTTTATCAGTTTGTTTTCCACATTCTAGATTAGATTTTCTTCATATGAGTCAATTGTCCAAGTATTTTATCCAAAAAAACCGAAAAAATTTATAAAAACAAAAAAATCATGGAACATGATGAGAACATTGAGCATGTGACTCAAACATCTCATTGTTTCTCTACTCTTGAGGAGTTAGAGTTATGTCTTCAAAAAAATTCTAATTCCCATATTATTCTTCTTTCTTCCCTTGATGAGTACGCTCTAATCCAAGAGTGTGCTCTCAATGTTGACAAGTCCTCAAGATTTGACCAAACACATGATGCCTTAGTTGAAATGAAGTACAAAACTGTAGACAAAAAAACCAAACCCATAGCTCAACCATTACCTAAAGGAAGTAATGAAAAAATTATTGATGTGAAAAATGATCCAACGCTTCGGGATAAGAAAAACATAGGACATACATTCATGGATGAGACAATCAAACAGGTGAAAATTGGTAGAGATGATGACTTTCTTTTGCCAATAGAGAGAGATAAATTTGAGAGAGTCATACGTAGCCATGGAGAATTCTTTACTATGTATCCTCATGAGATTGGTTGTGTAGATCCTAAGCTAGTTGCACCCATGATAATCTTTACTATTCCACATATTCAATGGAGTCTTCATCCTATACCAGTTCCAAAGGCTCACTTACCTGAGCTAATGAAACTACTTAAGGAGAAGATAAACATGAGAATTTTAGAGCCATCTTTTGCACCTTACTCAAACACATGGTTAATTGTGCCTAAAAGAATGGGAAACTATGTTTTATTCAAGATCTCCAACCTTTCAATAAAGTCACCATAAGGAATGTAGGAACAGGACGATGAGTTTTTTGAATCATTTTCATGACATTCTATCTATTCGATGGGTGATTTATATTTGGGATATGACCAATTCCACTTAGCAATTGACAGTTGTGACATAACCACAATGAAAAATCGTTTACTCTTAGTGCGAATGTGTACTTTACCTCAAGGAGGGACCAATTTTGTGGCTCATATGATGAGTGCTATGAATATGGTCTTACATGATTTTATCTCTCATATAAGTATGCCATTCATTGATGATATTCCAATTAAAGGGAGTGAGGAACGTGTAAAGGACATTACTTTAGATTCATCTGGATGTCGTAAATTTGTTCTTGACCATATCTCTGATTGTGAAAGAATATTTCAACGATTTGAAGAGGTAGGTCTCACATTTTCCATAGAAAAATCTGTTTTTGGTGTCAATGAGGTTCTTATTGTTGGACATTTATGTGGCCATTATTGTTGAAAGCCATACCCATAAAAAGTTGATGCCATTGGCAAGATTTCTATAACATGTAGCAATGTGAGTGAGGTACCTAGATTTCTTGGTGCTTGCATCTTTTATGTTATTTGGGTCCTACACTTTGCTCATGTTGTTCATTGTCTCTATGACTTGTTGAGGAAGAAACGAAAATTTATTTGGACTGAAAAACACACTCAAGCTATGTGTAAATTGAAGAAATTATTGCTTGAAGCTCCCATCCTTAAGCGTGTAGACTATTCTGCTAACAAACCTA
This sequence comes from Ceratopteris richardii, assembly GCA_020310875.1. Lineage (NCBI taxonomy): Eukaryota > Viridiplantae > Streptophyta > Polypodiopsida > Polypodiales > Pteridaceae > Ceratopteris > Ceratopteris richardii. The sequence goes on along the minus strand of CM035411.1, from coordinate 147,615,229 downwards.
TTATATTGACTGTTGGTACTAGTCTTATTGGTATAGGTTGGGTCATAACTCAAGATGATAGTGAAGGGAATAGATATGCAATTAGGTTTGTTGCCAAAATTTTACATGAAACACAATGAAAATATCCACATATCAAATGAGAACTATGCGGTATGGTAACAGCTTTGAAAACAGACAAAGAATATTTCATTGGTGCAAATGTCAAAGTTGAGACGGATTGTTTGCCCCTCATTGGAATGATAGCCAACTGTTCAACTCCTGATATAGCCATGCTTAGATAGATGTCATATATTAAGCTCATAAATCCTGAGTTAGTTCATATTTCAGGTAAGTCAAACTCAGTTGCTGATATGTTATCGAGAGCTAGATTTCATGATGATCTTGAAAGTGATCTAATAAAGAATGTGAACTTAGTTGACTATGTTCCACATATATACGAGTATGAGAAATTTCATGAGTCTGAGTACGAAAATGAATGGAGAGACATAGGAAAGTATCTGAGTACACTACAACCATTACCTAGCTTGACTACGAATAGATTTCGTAACATTAGGAAACGAGCTTACAACTTTTTCCTATGTGACGGTTACCTTTGGAGACATGCTAAGGGTAAGGTTAAGAATCCACAACAAGTGCTAGGAAAACGAGGTCTTCAATTGCAAGTAAGGAAGGAAATGCATGAGACATTATGGGCAGGTCATAAAGGAGTTTTTGGAACCTATGAGAAAATTAGAAGTACCTATTATTGGCCTAGGATGCATGTTGACATTAGAAGCTATGTTTCCACATGTTCTACTTGTCAACTTCATTCATTAGTCAAACATAGAGGTCCATTGCATCCTACTTATCCACCCTGTATTCACTACAAGTGGGTAGTAGATCTTGTAACTATGCCTAAAGGTATTGACAAAATGCGTTACATTGTACTTGCAAGAGAAGACTTAACTAATCATGTAGAGGGACGTGCACTACGATCTAAGAACACTTACAATGTTTGCAAATTATTTCTTGAAGATGTCATAAGTTGCTTTGGGTACATAGAGAAAGTAGTTGCCGATCGTGGAGAGTTAAATGCAAGAGAAGCTAAAGAGTTCTTTGAACATCACGGTATTCGTTTGTCTCTCACTACTACATATAACCTAGAGACCAATGGTAAAATAGAGAGAGGGCATCCACCTATTGTGAAAGCCATATCTAAAGCATGCAACGGTGACATCAAACAATGGCCTAGATTCTTACCTTTTGCACTTTGGGCACATAGAATGACGTGCACACGTACTACTGGGTATATGCCTGTTGAACGCATGTACTGTCAAAAACCATTGTTTCCAGTTCAGTCTCATATTTCTGCATGGTCGAATTTGCCTTGGTCTGAAAACATGTCTACTGATGATTTATTGAGTTTGCACATTAAAAAGCTAGAACAAGGTAAATTAAGACTTGATGATGCTGTTGAGAAATTAAGATAATCTAGAATGAAGAACAAGCATTATTTTGATAAAAACTCATCGATTGCGTCCTAAGCCAATTGAAGTAGGAGATTGGGTGCTCATTTGTGATAGTACATTTGACTCTCAATACGATGCACACAAAAATCTCACTCAATGGTGGTTTGGGCCATACATTGTATCAAAAGTCAACAACAATGGTATGTATGCTCTATTCAAGAAACATGATAATGATGAGTATATTTTGGATGAGGACATTGAAGAAGATGACAACAATGAGGCCCATTCATAAACAAGAGTATCCATGTTATTAAAAAAAAAAAGGGGGAAAAAAAATTTAAAAAAAATAAAAATAAATAAATAAATAAATAAATAAATATATATATATATATATATATATATATATATATATATATATATATATATATATATATATATATATATATATATATATATATATATATATATATATATATATATATATATATATATATATGTAAACGCTTAAGCAAAACCAATAGGTGGCGCGCATTCGCTGTAGCTTCACCTTAATGGTCTTCCCTTCGGGTAATGGTCTTCCCCCCGGCCCTTTAGGTTTATATATATATATATATATATATATATATATATATATATATATATATATATATATATATATATATATAATAACATATAAAAATATCATTAATTTTTCAAGTTCATGTTGCTATGTTTTTTTTCAAGTTCATTCTACTTTTTTTCCATTCTTGTTTCATGCATGTTTATTTTTAGTCTTCGCATGCATTGCATATCCACATCACTTGAGTCAAAAGGCCAAATGATGATTTCTCTACTTGTGTAAAATTGTATCTTAAGTAGTATTTTATCTACTAAGAAATCGCTTATAATCTAGGATTATGGAAAGATAGGGCATGTAGATTTGGAGGTTTATTTTGGTGACATGACTTTCATATATAAACATGCATATGTATCCTGTATCGAAAGCATACTTGTTGAAATCCTAACTCCTACTACTACATGTTTCTACATCCTTAGTCCATCTCACAGCACTTGTATCGGAGTTTAAATGACTGTTCTACGTCATAAAAAATGGTTGTACCTTATATCGGGGTTTAATTTTTCCCTGTCATAAAAAAAAAACCTTCTACATGTTAGCAGGAAGTTTACACTTTTTTCCACCCCAAAAAAAGTGATCGTAACCATAAAGTCGCCAAATCATCATCATCATAAAAAAAAAGAGAAAAGAAGAGAGAGAGAGAGAGAGAGAGAGAGAGAGAGAGAGAGAGAGAGAGAGAGAGAGAGAGAGAGAGAGAGAGAGCAAGCCAAAGGTAGCTAAGGGCATACAAGAATAGAGCATGGGCTATATAGGAAGATTTATGCATTAGTGGAGTTTACTTAGATTTCCTTGCATGTTATTAGAGAAAGAGCATATTCATATTGATGTAGGAAAGGAGTTGATCTAAAATAAGCTAAAGATGAAAGATGTCCCTTGAAAATCCTAAATCTTTGTTTATAATCGTATTTAAGGTAGATTGCTTTATGAGAAAGGTACAAAGTTTTCTTCAAGATGAGAGGAACTGATGCTTAAAAAGACTCAATACATCCACTTCCACTTCATATTGATGCTTGTTTGTTTTCTTTCTTGTTGTCAATGTTACTTGTTCATTTGCATATAAGTTGCCTATTTGTTCATGCATATTCATGTTGCGTGTTTCAATTCTTTCTTTCGTGCAAATTTTGCTTCATGTCACGTTGCCTACTCATTCATGCATATGATCAATTTTTTCTTCCATGTTTCTTATGTTTCCTATAAAAGAATTTGATGCCACGAACATTTTGTTTTTCACAGATCCTAGAGGGGCGCTTCCGGAGGAATCGCAGGTTTAGTGGGGCCGAATGTCGTCGATATTTTCTCTCCTCTCTCACTCATGAAGGCCTACAGGAAACACATTCTATGAAGGTAGCCAGAATTCCTTGAGAAGTCCAAGATGCATCAAGGATGTCAAAGGGAGTTCACATGCAAACTTTGGAAGAAATCCAGAAAATCCAGGGTAGCAGTCAAAGCTGGTCAAACTTTGGAAAATAGGGCAAAATTTTCAATGTCTCCAAATCACATGAAAATTCATATACTTGTAAAGCCTATCAAAGGCAGTCTAAATTCATATGCATCATAACCTTGATGCATCTTGGACTTCTCAAGGAATTTTGGCTACCTTCACCGAATGTGTTTCCTATAGGCCTTCATAGTTAGTGAGGAGAGAAAATCTCGACGACAACATAGTATTGGATGCAATCTCCCCCCATGCACTCTATTTTGATAGCCCACAGAGTGCATATATTTATAGGAATCTTTTATTATGTCGAAATAGTGGTTACATGAGAGCAACTTCAAAAAGCATGCATGAAAGTAAAAGTTGGTAACTTCTCTAGAAAGCATTTGCTTTCAATATCAAAAATTGTAGTCTATAATGAACCTTATTCTAACTATTACCTTTCTAATTGTTTCTAACAATACAACCCTCTACACGAGTTTATTTACAAACTAAATAAATTATAAGTCGGATTATTGATGTCCACCCTAAAGTCGGATTATTGATGTCTGCCCTTTCATGCCTTTCATGCACTCATGAACTAGCTATTGTCTCAAAAACACCAAAACTCATTAATACATTAATGAATTAGCACTCCAACAATACCTTGTTCAACACATTCCATAATTTATAACATGCTCCTTAGTTGAAAAAGAAACTCATCTCGGTTGATAAAATAAAAATAAACATGGATGGCCAGTCACATGTTCCATCACTAAACGAAAATAAGCATGTCCCATGTAAAAACACATGCATGGAAATGTTCATGGAGGTATTACATTAACGTGTTTGTGTATGATATGTAGTAATTAAGTGGTGACTTTCCTTGCCCTCAACCTTAGTCTCTTGAACCTAGTTCTAACCCATGCAAGTTATGTTGGATCCTCAATCTAGTGCTTCCCTATCGAGATGTACCTTGGAGGAATGTACCTTAGGAGGATGTACCCTAGAATGATGTACCCTGGTGCAATATACCCTAATAGGATGTACCCTATCTAGATGTACCTTGTCTAGATGTACCCTTATGAAATGTACCCTGGTAGGATGTACCCTGAGATGCGGCGCATTACGTTGTGCCATGTTAGCTTGCCCAAGCCTTCTTGAAAAAGTAAGACAGAGATGCAAGTTGTATTAAATATAAGAAAAGAAAACTAGAGTGACAACACAAAGAGATAGTGTAGTAGTAAAACACTTCCCTTGTGTGAGTGAGGTTGTGGGTTTCAAATCCTCCTACCTTGGCGAATATAGAACTCCTTATTGCCACTCATAAACTAAAGTTGGTCCGCACATAGCCAATGGCTGCCAATAGTTGCCAAGGGGGCCTTGGGTGCCAAAGATGCCAAAGTAATGCCTTAATTATGCCTAAGTTCTATGCCTTAGTTGATGCCTTGGAGTAAGCCGAAGGAGTAAACGTACGTGTAAACGTAAGTGTACATAGGTGTAAATGTAGGTTCTAGTTTTGGAACTAGAACAAAAACTAAAACTGGAACAACAACAAGAACAAGAAATGGGAACGGGAATCAAAATCATGATCAAAATCAGAATCAGAATTGGAAAAAAAAATGAAAACAAAAATGGAGACTAGATTTAGAATGGAAATTGGATTGTGAACAGAGAACAGCGAAACAGAGATCAATCACCAAAATGAATAGAAACAGACCCCTTTGTAGTGATGCATGCAGACATTTGATACCACTGTTATAAGGATCTTCCTCATGCACACAAAGGTTAGAAATGCAGAAAACATTAACAAAAATGACGTGCAAGGAGATGAGACAGAATGCAGTATTGGGTGCAATCTCCCCCCATGCACTCTGTTTCACAGTCCATAGGGTGCATGTATTTATAGGAATTTTTGATAATGTCAAAGTAGTAGTTACATGAGAGCGGCTTCAAAAAGCATGCATGGAAATAAAAGGTGGTAACTTTTCTAGAAAGCCTTTCCTTTCAATATCAAAAATTGTGGTCTACAATGACCCTTATTATAACCACTACTTTTCTAACTATTTTGAACAATATAACCCTCTACATGGGTTTATTTACAAACTAAATAAATTATAAATTGGATTATTGATGTCTGCCCTAAAGTTGGATTATTGATGTCTGCCCTTTCATGCCTTTCATGCCCTCATGAACCTTCAACTACTATATCAAAGACACCAAAACACATTAACACATTAATTAATTAACACTACAATGCCTTTCTCAACACATTCCAAAATTTGTAATAGATTCGATCACCATGTTTTTTGGGGGGGTTTGCCAAAGGCCCTCGGCATAGTATGGCGGACTTGCTCAACTTTCAAAGCCTCCCTATGGCATGTGGGTAGGACTCATGTATGGGCATGCATGGTGCATCTTAGGTGAAAAGGGATGTTGAGACTGCAATCCTACGGAACTTGGGGACTTAGACTAACCTCTAGTAAGAGAGGGGTTCGCCTTGGGCCTTTACTGAGACTTAGGTTTTGATTGCTGCTTGGGACATCTATGAGGATGGGCCTCTCTTCCTCGAGATCAGTGATGAGGGGCATATGGTCTTCTTGTTGATCGAGTGCGTGATCAAGGCAGGCATGCTAGGTGATAAAGCCCACTGCAAGTGCATTTGGCAACGAGGTGGAGTCATGGAAGAGTTTCTCTTATCCTTTTGGCATCGGATTTTGGAGGCTCAACCATCTAATTTTGTGATCCTTTTTCAGTTGTTATAGGAGAGAAAGTTTGCTCACAATATATACCCTAGGCAAACCCTTTGGCATCAAGGGTTGCTTTATACCTCTTTATTGACCCACTTGAATTCTTCTTTACTTCGTAGATCCATTTAGATCCAATGATCTTCATGGATGGCTTCTTGGGAACCAAATTCCAAGTTTGATTCTGTTAAAGAGCTTTAATCTCTTCTTCCATTTCTCCCCTCCATTCTGATTTCTTCTTAGCTTCTTCAAATGTTGATGTTTCCTCTGCATTCATATCTAGAGCAATGTAAGTGGAATGCTTAGTGACCAGAGAGGTGTCAAATCCATACCTTTCTGGCTTTCTTTTTTCTCTAGTTATTCTTATTGTTTGTTGGGAAGATTTTGTAACATCTCTCGATTTATGTATCTTTGCTTTACCTTTGTTGTTCTAAGCATTGATATTCCTCCTTGGTGTCTTATGATTATCATCAAAATCACTTGAATCATCCTGTATGTGTTCATTCCCTTTTTGTAATGTCGGGAAGTTCTCCTCTAGGTCATAAGGTAGCTCCACTTTCTTGCAATAATCTTCAAACCAACAGTTCTTCTCATCAAAGAAAATATCTCTACTAACAATAAAACCTTTATTTCTTGGATTATATAACTTGTGCCCTTTTTTATTTTGATCATACCCAATGAACACACATTTCTTTGCTTTAGGATCCATTTTACCTCTGATTCTAGATGGAATATATGCAAAAGATATGCAATCAAATATCCTGCAATAATCAAGGCTAGTTCTTCTTCCATTCCATGCTTTATAGGGTGTCATCCCATCCAATGCCTTTTATGGGAGTTATGGATTAAATAGCTAGTTGTAAATATAGCCTCTATCTCTTGGATCCTCCAAGTATGATAGTATAGCCACATTCCATGCTATTATCTACTTTGATTGCATTATTGATTGCCTTACCATCTAGTCCTCATCTATGAATTCTCCAATTCTCCCAACTTGATCTACTAAGTCTTTCATCTTGGTGAAAAAATGAGTCGCACTTTGCTTGGGTCTTCTTGAGTGTGGTAAACTCCATCCAGAGTTGGTTCTTCCTAGCTTTAGTAATTGATAAGAAGAATGCTTCAAGAGCATTCCATATCTCTTGTGAAGTGCTCCAGCTCCTAATGTGTGGAAGTAAAAAGTCAAATATTTATTTAAGAATTTAAGACCAAGCTAGATCATCCTTTGAGCACCATGTGGTTAACCTCTCTTGTTCTTCTTGAGTTGGTTGTCCTTTGCATCTGAGGATTGGCATCATCTCATCTCTAGAAATGTATCCATAGAGATTTCTCCCTTGAAGATATGCTTCCATTTTAAGAGACCAAGATGAGTAATAACCTTGATCGAATTTGTCAATGGATGAAGCAAATCCATCTCCCATGTTGAGTTGGTGTAGCTCTGATACAACTATGAAGAGAGGTTGGATAGAGTATAGGGATGAGTTGGTGTTTCAACAATCGTGCTCTACACCTACCCATGTGATTCCAGGGAAGCTTTGTAGACCCCTTACAAATCCCAAACATGCATTTATACCCACTATGTACTTTGGAGCATCATTGTCAAATGATTGTACCAAAACAAATAACTTGCACATAGAGGCACTATGGAAAACTTGCTATTTTTGGACTTGACCCTCTCAAAAAAGAAGTTTGGTTCTCCCTCTTTGATAGCAATTGAGCCAAAGAATTTTAGAAACATCTAATGAAAGAGCTTAGCTAACTATTCCAAGTTATTTCATTAATTTACATGAGTACACACTAAGGAATGAGTTTAAGAACTCAGGAATGTAATCCCTACTTCTTAGGATAAATAAAGTGTGCAAACATAGATATCTTATTTGATTCATAACTCAAGATCTAATGCAACAAATATAGTGAAATTTGATATATAGAAAATAGACTTATCACTCTAACTATACTAAATTAAAGTAAATGGAATGGTCAGGTACACATAGAAAAATGGATCAACTAGTATCACTAAAATGAAGAGGTTGTATTAGAGAGTAGTAGATAGAGATGTTCATGAACTAATGTATCAAATTATGTATGAAAATGAATGTATGATACAAAAGCGATGTAGTGGAATTAGTCATACATATGTGAGCTTAAGATATTCACAACCATGACATTCATTTAGTCATGTCTGACCACAAAAAGTCACCTTTTTTTATACAGATAAAGAGAATTTGAATTTGAATTTCCCTCACCTAAAAGTGTTCCTAAACTTTAGGTGTTGATTGATTTGATTATAACCACCAACTAAGTCGTGGTTCTTGGCTCCTAACATTGCAAGATTCATCTCACTTCCTTTTACTTATATCTAATGAAGTAAAGTTCATGACTTTTACAAGACGTGTTCATATGCAAGTCTTTTGAAGATAGGTATATGTGATAGGTCCAGATCATTTAATCAAGCATCTAGGATTGCCAAATGTACAAAAAATTGTCAGAGTGAAGGTTTGTGCTGTTTTTGAACCTGACATGAAATGAATAGACAACCTTTTGATCCTGGCTTTGGGTATGATAGGTCCTCAGTTCATCCCTCAAAATTCCCCCTGGAGCTCCTTCTTTTTGTCTCTCTCCCCAGTTTCTATTACAACTCTCACAATAGAGATAGCGTACTAGGAAACAATCTAGAACACCATTTTGATCATGAAAAACCCCCTCCGCTAAGCATTGGATCTTCCCCTTTTTATCATGCCTAGCACCTCTTATGTGTTGGAGCAAGTCTATGACAAGCCTAAGTATTGGCTTAAGTCCCACAAAGTCATAGAAGAAGCCTTAAAATGAAGACAATGTAAAGTTCACGTGTGAACTACCTCTTGTAACTTTTGAAGAGTTTACTTAATGTAAAAGTGAGAGAATCTTAAGTGGTTGAGCCCACTTGATCAAAAAGGGAAAGAGGAGCCAAGAATTCATGATTTGTGGTAGGTAGAGAATAAAATCAATCACTAATTGATTGGAGAGTGATTGAGGGAAGTTAGCCTCCCAAACTCAACTATAAATAGATCGTAGTTTTAGTCATGGTTAGAGAGACCTATGTGAAGACCTCCAAGAGCTGAGCTTTATGCCATATCAAGGTGTGATTCCAAGGCACACATATGTATCAGTAAGTCCATTGTATTGTACAAGCAATATACTTTAATTTTCATGACCATTTGAGTTCATATTTCCATGTTCTTGTGAAGTGTACTACTCACTGCCATATCTCTCAATTTCTCAATCAGATTGCAGAGATGGTTTCTCTAAGCTTGATGCATCAGTTTTGGTGAGTTAACTTGGTAAAGTAATCTCTATCAGTCTAATATATGCTCACCAATTTTAAATTCATTTGGATGTTTTAATCTTCAATTGAAGTCAACAATGTCTATTCATTTTCACTTCTCTGTCAGGTACCCGACTTTTTTAGTCTTCTTGTTAGAGCTGTTTCGCAATGTGTACTTACCTAAATTCAATGATTAAAAGCTTGATGGATTCCGCATTTTGTCTAGTATAGGCATACAAATTTGCATAATCATTGCATTCTTAAATCTGGAGTTATGTTCATGTTTCTGCTTACTGGTCTCAAACTGTAGCAGCCCGTGAAAATCGGGATGATGTCATCACTTGCTAAACATCATTCTCAGTGTGTGGCTCATTATTTTTGATGAAATTACTCTTGAAAGTTAGCTTTTTAAGTTAATTAGACTTTACCAAGAGGAATTAAGTTAGTTGCTGGAGTGCGTATAGAATTATGCAAAACACTGCACATGTGTATGAACCAAAATAGCAAGTTCTTCACCTCTGAGCTAACTCCAACTTATTTGTTTTGATCTATCTTTTTATGAGTGATCTTCCAAGGTACATAGGGTGTCTAATACATCCATTGGCAAGCTAAAAGGGCCCACCATATACTCCTGGAGTTCATTTGGCTGGTTTAGATCAAGGATTTTGCAACACCTCTTCATCTTCAAGCACATACCTATCCATCTCTTCACAGTGGTATCAGAGCAAGGTTGGACAACATGGCAGATGGATTTCCTTCATCAATTGAAAAATTGGACAGAGGTAACTACTCAGCTTGGTCATTAAGAATGGAAGCTTATCTCCAAGGTAGAAGTTTATATGGTTATGTGGCTGGAGAATAAGTTATGCCAAGTTTCAGGAACAAAAGTCAACCAACACAAGAAGAGCAAGAAAGATTGAGCACATGGTTCTCCAAGGATGCACTTGCAAGGTCTTATCTCCTTAGATCTATCTCAGATTTTTTGTTGCCTCACATTAGAAGTTGTAAGACATCTTAGGAAGTGTGGGATGCACTTGAAGCCTTCTTCTCTTCAAGTACTAAAGCTAGGAAGCATCAACTATGGCTGGATTTCACAACTCTCAAGAAGGCTCCCAAACAAAATGTGACTGATTTTGTCACAAAGCTCAAGGACATAGCAGATCAGTTGGGAAGCATTGGAGAGGTAATAGATGAAGAGCAAATTGTAAGGCAGGTCATGAATGGCTTGAAGGTAGATGAAAAGTGGGAAGCATTCACCACAACTATGGATTTGTACATGGACATGCATGTACCTGATTTCAATACACTCATTCGACAAATACTTACTCGAGGCAAAGCTTATCAAAAATGGAGAAAGCTCTAAAGGTAATCAATCTTCCGCTTTATACACAGACAAAAGCAAATCCAAAGATAACAAAGGAAAGGCAAAGAAAGTGGATGATGAAGCAGGTACATATCAAGCTAACTATGCAGGTAGAGGAAGACATGGCAGAGGTAGAGGAAGAGGAGGTAGACAAGGTAGGGGGAGATCCAAAGACTCCAACTCGTTCTATTTGTGGACTAACTAATCATACAACTGAAAATTGCTTTAGGAATTCCACAAATCAAAGAGGCAAGGGATACAATAGAGGAAGTTATGGCTACTCAAGAAGAAGGTTCAACAATTATCATGGCAACTACAACAACTACAATCATTCAAACTATCAAGGAGGCTACAAAGGAAGGAGAGTCTTCAATAACTACACAGAAGACTCAAACAAAGAGGATTCATTATTGATCATGAACATGGCTATGCCACAAGGTAAATCTGATGAGCATGTTTTCTACATAGATTCAGGTTGTTCAAATCATGTGGCAGGAAATGTGGCACCCCTATCAGATTTAGAAGATCCAAGGAATAAGCATGAGGTACAAACAGGAGATGACACAAAACATGGAGAAACTAGGCAATGTCAAAGCACCTGATGGAAACATCAACCTACTCAATAAGGTACTCTATGTCCCTACCATTACAAAGAATTTGATAAGTGCTGGGTAGATAGTACAGAAAGGGTTGCAAGTGAGGTTCACAAAAGCAGGAGCATTTGTTGAAGATCCAAGTCAAGGATTCAGAAGAATTGCAAAAGGTGAAAAGACAGGTAGAATGTTCACATTTGAATTACAAGACACTAGAAACATTGCTCTCTTTAATTATGGTAGTCAGACACTCACAAAATTGGAAGTATGTCACAAAAGGTTAGCACATATTGGTGAAAGGTCATTAAAGCAAATTTTCAAGGACCAAAGTGTACTTGGACTTCCTAACTTGTCAAAACAACATATGATTTATAAGTGTAGTGCATGTCAATTTGGAAAGTCTGACAGGTTACCATTCATGAAGAAAGGTTATATACATGGATCTCTCTTGAATTTGGTTCATACAGATGTATGGGGACCTAGCAAGGAAGCTTCAATATCTCGATCAAGGTATTATGTCTCCTTTATTGATGATTGCAGCAGATGGACTATCCTATTCTTTATGAAACACAAAGATGAAGTTTTTTCATGTTTCAAAAGATATTTGGCTCTTATGGAGAATCAAACAGGTAAATCTATAAAAAGGCTAAGGTCAAATGGAGGGGGAGAATACTTCTCCCATGAGTTTGATTCTTTTCTTTAAGAAAGAGGAATCAAAAGAGAGGTAACTACAAGGTACACTCTTGAGCAAAATGGAGTTGTAGAAAGGAGGAATAGGACAATTGTTGAAGCTGCAAGGTCCATGTTAAATGAAAAGCATTTGCCTAATTATCTATGTATCAATAAGTCCATTGTATTGTACAAGCAATATAATTTCATTTTCATGATCATTTGAGTTCATATTTCCATGTTCTTGTGAAGTGTACTACTCACTGCCATATCTCTCAGTTTTCTTAGTCAGATTGCAGAGATGGTTTCTCTAAGCTTGGTTCATCATTTTTAGTGATTTAACCTGTTACACTTAGCTCTATTAGTCTACTATATTCTCACCAATTTTCATTTCATTTGGATGTTTCAATCTTTAGTTATGTTTAGTTGAAGTCAACACTGTCTGTTCATTTTCACCTCTCTGTCAGGTACCCGACTTTTTTACTCATCGTGTCAGAGCTATTTCTCAGTGTGTACTTACCCAAATTCAATTATTTAAAGCTTTTTGGATTCAGCATACTATCTAGTATAAGCATACAAATTTTCATAATTATTGCATTCTTAAATTTGGAGTTATGTTCATTTTTCTGCTTACTAGTCTCAAACTGTAGCAGCCCGTGAAAATCGGGATGATGTCATCACTTGCTAAACATCATTCTCAGTGTGTGGTTCATTATTTTTGATGAGATTACTCTTGAAAATTAGCTCGTTACGTTAACGCGACTTTCCCAAGAGGAATTAAGTTAATTACTGCTGTGCTTAGAGAATTATGCAAAACACTGGACATATGTATGAACCAAAATAGCAAGTTCTTCACCTCTGAGCTAACTCCAACTTATTTGTTTTGATCTATCTTTTTGTGAGTGAGCATCCAAGGTACATAGGGTGTCTAATACATCCATTGGTAAGTTAAAAGGGCCCACCATATACTCCTGGAGTTCATTTGTCTGGTGTAGATCAAGGATTTTGCAACACTTCTTCATCTTCAAGCACATACCTATGCATCTCTTCACATTATGTTCTAGTCCTTAATTGATAACTCAAGCTGTGACTAAAGAAAAACATTCATGAAATCTGAAGAGCAGTCACAAAGTTAGCTACCCTTCTTTTATTTTCCACCAATGCTTTTGAGTACCAATAGAATATATTGATATGCAACATTGTCTTCCTATATGTAGAGACCATCATGACCACAGCTTTGGAAGTGGCTGGTGGGAGGATTAAAACTTCCCCGCTTTGTCACCCACAATTGTATCTCACTTATGTGCACAACAAGTCGTTGTCTTCATGCTCATTAAAGTAAAACCATCATCAACCACCTTAAATGTGCCAAATGCATCAAATACAACATTAGGATCTCTATTACCTCATGTATGAGATTGCATCCATGACTTTGTCAACTCTAGCCTTCAAAGTGGAGCAAGACGATTGATTGAAGACAATTTCCTTAGCTTTTGGTCTTCAGGAGAACTGGTAACACCCATTTTATATTCACACAACATAATAGCACCATCCATAAAAATAACTCTACCTTGTGAAGCTCTTTTTCTGCCCATTCAAGTATAGCTTGCAAGCTATGGAAGATTTCAATTTCAAACTTGACCTTTCTTCCTAGGAAACCATCAATCAAGTCCTTCTTATAATCATTCTTGACTTTCTTTGGAATCTAGATGGTGACATTTAGCTTCAAAAGCTGAACATCTTCTTCAATTTCATCAAGCCCATTATTCCAATGCATAAACTTCCATATTGGACTTGCTATGAATCTCTGCATCCATGATTGTTTTTAGCTCCAAAGTAATGTAGATATGTTAATCTCTATGACAGTTGTCACTCTAGCACAATGGCAAGTACTAACGTGAGGAGCTTCACCTCATAAATGTCAATCCATGGAGATGTGAGGACCGGTATGAAGACCAAGAGCAAGTGAAGTGCACAAGTGCATGCGTGAAAGCATACAAACATGCACACACATACACAAACACGCACACAAGGTAAGAGCAAAGAGTGGAACAATGGAAGCACTTCAATTACAGAAGAACTCTCTTACAAAGCATAAAATCTACAACAAGCTAACCCCCAAAATGAGCTTTCCAACCCTTTTTATAGTTATTTGAGTGCTTTTGGCCCTATCGAAACCTAGTGTCCAGCCTAGTTAAAAGTTAGGTTCCCCCAAAATGCGCTTTCTAGACCTTTTTGTAGTTTTTTGAGTGGTTTTGGCCCTATCCAGACTTAGTGTCCGACCTAGTTAAAAGTTAGGTTTCAAGGCTTATTTGGGGACTCAAACGAAATAAAAAACATATGAAAATTGGTAGGATGATACTTCTAGTAGTCTCAAGCTTGAGGACTCCTCGGCTTGAACAAAATGGAGTTGTAAAAATGGAAAATGGTATTTACAATGGTTTTTAGTGACAAAAGTCACTATTTTTATAGGGATTTCTTTAGAAAATTTGACATGTGTTTCTTGGAGCTCCCTACATGCTCCTTCTTCTTGTGTGTCCACTTCATTGATGTACTTCCATGCTTCTGTGTGATCTTGACTATCAACACTTCCCCCCTCTAGAGTCTGTTGTCCTTGATAGACTCTTGTTGTAGTGGTTGTTCCATGTAGTACTTTGAGAGGTAGGCTTCCTCATGCCTTCACGAGAGCGGTCTGTCTACTACCTCTAGCAAGGTCCATTGTCTTTTTCTTCAGTTTGTAACTACTAGGTCATGGAAGTGTTTTTCCCTTTCCATGTAGCTCTTCCTTGGATTCCAGCATAAATGTGTCGTTGTGAGCTTTCAAAAAATGCTAGTTGCTTAGAGGAGTTTGTCAATGTTGATTTTTAGCAACTGTTGACTGTGAATTACTTTGTAGGTATTGATGTTGTGGTGTGGATATTCTTTGGATCTTCCAATCATAGATTTTACAATGTTTATTCCAAGTACTTGTAACCCATAATTAATGATGGGTAAGTGCATTAGTGCATGGGTCGAAGAAAATATGTGCCTTGTGCATGGCCTTTGTAACGTGGCCCTATGTATGCGTAGTTGGGTAATGCATTGGAAGAAGTATGGTGCAAGAAATAGGGTATTGAGCAAAGTGATCAAGGGTATGTTGAGGAAGAGGTTTCCTACTCTATCCTAGCTATCGTGTCATCGAAGTAGGCGGTTCTTACCATGGTCAATTGTCCACCAATGTTCATCTCTTCGTGGTGTGCTCCAGTGTGGTGATTAACCATCGACTTATCTTCCGTCGTTGATGGATGTCCTTGTTGATGGTTCATGTCGGAGATGCTTTAAGCACATAGTCCTTGCCTTTCTCTTTGTATATTCTCTCTTTTTGTTCCTCTTTTGTTTTTGAACGGTGTCACAAAATAAGAAGAAATATGTTAGTATCAATAAAATATTGTACATGTATGAAGTGTATCTCATGTGCCTGGAATTCTCAATAGTGTCTGTGCAGGGCCATGTAATATGGTTGTATATTAATGCATACTTTGGAAATGCATGACCTGAATGGTGCAAAAGACAAGGTTATGCCAAAGGCACCTGGTTGTTGCACGTCGAGGCTTTCAATGTTCTTGGTGGATGTTGATGCAGTCTTTGTTGGAGGTAGCCAATGGATATTGAAATGATGTAATCCTTCTTAAAGGGATCCATTTCAAGATAGTATTTGGCCCTATAAACATAGGCTCTGTCCTCTTTATCTTTGGTTGGTTTCTGAATTTTGGTATCCAGCATGGTTGGCTCTTTGGCTCTATGGAAGCTACTGGTACTTTTGGCTTCCACACCCATACCCTTTTTGGTTGTCTTTTTATTACCGATGAGGAGATGAATTTATCTTCTTTTGGTCTTGGTCCATGGTTTTGACTCTTGCTTCTCCGTGGTTTCTTTGCTTAGATTTTTCTTTTGAAGGAAATCATGTTGTTTTGTGCATGTAATAGTGCCTTGGGTACCCACATTTGCAATCGCCCTTGTTGAGCTGCACCTATTTTCTTTGGCACCCAAATTTGTATGTTATTATGGTTGGCCTTCATCGATTTCTTTGGTACCCAAACCTATCGGAGACCTTGGGATTGAGCTTGTCCTAGTTTTTGGGTGCTTCTTTTAGCATGGTAGGCTTGCCTCAATAGAACTGGTGGTGGCAAAGCTATTGGTTGCTCTCGTTTTCGTACCCAAATCTGCTTCCTACTCTGAGCTTCTTTCTTCTTAAATTCTGTTTGTCTAGTCCATATAGCAGATGTCTTTTTTGCTTGCCTCTTTGGTCGAGTTATGCTTGCATTAGTCTGTGAAGGAGAAGAGAGGTTTGCTGGCCTTTGAGCGTGTGCTTGCATGATTGAGTCCTTTTGCTTCGTAGGGCTATTGACACACAACATTTTCTTTGCGAAGATTAGTTTCAGAGGAACTAAGGGAATGTGTGACCTTTGGATTTGTAAGCATGCAATTGTCTAATTCTAATGTAATGCATTGTTCCTGTACCCAAACTTGAAGAAGTTGACTTCTTAGGTTCATTTTGATTGCATGGTCGTTAATCCAATCTTGACCCAAGACAAGTGGCTCTGTAAGGTCCTCATCGTGACACACTAGCATTTTGAATTTTTATTGGAACATCTTGAAGGTAGATGGGAAGTTCCACCTCACCCAAACAAGGGGTTTCCACACCTCCAAAACCTATGAGATAGGCCTCTATGGGCTTGATGTTCAATTGCAGGTCTTGGCAGTATGAAAGTCTAACTGCACTAGTTGCTGCACCTGAGTCAATCAATGCTTTCACAGTTCTTGCATTCTTCCCTTGTCCTACCGTGATGTTCACAAAGGGACGTCAATCAATTATTCAAGAAGAAATTGCACTTAATGTTTGACACATGGCCATGTGTTATCTTGGGGCCTCAAGATTGATATCTAGGCCTAGACATCTTAACTTATTTCTCCTAATACGTTCTCTAGCCTCTGCCTGTGCTTCTTTTCTAACCCTTAAATCTTCTTCTTTTTGCTTCTTGGCAGTGTTGAGTCTCTTTAGCACATCCTTTGTAAGAGCTTCTTGATATAGCTTGACTCAAAAACCACTAATATAGCTTGGCAAGACATCGCCTTCTAGTTTGGCCAATTGAATAGCACTGCTAGTGGAAATTCTATTAATGATCATGGGTTCGTATCCTCTTTTTCCTAATTTACGGGCATGTTGCTTTAGTGTATAAACCAACACTAGATCTCCCTCTTTCAATCATTTATCTTTGATACGTGCATCGAAGTATGCCTTTTGCCTTTTCTTTGTAGCATAGATGCCTGCCGCCACTCATAGCCTTGTCTCACCTAAGTGTTCTAGATCAAGTATCCTAGAGGACAAGTCATGTCCATTCCACTCATGCTCTTGTGCTACTTTCAAAGTTGGGATTAGGAAGTCCAATGGTAGCACATCATTTTGTCCGAAGACCATCTCAAATGGGGTGGCATTGAGTACCATTTTGTAGGCAACTCAGTAAGCCCAAACAACACGATGAAGTTGTTTTTCCCAATCAGAATGTTTGTTATTTACTAGTTTTGTCAGTACATTACATAGGATCTTATTTGTGCTCTCAGCTTTTCCATTAGCTTGTGGATAATAGGGGGCGGACTTCTTATGTATCACCAAGAATTCTTGGAGAATATTTTCAATGACTTCATTCAAGAAGTGTGTGCCTCTATCACTCACTAACTCTATTGGTAACCCAGATCTGGTGAACACGTTTTCAAATAAGAACTTAGCCATTGTTTGAGCATCATTCTTTGTTGTGGCTTTGACTTCTACCCACTTTGTAAGGTAATCTATGGCTACAATAATGTATTCGGCATGGGAGTTTCTAGCTGGGGGGTTAATAGGTCCTACAAAGTCGATACCCCACTTTGAGAATGCACGTCCTCCCATCATTGGCCTCAAAGGCATCTCATCTTTTCTAATATGATATTGTGCATGTTGGCATGTGTCACATTTCTTCACATAGGTATGTGCATTTGTATGAAGAGTGGGCCACCAAAGTCCTGAGAATAGAATGGTCTTGATTACTCTGTCAGGCCCAAAGTGTCCACTTGCAACACTACTGTGGGCAATTTCTAAGATTTTCAAATAGTCAAATTCATCAAAGAACAATCTCAAGTAACCATCTTTGCCTCTTCGATATAGGTTGTCTCCTACTAAGGTATAGTCTAGAGCCTCTTGTTCCATGCTTCGTTTTCTAGCTAGACTTGCCTCGTTGGGCACTGTTCTTGTTCTCATAAATTCTACCAATGGAGCACTCCAATCTGGAATTCTTGATACATGATAAAGAGTGGCATGCTCCACAGGGGGTCTCTTCTGGCACACTAGAAAATTCTTGATCCACTCATGAATTTCCTTATCCATACTAGGCCAATAGACTCCTAAACGTTTTAGATTTTGCATTGTTTGTTGTTCAATTCTTCATGGGCTTGTTGCAACCAACTATTTTGTTCATCGTTCTCAACAAAACAAGCTAGAACACCTTCTTTGTCTTGTTTATACATGCTTCCTAGCAATATTTGATAGCTTTGTGACCGTACAATTTCCTCCTTGTTCGTCTTCACATTCTTGTTTTTTAGTCTGAAGGTTAGGACAGGCACCAACTTATTTGCCCATTTAGGAACAACTTGTAAATTGAACAGATAAGCATCAAGCAATTCATCAGACACTCCTTGCGGTGACTTGCCTAAAGTGATGTTGGAAAGGTGATCCACTATAACCCTCCTCACTCAAATTCCTCATCTAGAAATATCATCAGTGTATAGGTTGGGTCTGTAACTAGTCTATCTCTTGGGGAAGTTCCTTTTTCTCTTGCCTTTAAGCGTTTTTCCTCTTCCTTTGCGACCTTGCACATCCACAAATGAGTATCTTCATGCATCCAGGATGTATCAAATGAACTTTTAGAATGCAGAGAGATTGAGTCTTCTTGCTCCTTGTGGATAGAATTCTACTATAGGGGTGGTACATTCCTAAAGGTGTAATCCTTCAAATTGACCTTGGTTGTGACCCCTAAGCACTGCAAGTATAAGGAGCTGGTCCCCCAATCCTATACAGCTTGCAGTCCTCATAGGAAGGGTCTTCCTAGGATCATTTCGTAGGTATTAGTTTTACCAAAGTCACATAAGGCAAAGGTGTGCTCAAACTTTACACCACAAGTGGTTAGAGTTATCCCTTCAAAAAATCCTAGAGGTCTTTCCACATGGCCATTAGCCATCTGAAGCTTCATTCTAGTTGGTCTTAATGTGGGTTTACCCCATTGCTTCCACAAGGAGGTGGTAGCAATAGCAACACCAACACCTAAACCTATGATCACTTTGGTTGTGTATCCTTGGTAGATGATTGGGAGATAAGTATCACCTTCCTTACCTTCGCTCATGTCCCCTATTTTTTCTAGAGGTATCTCCGATACTTTTTTATTAGAGTCTGCTTTTGGCATATTTGAATCAAGTTCTAGAACCTGATCCTTCACATGATTCCATAGCTCAGGTTTTGCTTTGAATAGCTCTTCCATAGTGAGATGGCACTGATGTGAAGAGAGATGGTGGATGCAATCCAAAGATGAGTAGGTGCCGCTACAACCAGCTTCACACCAGCCAACTGAGACTTCAGAGTTGATTAGTAGACCCTTTGAGCTTCCTAAATCCACCAAAATATCAGCCAAGTACTTTGGAACATGTATCCCAAAAGTTTAAGTCAAGACCGACAAGTTGCGAAATGACTAGCTCCCAAAACTTGCTATTTTTGAACATACACCTGCTGGAAAAAATGAACAGTGCTCTCAACCTGGACGGAATTAGAAAAATTCCTTTTGGGCATAGCAAATAGACTTAGCAAGCTTCCTATTCCAAGTTAAAACACTTCAAATGATGGACTGAGCACTGAGAACAAGTTTCATCAAGTTCTGGAACATTCCCACAATTCTCGGGGCTCTGCAGAGATAGACCAGTAAGCAGTAAAATGCAGATATCTCCACAAGTATAAATCCAATGACCTTGAAAATTTATAGGTAGACACTAGACAGTGAGAGCTATCCAACGCACTTTAAAACACTGAAAAAGGTTCAGTAAAACTCGAGATATGACCTTCTGAAGTTACTGCTCTGAGTGAGTATAGCAGAGAACAAAACAGAGAAGTAGATGATAGTAAATGTATAGATTCACATATGATTACAACCACATTGGCAATGAATCTTTGCACAATGGGAGTAGAATGATAGAGCTATGGAGTAAGCTCTTCAATCTCTACAAAATGACATCAAGTGGTCACGTACAAGGCTTGCTAATCGCCTCTTCCTTCTTGCTCCTTTTATAGCAATTCTTGGAGGGAGTTTTGAATTCGAATTCGAATGGCTCCACCTAAAAGTGATCCCCAAAGTTAGGAGAGATTCCCTCAGCTCAAAAATTCGTGATTTTGGTAGTTGGAGCCACGAATTTGCTTTTACATCATGGATGAGGTAAGCCATCCTTTTACTTTTTTCTTTTTCCATTTACAAGAAATAAAATGTACTCTTTTACAAGAGGTGTTCACATGACTACTCATGTGACTTACAAATGAGGATAATATCAAGCATATCAAGCATGTAGGCTTGGGCAAAATGCACCAACAGCTCCCCCTCAAGCCTAACATGCTTGGCCTCCAAATAAGTCTTCAATTGTCCTTGATTTCCTGCAAACCGATCATCAACTTGAATCTACTTAATTTCGTACCATCAAGAGCTTTCGTCAACATGTCTACACATTGCATATCTGTAGAGACGTAGGATAGTTGAATATCCTTGCTCATTAGCTTCTCCCTTACATAATGGTAGTGGACTTCAATATGCTTGGTTCTAGCATGGTATACCGGATTAGCTGCTAGATGTAGTGAGCTTGTGTTGTCACCAAAAATGTGAGGTGTTGAAGAATGAAGTCCAAGATCTGTGTACAAAGATTTTAACCACATGATTTCTTGAGTTGCATTAGCCAAACCTCTATATTCAGCTTCAGTAGAAGATAATGCCACGGTTGGTTGCTTCTTCGATGACCAAGAAATGATTTTTGAACCTGCAAATGATATATACCCTGATGTGCTTCTTCTATCATCTTTAGATCGGCCCAATCTGCATCTGAGTAGACCTTTAGCTCAATATCTGAAGTATATGAATAGAACAAACCTTCATTCATGGTCCCCTTTAGGTACTTGAGGACTCGCTTGGCCGCTTCCATATGTGGTCTTCTCGGCTTATGCATAAACTGACTCAATATGCTAACACTATAGCATATATCCACCCTTGTGAGTGTTGCATAGTTCAAACTTCCAACCAAGCTTTGATAGCTTGTGATGTCTTCAATTGGCTCTCCTTCATAAGCACTAAGCTTATGATTTTGCTCCATAGGTGTGCCTGCACACTTGGTATTTTCCATCTTGAACTTGACGAGCATGTCATGGACATACTTCCTTTGTGTGATGTATATACCTGAATCTGTGTAGATCAACTCCAATCCAAGAAAATAAGTGAGTGGTCCGAGTCACTTATTTTGAACTCCTCCTTCATTTGACTCTTTACCTGTTTGATTCCTTCAAGATCATTGCCTGTGATAATAATATCATCAACATACACACATAAATAGATCACTTCAGATCCATTCCTCTTTATGAACAAAGAGGTATCCGCCTTGCTAGCTTTGAATCCTTGGTCCTGCAAATAAGTAACCAATCTGAAATTCCAAGCTCTTGGAGCTTGCTTCAATCCATACAAAGCTTTCTTTAGTTTGCATACATAGTTAGGATGATGTGCATCCTCATATCCAGGAGGTTGTGCCATATACACTTCCTCAGAAATCCATCCATTCAAGAAAGCATTCTTTACATCAAGTTGATAAAGATTCCAATTTCTAGATGCAGCAAGACTTATGAGAACCCTAATTGTAGGCATTTTTGCAACAGGAGAGAAAGTCTCCTCATAATCAATACCATGGGTTTGAGCAAACCCTTTAGCAACTAACCTTGCTTTGTGTCTATTTATACTTCCATCTGGATTCCTCTTGATTTTGTATATCCATCGAGATCCGATTATCTTCATAGATGGCTTGTTAGGTACAAGCTCCCAAGTGTCATTCTCCTTCAAGGCTTCCATTTCTTCATCCATTGCATCTCTCCAAGCTTTCTTGCTTTGTGCTTCTTCGAATGTGGTAGGTTCTTCATTGGTTGAATCCTTTGCAATGTAGATTGAGTGCTTGGTGACCAAAGAAGTATCATAACCAAACCTCTCTGGTTTCTTCTTCTCCCTCGAAGACCTTCTAAGTGGTTGATGTGAGCTCTCGGGTCCATATGTAGCATCCTGCATCTTTGCTTTACCTTTGTTCTTCCATAGCTTTAGTCTTTCCAAGTCTTCTAGGTCAATCTCCGAATCACTTTCTTCAATCTGCTTTGGCTCCTTTGGTTGAAGTGATGGAAAATCTTCATCCAAGTCATATGGCAGCTTCACTTTCCTGTCATCATCAAACCATGATTTGTTTTCATCAAAAATTACATCTCTACTCACAGAAAATCCTTTATTGGTTGGATTGTACAATCTATATCCTTTTTGGTTTTGATCATAACCAATGAATACACACTTCTCTGCCTTGGGATCCAATTTCCCTCTTACTTGAGAAGGAATGTGAGCATAGGCTAAGCATCCAAAGATTTTACAATGCTCTAGACTAGGTCTTCTTCCATTCCACACGTCATATGGAGTGGTTCCATCTAGTGACTTAGATGGAAGTCTATTTATGAGATATGTGGCTGTCGACACAGCCTCTGCCCATAGGTAGTTCGGCAATCCCTTTTCGTTGAGCATGGACCTTGCAGCTTCGACGATAGCTCTATTCCTCCTCTCTGCTACACCATTGAGTTCGGGTGTATACCTTGTAGTGACTTCCCTTTTAATGCCTCTTTCATGCAAGAAGGCATCAAATTCAGAAGAGAAGTATTCTCCTCCACCATCTGATCTGAGTCTTTTCAAAGTCCTACCTGTTTGATTTTCAACAAGAGCAATATACTTCTTAAAGCAATTAAACACTTCATCCTTGTGCTTCATGAAAAACAGAATGGTCCACCTGCTACAATCATCTATGAAAGACACATAATATCTTGAGCTTGATATAGATGGCTCCTTACTTGGACCCCACACATCCGTGTGCACTAGATCCAAAGGATTTTGATACATATATCCTTTCTTATTGAAAGGTTGTCTATGAGCCTTGCCGAGTTGACAAGCTTCACACTTATAAATCATGTGTTGCCTTGTGATATTAGGCAAACCAAGTACACTTTGGTCCCTGCAAATCTGTTTGAGTGTCCTCTCACCAATGTGAGCAAGCCTTTTGTGCCATATCTCCAACTCTGTTAGAGTTTGAGATCCATAGCTAAACAAAGCTATGTTCTTTGTATCTTCCACTTCAAAAGTGAAAAGCCTTCCTGTCTTTTCTCCTTTGGCAATCCTTCGAAAGCCTTGCCTTGGGTCTTCAACATATGCTCCAAATCGATTGAATCTAACCTGCAATCCTTTTTCAACAATCTGTCCAACACTTATTAAATTTTTGGTAATTGTAGGGACATACAAGACTTTGCTTAAGAGGTTCATATTCCCATCTGATGTCTTCACATTACCTATCTTCTCCACTGAGTGCTTTGTGTCATCTCCTGTCTGCACTTCATGCTTGTTATGAGGATCTTCCAAATCAGAAAGTAAAGCCACATTTCCTGCTACATGGTTCGAGCATCCAGAATCAATGTAAAATATGTGATCAGCATCCTTACCCTTCTTCGCTGATAGATTCATAATCAATAATGAATCTTCTTGACTTTGGTCCTCTGCATAGTTATTGTAGTCTCTTCTTCCTCTATGGCCACTTTGATAGTTGTTGTTGTTGTTGTAATTGTTGTTGTAGTAGTTGTTGTTGTTGTAACCTCCATTGTACCTACCTCTATTTGATCCATAGCCACCTCTATTGAATCCTCTTCCTCTTGAGTTCCTTGGATTCCTGAAACATTCTTCAGTAGTATGGTTAGATAAGCCACATATGTTGCAAGGTTGAGATGATTGGAATCTCCCCCTGCCTTGCTTTCCACCTCTGCCTCTTCCTCTAGCTCTTCCTCTACCTGCAAAGTTTGCTTGGAAAGAGCTTCCTTCATCTTCATTCTTCCTATTCTTTGACTTGTCCTTGACCTTAGCTTTATCAGAATATAAGGCAGAAGTTTGATTACCTCTTGAGGACTCACCACCTTTGCTAATCTTTGCTTCATGAGTGAAGAGTTGGCCCATGAGTGTGTTGAGGTCGGGTACATGCATATGCATGTATAAATCCATGGCTGTTGTGAATGACTCCCACTTGTCGTCTGCTTTGATTCCATTCATGATTTGTCTTATGATTTGCTCCTCTTCAATTACCTCTCCAATGCTTCCAAGTTGGTCGGAAATCTCCTTCATCTTTGTGACATAATCAGTCACATTTTGCTTTGGGCTTTTCTTCATTGTTGTGAACTCCATCCACAATTGGTTCTTCCTTGCTCGAGTGTTGGAAGAGAAGAAAGAAGCAAGTGCATTCCAGGTTTCTCTTGATGTCTTGCATCCCTTGACATGAGGTAAAAGAAAATCAGAGATTGAGTTTAGAATATAGGACCTTGCAAGTGCATCCTTCGAACACCAATTCGAAAGTCCTTCCACTTCTTCATGTGATGGTTGCCCTTTGTTCCTCATGGTTGGCATTGCTTCATCTCCGGATATGAATCCATATAGATTCCTCCCTTGAAGGTAAGCCTCCATCCTTAGAGACCATGCCGGATAGTTGTTTCGATCCAATTTGTCAATTGTTGATGGAAATCCATCTCCCATGTTGCTTGACTATGCTCTGATACCACTGTGAAGAGAGATGGTGGATGCAATCCAAAGATGAGTAGGTGCCGCTACAACCAGCTTCACACCAGCCAACTGAGACTTCAGAGTTGATTAGTAGACCCTTTGAGCTTCCTAAATCCACCAAAATATCAGCCAAGTACTTTGGAACATGTATCCCAAAAGTTTAAGTCAAGACCGACAAGTTGCGAAATGACTAGCTCCCAAAACTTGCTATTTTTGAACATACACCTGCTGGAAAAAATGAACAGTGCTCTCAACCTGGAAGGAATTAGAAAAATTCCTTTTGGGCATAGCAAATAGACTTAGCAAGCTTCCTATTCCAAGTTAAAACACTTCAAATGATGGACTGAGCACTGAGAACAAGTTTCATCAAGTTCTGGAACATTCCCACAATTCTCGGGGCTCTGCAGAGATAGACCAGTAAGCAGTAAAATGCAGATAGCTCCACAAGTATAAATCCAATGACCTTGAAAATTTATAGGTAGACACTAGACAGTGAGAGCTATCCAACGCACTTTAAAACACTGAAAAAGATTCAGTAAAACTCGAGATATGACCTTCTGAAGTTACTGCTCTGAGTGAGTATAGCAGAGAACAAAACAGAGAAGTAGATGATAGTAAATGTATAGATTCACATATGATTACAACCACATTGGCAATGAATCTTTGCACAATGGGAGTAGAATGATAGAGCTATGGAGTAAGCTCTTCAATCTCTACAAAATGACATCAAGTGGTCACGTACAAGGCTTGCTAATCGCCTCTTCCTTCTTGCTCCTTTTATAGCAATTCTTGGAGGGAGTTTTGAATTCGAATTCGAATGGCTCCACCTAAAAGTGATCCCCAAAGTTAGGAGAGATTCCCTCAGCTCAAAAATTCGTGATTTTGGTAGTTGGAGCCACGAATTTGCTTTTACATCATGGATGAGGTAAGCCATCCTTTTACTTTTTTCTTTTTCCATTTACAAGAGATAAAATGTACTCTTTTACAAGAGGTGTTCACATGACTACTCATGTGACTTACAAATGAGGATAATATCAAGCATATCAAGCATGTAGGCTTGGGCAAAATGCACCAACAACTGAACCTTAGCATTGTTCACGACATCAATGTTTCTTGGAACCACTGAGTCTTCATTTCTAATCAATATTTTGGGAGCCCTTATCTTGAGAGATTCAGATTCCCATGGGCCTATGAGCTATGGCAACTCCTGTAAAGAATTGGATTCCAATCCTGAATTTTTCTCCTCTTGTTGCTCTACTTGGTGTCCATAGATAGATGGAATGTCTTGTGGAAATTGATGATGAAGGTCATTAATCTCAAGAATAGGAGGGGGATTATCCTTCTCCTTGGCCTATTTCTCTTCTTGTATTTCCCACAAGAACTTTTGAGACTGTTGTTGAATTGAAAGAGGTTCTCCATCCTCTATGGAGTGTAGAACATAGACTTTCTTTGGTGATGAGCTTCCTCTTTCAATAGTTGGTTGAGCCTTTGGAGGTAAAGAAACTTGTGGTTTATGTACCAATTGCTCTAATCTATCGAGTAAGCCTTGGAAGTGCAAACCCCGTGTAATAGCATTCGTCTGATTGAATGATTGATTGGCCTCGAACATGGCTTGAGCTAGTTCCACCATTTTTATGCATATTTTTGTCCGTTCAATCTCTAAATCTACTCTAGGGTAGCTCTAAATCTACTCTAGGGTAGCTCTTGTCTAGGTTTGCAGGTCTTGGCCCTTCTTGAAGTGAAGCCTGGTATGCCTTGGATATCATGTTCAAGTGTTCTAGGGTTGGATCTGCAAAGACAGATCCTGGTTGTGGTTTATTTATAGTGGTTGGTGGGTGGGAATGAGGCTGGGGATGAGGTGGTGTGGATGGAGTTTTGACATGCGAGGGGTGTTGAGAGGCAATATCTTCTATTTTTGTTTTTGCATCTTTCAGGCTTTCTTCTAGTTTAGATAACTTTCTGGTCCACTTACGATTGGCCTTCTCTCTAGTATCCTTCCATGTTCTTTTTTTTTCTTCCTAGGCTTTCCTGACTCACTTGGTTCTGATTGCTCAGCTGGTTTAGCTTGTTGTAAGGCTTGTACCGTAGTAACTGCATGTATAGGAGCCACATTATCGGCACTAGAACTTGAATCCCCTACTAGGCCTACCACATTAACGGGTGTAACCTTTGATGCACTAGAGGGATGTCCGGGACAATATTTCAGGAGCTGTTCTTTGCCACACTCAAGACAAACGACTTGTATTGTGATGTTCTGCCCTTGAATCAGAGCTAGTGGGTGGGGTGGTTGTTGTCATGGTATAGATTGAGGTTGGCTATATCCTCCATGTTCATACGGTCTAGTTACTCCTCGTGGACCTCAACACGGGTTATACTAAGGAACTTCTCTGTCTAGTTGTCTAGGAGGGTATCGGTATGGTCTACATTGGGATGGGACAAAGGATCGTGGCTGTCGATTCGTTGGATATCTTTCGGTGTTGTAGTTGATGAACTTTTGCTCACTATAAGAGTACATGTTAGGCTCTTGAGTTGGTTGTCTATCATAAGGGTAAGGTTGTAATAACCCTAATTCTTCTCTGGTGTAGACGTGAGAGGGATGATCTCCACCGCAACTTGTGCAACCTCCTAACATTGGCACTCTCAAGGAGGAGTTATGGTAGTTCCTTTGTCCTTGTAATCCTAATTTCTTGAGCACTAATGTTGCAACTTCCTCCACATAACTTGAACTAGAAATCTCATTGCTCTATGTATCCTCTCTTTTGGTAGGATCGTGTGTGATTTTGAGATCCTCAGCTAAGTTTTCTTCCAAATCTATGCACTCTTGAAGACAATCACTCAGAGTTTGCAACGGTTTTATGTATATCAAGATTCTCAATGTTCCGTTGGTTAGACCTTCTAAAAATCAGGATAGCATTTTTTGTTGAGAAGGTCTCTTTGTCACAGGGCATCAGTCTACATATTGACTTTTTAATGTCTCATTAAGAGCTTGTTTGAAACTATGTAGTAAGGATGACGAATTGTGCTTGATCCCTCACTTGGTGAATTCCCAAATAAATTCTTGGAAGAATTTTTCAATATTCTGAAAGGAATTTGGATGTAAGGATTGAAACCAAGCTCCTATTCCCATGAGGGTTAGCCCAAAGGATTCATATTGTAAGAAAAAATCATCCACTTGCTCCGCACGCGACACCTACTTGAATTTTACAATGCGGTCATAGGGCTCTCCTATGCCATCGTAAGGATTTCACATGCATTTGGCCAACTCGATTGGTCTCTATCTTCTGTCGGGGTCTAGGGATCAAATCATGATGGGAATAGCAGGTTTTACTGGGTGTATTCCAGCTCCTACACCTTAGCGTGGTCCTGCCCTAAAGGCGTTTCCATTCATATTTCCCATTCCCTAGCTAGTGTGATCGTGGAAATTAATTCTTCGCATGGTGGATTGCATGTGAGGTCTGTTCGACATACTACATTGGCTTGTTTGTCCTAACATTGCACTTTCCATTCTTTGTTGGGTCTTGAATGGGTTTTGTGAGGTAACTACCTGATCTTGGGAAGGGAATCTAGGTAGATCCATGTACTTTAATCTAGACCTCTTCACTTCATCTACCGACCAATATCTCCTTTGATTTTGGTCTAGGTATGTAACTCTAGATGGATTTTCTGGATCACTTAACTTGTATACAGTTTTTGGGTCGATGCCTTCTCCTTGTGTCAGTGAATCTGTTTGTAGGAGTAGGTCTGATCCATGTACTAAGTACACATCCATCAGATAGTCATCTTGGGGTATCGTGTCCGCTTGCAATACTTCAGTCATTACTAACTTTCCCCTAGGGGTAGTCACCGTAACTCCACTCTTGGTTCTCCCAAAAGTTCCTTGTCTCTCTAACTCTCCTCTTTCATTAATCTGATCAGGGTTGTTGGTTACTACATATATCTGGCCCATCATATCCATGTAAACTCCACCTTCGTACTTGACAGCTGGTCTTGGAACTATTTCTAATTCTGTACTGTTTATCATTCTTGCTATTGACCTGTGTAGACCATCAAGGTAGATGGGTATTCCTTACAAGTTAGTGGATATGTATTGAAGAGACATCTGATATTCCCCTTCAACTACAGACATGAAACCTTCCCTAGGTACTGAACTATGCATCTTTAGAAGCCAAGAGTCTCTCCCAATTAAATGACATTTTTGACTCACTCGTCTATGAACTCAACACATAGTGCTAACCACTGAGTTGTAAGTCCATGACTTGGTTGTGTGGGTGACACTAGCCTTAGATGATTTGGTACTTTATCTATCACTTTCGAAGTGTCTACTTGATCTTAGGCTCAAAAGCCTTGTATACAAGTCCAAAATGGTCCTTTGTATTGCTCAAAAGCTTGTGGAACTCCTTGCTTCCTAGTAGAACCTGAGGGTCAACTTCAAAATACTATACTTCATAATCCACGAGCTTTCTAGCAAACCTAAAATCACTCCAAACAGATTTCGTATGAGAACGTTATGCCAGTTCAGGGTTCTAGGGGTTAAAACAAGGAAACAGAACCTCTCTGGGAGTATCTCAGGATAGGCGATACGATACCAGATTTTCCACGATACCTGATACCACTATGGATGATACCACCTTAGACAATACGATACCACCAAGACGATACCAATTCGCACGATACGATACTGGGAGTGGTCACGATACGATACTAGAAATCACAAAATATGATACCTCTGCATTCAATGATACGATACCAAGTTAGTGGACGATACAATACCAAAAGTCACATGACACGATACCGGATTGCTGACGATACGATACCAAGGTGACACGAGATACGATACCAAAAAATTTATGTGATATAATACTAGAACTCGTATGATATAATATTGGTTCTATGGATGATACGATACCACGTTTTTGCATGATACGATACTAGAATAGGCACAATATGATACCAATCATGCACGCGATATGATACCAGTCAGCCAACGATATGATACCGTGACAAACACAATACAATACCACTAGGGTGACCACAATTCCGATACCAGGACTTGATGATACGATACCAGAATGGTATTGCGATACCTCAAGTGGGTATGCACCATATGATTCCTCGACAAGTATCGCAATACTCGGGAATTTTGGTATCACGATACCAAAACTCAATCGGATATGATACTTGGAGATTTTGACACCCAAATTAAATTTTTTTTGTAGATATGTGTACCTTAGGTTCTCTTTGTCACTCCTAAGTTCTTGTAGGTGCCAAGTCACCCTCCAAATGCAGGATATCACCACCGGGATACCAGACGCTGGCCTCGTCACTCCGTGATATTGTCACCCAGATTTTGTTGTTTTTTGAGAGCTTTTCGAGAGCGATTCTTCAACATTTTAGCTCTCAACCACCTTTATGCTTCTTGATCGTAGCCACAAATGAAAAATGAGGTGAATGGACAGCTGAAAATGGAAAAAAAATCAGAGAATATGAAAATGGGAGAAGATGGTGATGATGATGAAGATGAAGAAGAAGGAAAACTCAGAAACTAAACTGAAAATGATGATTTTTTTTACCTTCCAATGTGGCTACTCTACATTTTACCATCACACACTCGTCCTCCAAGCTGTCTCCCCGACAACGGCACCAAATTTGGTGTCACTATAGCACAATGGCAAGTACCAATGTGAGGAGCTTCACCTCATAAAAATCAATCTGTGGAGACATGAGGACCGGTATGAAGACCAAGAGCAAGTGAAGTGCGCAAGTGTGTGAGTGAAAGCTCGCATGGAATGTTTCACTTACCCTTGCATCTCCTCTCACCTCTTGACCTTTCACTTCATGTCCTTTGTCCTTCCATTTCCTTGGGTGAATTTTGGTTCTCCAAATCACTCCATATGGAGAGGGTCACGACCTTTTTGAGTATTCCATCTCTTGAAACATATTTTGGCTTTTATCCAAGCCATAAATAACTTTTCCCTCTTAACTTTAACACTCTCCTCCAAGGTTATGAGTATACTCTCTATACTTTTAGGGCTTAGCTTCCTCTTGAGCTTACAAAAAATACATAAATGATGAAGAGGTAGTTAATGAGAGGTGATTATTTTTCAAGCCTCACAATTGGAGCTTGCATGAGTTCCAAGACCTTCAAAAATTTTGATTTCTATAAGCAGTTCCTTCTTCATTTCTCATTATTATCACTCTCATCTGCATTATCTTCATCAACTGACCTTTCCCCCAGCCATCGTGTGAATCATGATTCATCATAATGTTGATTCATAACATTCTTCGATCCACAAGCATGTGTGTAGAGTCGTGTCCTTCCTTCAATACTCCTTCTTATCCTTCAATTCTTTATCATGTACATCTCTTGTCTTTCAACTCATCAATGATAATAGCCTCCAAGTGTAGAAGATGACTCCTTAGAGAATAGAATCTCCTTCAAGTATAGAAGGTTCCCCTTCATAGTGTGCGTGTGTGTAGCCTCCATGTCCTTTCAACAATAATAGGTCAAACTATAGAGCCTCCAACAATGATCTCCTCTTCAACTTGCACTGAGTTCTTGTACCATGAGATGATCCACAATGAGCCATGAGCCTCCCTTGTATAGTTTTACAAGCCTCCTCGTTTAGCAAGAACTTCAAAGAAACTCCCGAAATCATACGATTGCACTTTATTGCACCTAGCTTTCGGTGAAAAGCTTATGAAAAGCACAAAATTTGGGTTTGCCTTTTGAGGTTCATTCTGAAACCATATAGTATAGTGTAATATATCATTTGAAAGCTATCGATGAGTACCCTCCAAGGGCTCAATAAAATTTACACTCATTGTTGACGAAACTTTGGTTCTTTTTATCCTTGATTTGACCATGATTGGCTTTTCTAAAAGTTTCAAACACTAAAAAAATATGTGAAAATTTTGAACATTGTTTTTGCTTATGAGATCTTTCCAATTTTGACGAACATACCTTCAAGTACCCAATTAACCCTAGTCTTGGTCTCCCCATCTATAAACATTTGTAATGAAGTACTAATGTTCATCAGTTGACTTCGACAGCCAATATCATTTCGGGCCATAAATTATGTGGATCCCTATGATAGGTATATTATAGAGATAGACAAAGTGACATATAAATAGAGAGATAAAGAGATAGATAAATAGATAGATAGATAGAGGGAGGTACATGCTTGTAGGTATAGGGAAAGGGAACAACACTAGATGCCATGAAAGGGGGAGGGAGAGAGAGAGAGAGAGAGAGAGAGAGAGAGAGAGAGAGAGAGAGAGAGAGAGAGAGAGAGAGAGAGAGAGAAAGAGAGAGAGAGAGAGAGAGAGAGAGAGAGAGAGAGAGATTGAGAGAAAGATATAGAGAGAGAAAGAGAGATATAGAGAGAGAAAGTGAGATAGAGAGAGAAGGCCATCTCTCTTCTCCCTCCTTATATGCTTCCATTGCAGACATAGGCTTTGATCCATAGTTGTGGGGTAATGAGGGAGAAATAGAGACAGAGAGAGAGAGATATAGACAGAGAGATAGAGAAGTTTTTGGTGTATTTGCAAGAGTTAGATGGTGCAATGACTAGAGCTCGAATAGGGGGAGGGAGGAGAGAGAGAGAGAGAGAGAGAGAGAGAGAGAGAGAGAGAGAGAGAGAGAGAGAGAGAGAGAGAGAGAGAGAGAGAGAGAGATAGACAAAAGGTCAGAGAAAGTGAGAGATAGAGTAGAGAGAGAGACAAAGAGAGAGGGGGAGGAGAGACATATAGAGAGAGAGAGAGATAGAGAGTGTGTAGAGAGAAGGAGAGAAAAAGAGAGTTATTTGCGCAACTGTATTTTTTTGTTTTTTATTCTAATTATTAAAAGATTAGTAGTTATTTAGTTAAGTAGAAAAATACAAAATGTAATTGCATATATAATAATATATTAGATAATTAGTTAATTATTAACTTATTAATTATTTAGTATATTCTGAAAATAAATGTAAATATAATTCTATAGAAAATGTATAAGTTTTATACTAAAAATAAAAACACAATAAAATAAATAATTATAAAGTAAGGAACTGATGAAAAATAAAAAGAAATATGTAAAGAATGAAAAGGAAAATAAAAAACAATGTAAATAGACAAAATAGAAAATAGTTATTTAAAACAAAATTTAAAAGCAAAAATATATTTAAATAAAGGAAAAATGAAAAATTAAAAGGAAAATAAATTGAAAATAGGGCATGGTTTTTATAAGAGTGTGTTTTTTTTTGCTTAATCAATTCTAACAATGATTTTCTTTCAAGTTCTTCATCACATACATATTAAGGACCAAAAGGTGCATTGGAGATCCCTAGATGATTGCCTATGGTATTTCATTATGAAGTGTACCTAAAGGGGGAGTGTAGAAGTATGAACTTTGCTATTGCAGTTGAACTAAACATCTCACTTGCAGAGATCCCAGAGTTCAATGAATGCTTGGAGAGAAACTCAAGTCTTTACTAGGAGTTTTACTACATGTTATTGATCATCCATACTTTCAATTAATCATTAAGATTCATTGTTTCTATGAATTCTTCTTAGATATCCATTTCAATGTACACCTTGTGAGCTTTATCATTTGTATGTATGTTAAACATTAGTCCCATCCCTTCTCGGGCTTTTGCTATTGCATGTACATCTCAGGAAATGGGGATTTCAATTTCTCCACCTTCTATGTCACTTGTAATTAATGATGTAAATATTTTGTTTATTCAATATTAGCTCCTCATACCACACCCACGTAACTCTGTGCTTCCCTTGAAGTGTAGGAGATCCACCTTTGACTATCCCTAAAGCACACCTATCATGGAACATGGGGTGAATGGACTGGTGTAGGACTGATCCTCATAGCTATTACGTCACATCCTCCTTCCGAACAATGCAGCTTGAAACTAATTAAGCTTCAAAATAAACTATCACAATACTTCATAATTATGTACACTTTAAAATGTAATGCTCTTATGAAAAATATAAAATTTATTTCTTTAGCCTTGTATGGGCCATCAATTCTTCCTATGTAACCATGTTTTAGGTCTATAACATTCCTTTCTTTTGAACTCTCATGCGAAAATTGTGTAAAAGAAGAAGCAATACTAGAATCCTATTTTTTGTATAAAGAGTTGATGAATTTGATTCTTATATGTTGTCCATAGGAAAAAGAAGAAATATGTAGACACATATCTCTCCAATAAAAGAATATTGGTCTAAGAGTATTATTTTTGTTAAATTTCATATCATTAAACATGTCTGAGCTCATCTAAGATTGTCCCATTATTTGTATTGGATCATTGCATACGATTATGTAATCAATGCATGAAAGAATATATTTTGTATTCGCATTATTATCAATATTACATTTGCATACGAGTATATAATCAATGCATGAAAGAATATACTTGGTATTCTCATTATTATCAATATCTCATCTAACCCTCTTGTTTCTTCATTTTCTACCTTCGGGGTGTTGATTTTCCTATTTATATGTAGAGAGAAATGCTTGCAAGCATTGTCTATTATGTGAAGAAAAGTAAAAATATCAATTTTCTCTTGCACTTGAAATACAAAAGGAAAACCCTCACCTGATAACAACATATCTATCACTTTTTAAGAAGATTCATTGGTCCATGTAGGTGGAGATTCTTTGTTAACTCTCTCAAGATATTCACTAACATATTAAATGCATTCTTCAAGCATGCGTCCCTCTGTCATGGATAATTTTGGTTTCGGTCATTCACTTAACCTTTCAACATATCCATTAGTCTCCATACATAGAACATCCACCGACTGCTTAAAACACTACAATTTTCTATTTTATCCACAAGATGAATGAACAAATGAGCATGTATATCATAAAGAAAAGTTGGAAGCTCTTTCTAAATTAGTCAAATACTCTCTTTGCATTTAGATTTCCTTTAAAGGATAGAATTTGTTTCAATAATTTTTGATGTTATCCACCCGTTATTAAAGTACATATCAAACTATGAAGAAATGAATTAATAACAAAAACACATAAACTAATATCATATACCAAAAATAAAAGAGATATAATTACCTTGTAAGTCATTTAAGATGATAACTCGCATCTTTTACTCGTTTTGTTGCACATCCAAGAGAGATATTGACATATACTCATACACAAATTCACATGTATACACATACACACAGATACATACATTCACATACACACATATACATACATAATACATATAAACATACATAAAGGTAAACACATCCTACATAAACATATTCTCGCATATACATCCCCCCATAGATACACAAATTCACACATACACATGCACACATGTGCACCTAAACATTCACATGCATGTGTATAGATTTAAATCCATTTTTTTGTGCGTGAAATTTAATAGCAATAAATATTGCATGGAAGAAATGAATGAGAGATGGGCTTGCATATCACATGAGACATGCTAATATTTTCGGACAAAGCTACATCTATAACAAACATTTCCTCAATAAATTTTATGAACAATAGTTAATATTAATTGTGGGTCATGATAGTTTCATTGTGACATTGTTATGTATATGTAATATTAAATCTTTTTAAAGTTTTATTTAAGACACTAATGACTTAATTTCTTTGTTTATTTCAATGCATTGTAGGGATTATGAGGATAAGCCTACCAAAAATGAAATAGAGTTTGCTACTTATTTTGGATATCACCTTTGAGTCAAAACATAGAAGATCAGTTGGGTAATTCTATAAGTATGTTCGATTTGATGTATTTTGTATTATTTACTCATTTCAATTATATATTTTTATTAATTTATATTAATTTATATTAATGAAAAGTAATACACGAGTACTATCATGAGGAACATATAAAAGAGGTGAAGAGATCCATCTAGCCATGCTCCTTTTGCATCTCATTAGACATCACATGAGGGTGGTGGTCACCATAGGATCCATTTTGATAAATAAATATATATTCCATGTATAAAATACTTTGACACACACACACACACACACTCTCACACACACACACACACACACATATATATATATATATATATATATATATATATATATATATATATATATATATATATATATATATATATATATATGTATATGTGTGTGTGTGTGTGTGTATGTATGTTTATATATATATATATATATATATATATATATATATATATATATATATATATATATATATATATATATATATATATATATATATATATATATATATATATATATATACTCATCCCAATTATGTTCTCAATTGTGTCTATGGGTTGATTCAATAACTTTGATACTTTTAGAGTGTTAATTAATATAATTTCCTTTAATAAGGCATAATTATACCTTCTTTTATTCAAATTTATTTTCTATGTGATTTATTAACTTAGTGTATTATTGATGCATAAATGTATGTGTGTTTCTAGGTTTGTGTATGTATGACCTATTGGCTAGGAGTATGATGGGCTAACCACTTGATCGAAAAACCATTGTTGAGGATTACTTCCTAATCCTCCCTCTTAGGGTGTGGTTCAAACATATCTTGCTTGTCATTTCTTGAGTCTAACACTCTCTTCCCCTTCTAGATATCATTGTCCTTAATGATCAATCCTTGACCTCCCCGTGAATTGATATCCTCAACCTTGTATAGTCTCTTGAACCATCTTGTCCTCAACCTTGGTCTCTTGAACCCTTTCTCTCAACCTTCTTCTCTAAAACCTTGCCTTTCCGCTTCTTCGCCACTTGCTTATGGACATGCCTTGTTCACAACCTTGGTCTCTTGAGCCCCTTGTTCTCAATCTTAGTATCATGAACCTGGTTCTCACCCATGCTAGGTGTCTTGAGTCCCCAATCTAGTGCTTCCATTGGAAAGCTTATTTCGAGAGATTTCCAACAGTATCATACATGTCTAAATTCAACCTACTGATTAAGAGATACACTCTAATCTATGTTGGGCTCACCTTTGAAAGCGATGTGCGCACCTTCCTTGCCCATGCCTACTTCTTAGGCCCTCATACCAATTGAGTTATTTGATCTCATTACCTACTGCCTAGGAGTATGTTGGGCTAACCACTTGCCCCAAAAGCCATGGTTGAGGATTACTTCAAGTCCATCAAAAAGGTGGTCAATATTTTTTATTTAATAAAGATGGATGGGAAATTCAGGTCATAACTCTTGCAGATAATTCGTGAGGCTTCCACAACAAGTTTAGTGGCAGAGAGTGCTGTTATGCAGAAAGATAGAATGGTAGGGGAAGCCCCCCTCATATAATATAAGAGCCCTTGGCTAAAAGTTACTATGAGACGACATGAGTTTAAAGGAGTTATTGTAGATGGAAGTTCTGGCATTAACTTGATGTCTCAACATACCATGAAAAAGATTGGATTACAACCTTCAAGACCTACCAACTTCACTGTAGCATTGGTAGACCAAAGCATAATGAACCCTATGGGAGTGGTCCCTGGTGTGATAGTCTAGATATAAGGTACCATCTTTAACTTGGATTTTGTTGTTTTAAGGCTGCCACATGTAGAAGGAAGTTTCCCCCTGCTAATTGGAAGACCTTGGTTAAGGCATGCCAATGTGCTGCATGACAGGGGTAAGGACAGAATGTGGGTAAAGCAAGAGGGAAAAGAGTTGCAATAGATGTTTTTAGAAGAAGGAACAAACGATCAAAGACCTACAAGCATGATGCAGACAATTGGCATTTGTATGGAAGAAGAATTCTTGGACAACCCAAAAGAAGATCTATATGAAGAATCAAATTTATATGAAGAAGAAAACATATTGGCTTGGTTCCATGCAGAAGATCCATGTTCTTGCTATGGAATTTTTCCAAAGTCAAGTAGAGAGGAAGTCTATGAAGAAAAAGAGAACATCATTCAGGTTACTCATTCAAGTGAAATAGTTTCAGTCAAAGGCCATAGAAGATAGAAGAAAAGAAAAGCCCTTAAGTGCAGCAGTGATGAAGCTACTTCAAATCCTATATCAATGGCCACTTTTCTATGGATACTAGTATGGATATCATCTGTTCTGTCAATTTTTATGATAGCAAGTGGAGGGATTTACAAGGATGTGGAAGAAGTACCCGCAAGTCTTTGGAAACAGAGGGTTCCATTGGATGAGGAAGCTGGAATAGTAAAAATAAAAATTTTCAGATTAACTCACACAATAGCTATAATCAAGATACAAAAGATGCAGTATGGAGGACATAGTATTCTAATGAACAATTTAGGTTGTCCCTATCCGATAGTAAGTATGCCCAAAAATAAGACAAACCAAATGAAGTGCAGTACAATTGGAGATTATGGAGGCCAAAGGGTTTCTCTTAGTCATCATATCACATCTCAAGGCATAT
Organism: Ceratopteris richardii; assembly: GCA_020310875.1. NCBI lineage: Eukaryota > Viridiplantae > Streptophyta > Polypodiopsida > Polypodiales > Pteridaceae > Ceratopteris > Ceratopteris richardii. The sequence goes on along the minus strand of CM035411.1, from coordinate 147,576,806 downwards.
CATCAAAACAACTGAAGATTTTTGGATCACCTCAAACTTGCAAGATCTGTCTAGATTGTACATAGCCTTCTCGTACTATTTTTTTCTTATGGCTTACTAGTTTCTATTCATTTTCATACTTGTTCTCTGAGTTTTTATGCATATTAGAAGCCATTATTATTTTTGCCAAAACCCCACACATGAAAAAAATACTATATACATACATATATATATATATATATATATATATATATATATATATATATATATATATATATATATATATATATATATATATATATATATATATATATATATATATATATATATATATATATGTATGTGTGTGTGTGTGTGTGTGTGTGTGTATGTATGTATGTATGTATGTATATGTATATATATATATATATATATATATATATATATATATATATATATATATATATATATATATATATATATATATATATATATATATATATATATATATATATATATATATATATATATATATATATATATATATATATATATATATATATATAATTCTTAGTCCAATGCTTTTGGCTCTATATTGCACCTCGGATGGCCAATTTTTTCAAACATGGGGTCATTTTCATGTCTTTTGGCACGCTTCGATTCATTTTCTCACTTAGGTTTTCCAAAATTCCAACCTTTCTTTGACATCTGGTCAAAACCCACATGTGTTTCCCATATTTCTCACGTGTTTTTCATTGTGCACGTGGTCCACATGCTCTATTCTCACCCTAATTTACCATATGTTTCACACTTTCCCATATGCACCCTCTGTAGCTTTACTATTTTAACATTTTGGCCCTCTGTAGAGCCCATAATGCTCATCTCTCACCCTCCCCTTTACCCTTTTACCCAGTCCCATACTTACCCCTCCATACCCTATCCATCTAAGCCCCGTCAGCCCTCAGCCCTCACATCCATGTCCTCCCTACCCTCCATTCTCCGTCCTTTTCTCTTCAATGCAAAATTACCACTTAGCTTCTTCTGTGGTTTTTGTTCTTTATTGCTCCTAGTGGACTTGGTAGCTACCCAAGTGTCCTTTTGAAGATTTTCTAGCACAGGAATCATGGTGACATCTCTATTGAGAGTTTTGAATGTAGCTTTCCAAGACGGAGGGCCCATTAGGTGGTGGGAAACTATTGAGCCTGTAAAAGTCATATTGGTCAACATCAATCATGGTCAAAGTTGAAGGTTCAAAGTCAAAGTGGTCAAAATCTATATGTTCAAGGTCAAAGTCAACATGGGCAAAGTCAAAGCGTTCAAATCTCGGGTGTCAAGGTGCACACGTAGTGCACAATCAATTATTCATTTTGCAGAAAGTTGGATGCAGGTTGTAGTGTCTTTCTGTAATTTCTATAGTTTGGAAAGTTCACGTGAACCCTCTCTTAGGTGAACATTTGAAGAATTAAAAGGCAAAATGTGAAGGTATGTGAAGAGCAAGCATACACAAAAGTGAAAGTATGCCCTCCAATTAAAATTTTTGTGTTAGTCTAAATTCACCATAAGACAAAATAGGAATTCGTTTCCTGCCCACATTTCGAGATCATCTTGGGACATAAAAGTGAGCACCAAGATACTCTAACAGTTAGGAGTGTACGTGAACCGACACTCAAATCAAGGCAAGACATTATTCTTGGTCAGACTAAGCAAGGTGAGCATAGCCTACACTAGGAGAGAGAAGAGCAAGAGACATATATAGTGAGTGTGCAACATAGAGAAGTGGAGTGCAAGGTGTGCAAGAAGTGTGCCTTATTTGTATGCAGAGGAGTGCTAAGCAATGCAATCAAAGGTCACAAGGTCCCATTGAAACTGTATGCACGTCGACATAAGGTGTCCATCCCTCCCCTTATTGGAGCTTGAGTGCAAGGTGTGCACAAGTGCAAGCTCTTGGAGAAGATGGAGTTATAGTGCAGAGAAGGTTGGCGGTAGCAAGAACCTTGGGTATTTTGTAACTTTTCTTGATTGTTTACTCTTTGGGATTTTGCATGGAGAGAATTTGGATTGTATTGTACATCATCTTTGTACTTTTCTCCTTATAATCAATCTACAGAAGCTTCCGGTGTCTGTATCTTTCTTATTATCTATCTCCTTTCTCCTACAAACACTCAAGTCCCTTACTGCACAAGAATCCCCCAATAGAGAATAATTTATGTTTAATGTCATATCATTAAATATGTCTCAACTCATCTAAGATTGTCCCACTGTTTGTATTGGATCATTGCATACGAGTATATAATCAATGAATGAAAGTATATATTTCGTATTCTCATTATTATCAATATTATGTTTCCGTACAAGTATATAATCAATGCATGAAAGAATATATTTTGTATTCTCACTATTATCAATATTAGGTCTTTACCTCTTGTTGCATTATTTTCTACCTTGCGGGTGTTAATTTTCCTATTCGTATGTAGTAAGAAATGCTTACACACATTGTATATTATGTGAAAAGAAAGTATAAATATCAATTTTCTCTTGCACTTGAAATTAAAAAGGAAAAACCTGACCTGATAGCAATGTATCTATCAATTTTGAAGAAGATTCATTGGTTCATGTAGGGGGACATTCTTCATTAACTCTCTCAAGATATTCACTAGAATAATAAATGCATTGTTCAAGCATGCATCCCTCTGCCATGGATCCTTTTGGTTTTGGTATTTGTTGCACTTAACCTTTTAAGAGACTTAACTCTCATCTTTTACTCGCTTTCTTGCACATCCAAGAGACATATTGACATATACTCATACACAAATTCGCATGTATAAACATACACAAGATACATACATTCATACATTCACATACACACACATACACACATATAAATATAGATAAAGGTAAACACATCATCCATAAACATTTTCTCATATATAAATTCACATAAATACACAAATTCACACATACACATGCACAAATGTGCACATAAAAATTCACATGCATGTGTATAAATTTGAATCCATTTTTTTTGTATTTGAAATTTAATAGCAAAAAATATTGCATGTATAAACGAATGAGAGATGGGCTGGCATCGTGAGACATGCTAATATTTTTAGACAAAGCTACATCTATAACAAATGTTTCCTCAATAATTTTTATAAACAATAGCTAATATTAATGTGATTTATAACTCTTAATCATTATATATATACATATAAATATATATATATATATATATATATATATATATATATATATATATATATATATATATATATATATATATATAATGTAATTTTCTTCATTTAATAAATATAGGTAGCTATTAAATAGCGATTGAAGCAAGTCATTCTCCTCGTTTAGATCATATGGGACATGATAGTTTCATTGTGACATTCTTATGTATATGTAACATTAAATTTTTTATAATTTTATTTAAGATACTAATCATTGAATTGCTTTGTTTGTTTCAATGCATTCGAGGGACTATGAGGATAATCTTGCCAAAAAGGAAATAGAGTTTGCTACTTATTTTGGATGTCACTCTTTGAGTCAGAACATGGAAGATCAGTTGGGTAATTCTATAAGTATTATTCGATTTGATGTATTTTATATTGTTTTCAATCATTTAAATTATATATTTTTATTAATTTATGGTAATTATATATAATACACGAGTACTATCATGATGAACATGGAATGCATATAGAGATCCATCTAGCGATGCGCGTTTTGCATCTCATTAGACATCACATTAGAGTGGTGGTTAACATAGGATTCATTTTGATGGATAAAATATATACTCCATGTATAATATACATTGACACACACACACACACACACATATATATATATATATATATATATATATACCAATTACGTTTTCAATCTTGTCTACGGTTTGATTCCATAACTTTGATAATTTTAGAATGTTCTTTAATATAATCTACTTTAATAAGGCATAATTTTACCTTCTTTTATTCAAACTTATTTTTGATGTGATTTATTACTTTAGTGTATCATTGATGCCTAAATGTATGTGTGTTTGCAGGTTTGCGTATGTATAAACATATAGGTTTGTACATACATATTTGTAGCGAGATATATATATATATATATATATATATATATATATATATATATATATATATATATATATATATATATATATATATATATATATATATATATATATATGTATGTGTGTGTGTGCGCACGTTTGTGTATGCTTTTGTGTTTGTATATTTGTTTATGAATGTGTATACATATGTATACTACTATATGTATGCATGTATATAGGCTTGTGTATGTACATAGGTATATGTAGTTGTGTGGGAATGTATTTATGTTTTGTATATATGTAAGCATACATGCTCGTAGGTATGTATGTATGTGTATATGCATGCATATTGTTTGCGTATGTATGTATGTTTGTATGTTTTTTTGTATACATATTCATGTTTGTTTGTGTATGTGCATTGTGTATATGTATCTATGTTTATGATTGCTCATGTTTGTGCATGTACGAATGTAATTTTAGGTATGTACATAGGTTTTGGAATCCATGAGTGTATCAATGCATAAATGTTCGTGTATTCTTGTTTTTAACCATATGATCTATGTATGTACAAATGTATGTCTACATGAACATCGGTATTTATCAAGTTATGTATGTATGCATGTATGAATGTATGTATGTATGCATGTATTTATGTAAAAATGTATGTATGTTTGAATGTATGTATGCATGTACACATGTATCTATGTATTTCTTTATTTATCTTTATGTAGGTAGGTATGTATGAAGGAATGTAATATATATATATATATATATATATATATATATATATATATACATATATATATATATATATATATATATATATATATATATATATATATATATATATATATATATATATATATATATATATGTGTGTGTGTGTGTGTGTGTGTGTGTGTGTGTAGGTATGTTATATGTATATTCATATGTATGTATGTATGGTAATTTATACATGTGTAAAGAAAAAAATTACGATATATCAAAAAACACTGAAGTGTAGTAAAATTATTATTCATAATCAGCAGCCCATTAAATTCTTTCAAAAGCTGAAAATAAAAGAAATAAAGATGGAGAGATAAAGAGAGATCTAGATAGAGAAAGAGAGAGGGATAGGGATAGGGAGAGAAAAAAATATAGAAACAAAGAGAGAGAGGAAGAGAGAGAGAGAGAGAGTAACAGAGAGAGAGAGAGAGAGGGACAGAGAAAGATTGAGAAAGAGAGATTGAGAGAGAGAGAGAGAGATAGAATATAGAGAGAGATGGTTTATACAGATGTGAACCTTTGCTTGCTCTTTCGTGAGAAACCTATAGAATGAGTGACCAACACGTGATGTTTTTTATTTGCAGTACAAGCATAAGGTGAATGATCTACAACTATTTCGATAAAGGATTATATAAGCTCATCTTATATATGCATTAACATTGAAATTTTTATAAAGGACATATACATGCATTGTAATGCTTCTTTATGTGCGACATTATCAGACCTCATAAGTGATGCTTGTGAAGTTTCCTTACTTAGGAAAAACGTAAACCATCATTTTCATTGCCTTAATCAACACTATATATACGATTTTCCCCATGCGATTCTTTGGATGAAAGCATGAGGAGGCAAATACCGATCACATTGTCTCACATCAGTAGTCACTACAAAGGGTCATTTCTTGTAGTGTAAAATTATAAAAGATACTAAAGTATCTATTTTCCTTGTATGTATGTACATATAGGTTTGTACATACACAGAGACACCCACCCACCCACACACACACACATATATTGATCTCTCTCTCTATATATATGTGTGTGTGTGTGTGTGTGTGTGTGTCTATGTGTGTTCTTGTGTGTGTATATTTGTTTATGTATGTGTATACATATGTATAATTTTATATGAATGTATATATGCATGTGTATGTACATTGGTATATGTATTTGTGTGGGAATGTATGTATGTTTGTGTATATGTAAACATACATGCTCATAGGTATGTATGTATGTATGTATATATGCATGAATATTGTTTCTGTATGTATGTATGTATGTATGTATGTATGTATGTATCTATGTTTGTTTGTATGTATGTATGTATGTATGTATGTATATTTCTTTGTATACATATACATGCTTGTTTGTGTATGTGTGTATGTATCTATGTTCAATATTGTTCATGTTTGTGTATGTATGGGTGTAATTTTACGAATGTACATAGGTTTTTGAAACCATGTGTGTATGAATGCATAAATGTTCCTGTATGCTTGTCTTTAACCGTATGATGTATGTATTTATGAATGTATGTCTACATGAACATATGTATTGATCAACTTATGTATTTATGCATATTTGAATGTATGTATGTATGCATGTATACATGTATTTATGTATTTATGTTTATGTATGTAGGTATGTACCAATTAATGTATGTATATACCTATGAAAGTATGAATCTATGTATGTATGAATCTATGTAAACAAATGTGTTTATATATGCACGCCTAGATGTATACTTGTATGTATGTATGTCTGTATGTATGTATGGTAATTTATTCATGTGTGAATAAAAAGATTACAATATATTAAAAAATTTGAAGTTCACTAAAATTATTATTCATAATCAGCATCCCATTAACTTCTTTGATGAGCTAAAAATAAAAGAAATAAAGATGGAGAGATAAAGAGTGTGTTTTTTTTCACTTAATAAATTATACGAAATATTTTCTTTTCAAATCTTCTTTGCATACATATTAAAGAACAAAAGAAGCGTTGGAGACCCCTAGATGATTGCCTATGGTAGTTCAACATGAAGCGTACCTAAAGGGGGAGTGTAGAAGTATGAACTTTGTTATTTCAGTTGAACTAAACATATGACTTGAAGAGATCCTAGAGTTCAATGAATGCTTGGACAGAAACTCAGATCTCTCCTAGGATTTTTACTACATGTTATTGATCATTCATACTTTGAATTAATCATTAAGATTCATTGTTTCTATGACTTCTTGTTAGATATCCATTTCAGTGTATATCCTATGAGTTTTATGATTTGTATTTGTGCTGAATAGTAGTTCCATCTCTTCTTAGGCTAATTCTATTGCATGTACATCTTAGGAAATAGGGATTTCAATTCTCGACCTCCTATGTCACCTACAATTAAGGATGTAAATATTTTCTTTATTCACGATCTCCTCGTACCACACTCACGTAGCTCTATGGTTCTCTTGAAGTGTAGAAGAGGTAGCTTCAACTACCCCTAAAACACACCTATCATGTAACATGGGGTGAAAGGAATGAGTAGGACTGATCCTCCCAGCTATCACATCACATCGTCCTTCCGGACAATGCACCTTGAAACTAATCAAGCTTAGAAATAAACTATCACAATAGTTCATAATTATGTGCACTTTAAACGGTAATGCTATTATAAAAATTATAATTTATTTTTAACCTTGTAGAGGCCATCAATTCTTCCTATGTAACGATGTTTAAGGTCTAAAACATTTGTTTCTTTTGAAATCTCATGTGAAAATTTTTTAAAAGAAGAAACAATACTAGAATCCTATTTTTCTTGCATAAAGAGTTGATAAATCTGATTCTTATGTGTTGTCCATAGGCAAAGAAATATGTAGACACATAGCTCTATAATAAAAGAATATTGGGATAAGAGAGTTATTTTTTTTAGCATCATATCATTAAATCTCTCTCACCCCATTTACGATTGTCCCATTATTTGTATTGTATCATTGCATATGAGTATGTAATAAATGCATGAAAGAATATATTTTGTATTCTCATTATTATGAACATTACGTTTGCATACGAGTATATAATCAATGCATGAAATAATATATTTTGTATTTTCATAATTATCAATATTAGGTATAAACCTCTTGTTTCTTCATTTTCTAACTTGGGGGTGTTGATTTTCTTATTCATATGTGGTAAGAAATGCTTTCATGCATTTTCTATTATGTGACAAGAAAGTAAATATATCAATTTTCTCTTTCCCTTGAAATTGAAAAGGAAAACCCTCACCTCACAACAATGTATCTATCAATTTTGAAGAAGAATCATTGGTTCATGCATGTGGAGATTCTGGCTTAACTCTCTCAAGATATTCACTAACATAATAAATCCATTTTTCAAGCATGCATCACCCTGCCATGGATCCTTTTGGTTTGGTCTTTGTCACACATAACCTTTGAATATACCCATTGGTCTCCATACCCAAAACACCCAACGAGACTCTATTTTGTCCACCACATTAATGAACAAATGAACATGTATATCATAAAGAGAAGTTGGCTGCTCTTTCTAAATTAGACAAATCCTCTTTTTGCATTCAGATTTCCTTTATCTGATTGAATTTGTTTCAATCACTTTTGATGTTATCCACCCATTATTAAACTACATATTAAACTATGAAAAAATTAATTAATAATTAAAACACATAAAATAATATCATATACAAAAAAATAAAATTGATTTAATTACTTTGAAAGTCATCCAAGATGATAACTCTCATCTTTTACTCGTTTTGTTGCACATCCAAGACAGACATTGACATACACTCATACACAAATTCACATGCATACACATACACAGAGATACATACATTCATACATTCACATACACACACATAGATACATATAAACATACATGAAGGTAAACATATCATACATAAAAAGTTTCTCATATATACATTCACATAGATACACAAATTCGCACATACACATGCACACATGTTCACATAAACATTCACATACATATGTATAAATTTACATCCATTTTCTTGTGTGTGAAATTTAATAGCAATAAATATTGCATGGTAGAAACGAATGAGAGATGGGATGGCATATCACGTGAGACATGCTAATTTTTGTAGACAAAGCTACATCTATAACAAACGTTTCCTCAATAAATGTTCTGAACAATTGCTCACATTAATGTGAGTTATAAATCTTAAACATTATCTCTCTCTCTCTCTCTCTCTCTCTCTCTCTCTCTATATATATATATATATATATATATATATATATATATATATATATATATATATATATATATATATATATATATGTATATCACTACAACATATGAGGGGCATACCGACGCTGCATATACGGACGGTCACAGTCGGCATCGGTCTGGGCCTCGGAAAATGTCACTTAGAGATACCGACAGTCAAGTGACCGTCGGTATGACCGTTTTAAACGGATCGTCGGTGTGGCCCGCAGCCGCCGGTATAGGCGTCGATATGAGCGTCGGTATAGGCATCGGTATGAGTGTCGGTATATGTGCCGGTAATTTACTGGGATCTACTGACGCATATACGGACACTCATACCGGCGCATATACCGGCGGCGAGTTTTAAACATACCGCGAACCCCAGAGCAAAACTTCACATTTTTGCACGTGTTTGAATACTGTTGGTCTTCTGTCAAAGTTGCGCACGTGAACCAAACGTGCATTGTCTTGTGCACACACACACACAGATCTCTCTCTCTCTACACACACACACACACTCTCTCTCGGCTTAGATCTCACATCTTGGTAAGTTTTGTGAGTACTATTAGCATTTGTGTTTCTCTATGCTTTAGGTTTTATAATTTCTCTTTTCTTCAATTTTGCAGAAGTTTTTTGGTGTCGATTGTTCAGAATTGGACGATAGACGACATACATTACGCTTTGACGACAACGATCCAAAAGAGGGGCATATTTGTAAGTGATTTTTTTATTCTTTATTGATAGAGAGAGAAAGAGAGAGAGAGAGAGAGAGAGAGAGAGAAAGAGAGAGAGAGAGAGAGAGAGAGAGAGAGAGAGAGAGAGATGTACACACATGCGTACATACACACATACATGTACACACATGCATACATACTCACATACATGTACACACATGCATATATACACACATACATGTACACACATGCATACATACACACATGCATGCTTACATACACACACCTATACACACATGCATGCTTACATACACACACACATATACACACATGCATGCATACACACACATATAAATTTACACACATGCATACATACACACACATGCATACACACATACATGCACACACATATATACACATATGTATACATACACATACACACACATATACACACATACATACACATATATACAGACATATACATACATGCATGCATACATACACAAACATATACACACATGCACGCATACACACATATACACATATACACATATACACACATGCATACATACACACACATGCATACACACATACATACACACACATATATACACATATGCATACACGCATGTATACATACACACATATACACACATGCATGTATACATACATACACATACACATACACACACATGTATACACATGCATACACATACACACACATGCATGCATACATACACACGTACACACACATGCACACACATGCATGCCTACGTACACACACATGTATACACATGCATACATACACACACACACATGTACACATGCATACATACACACACATATATACACACATGCATACATACACACATATAATCCTATTTTTATTTTGAAGCTTTTTTTTACATCAAATATATAAAAATAGGATTAGGGTTTTTATGCTATTTACACATACATACACATACACATATAATATATATATACATGTATATACACATGTATACAAAAATATACATATTTTAGGTCTAGATATTTAAGATTAGGGTTTTAGGGTTTAGGCATACATATCACTCAATTATATTTATATTAAGAAAAAATATAGAGAAAAATAAGAAAAAAAATCTAAATACATAAATAAATATATATATAAAATATGATTATGGTTTTAGGATTAGGGGTTTAGATTTTGATAGGTGTTTAAGTATTTAGGTTTTAGTATTTCAGATTTAAGTCTAAGTCTTTTTTATTAGGGTTTTAGGGTTTTAATACGTAGATAACGTATATACACAAACACACATATACATATAATACATACATACATGTAGATACACATGCATACAAAAATATACATATTTTAGATATAAATCTTTAAGATTAGGGTTTTAGGGTTTTAACACCTATGTAACATATATGCACACATACACATGCTAATATAATACATATATACATGCATATACACATGTATACAGAAATATACATATTTTAGGTGTAGATCTTTAAGATTAGGGTTTTAGGGTTTAGACATACATATAACTCAATTATATTTATATTAAGGAAAAATATAGAGAAAACTAAGAAAAAAAATTGAATATATAAATTAATATATATATAAAATATGATTAGGGTTTCAGGATTAGGCGTTTAGATTTTTATTAGTGGTTAAGTATTTAGGTTTTAGTATTTCAGATTTAAGTCTAAATCTATAAAATTAGGGTTTTAGGGTTTTAACACCTACATAACATATATACACACATACACATACACATATAATACATATATACATGTATATACACATGTATATAGAAATATACATATTTTAGGTCTAGATCTTTAAGATTAGGGTTTTAGGGTTTAGACATACATATAACTCAATTATATTTATATTAAGGAAAAATATAGAGAAAAATAAGAAAAAAAATATGAATATATAAATCAATATATATATAAAGTATGATTAGGGTTTTAGGATTAGGCATTTAGATTTTTATTGGTGGTTAAGTATTTAGGTTTTAGTATTTCAGATTAAAGTGTAAATCTATAAAATTAGGGTTTTAGGGTTTTAAC
>CM035411.1:147557559-147560059 GCA_020310875.1 Ceratopteris richardii | reverse complement strand
CCTGAGCATAGTAAATAGTCCCTTATTCAGTATTGTTTGCCCTATTACATTTGCAAGTAGGTACATGACCCATACACGAGCAGATAAGGAGCCTCTCCATGAAGGAAGGATCCTAAAAAAATTAGACATAACCACAACTAGTGAGCCTACCTCTCCTCCACCCTTCTTGAATTTATCTATTGACTTAGGTGCGACACCATTGTCAAAAGAGAAGCAGAGGAGAACCTTAGACTTCTCCTCAGATACGTCAGAAGAAACACCAGTCCAAATGGAGGATCTCTCTCATTTACTCTCCAGACTAAACATCAAATTCCCTACCTTCAAGGGACAAGCTTATGAGGATGCTGATGATCATGTGAGAAGATTCATCTCTTTATGCCGTGGACGAGGTCTACAAAATAGAGAGGATGCAATGCTGGCACTCTTCCCATCCACATTGGAGGGTCTTGCAGATAAATGGTATAGTCAATATGCAGATGGCCATTTCGCTACATGGGAGGCTCTCAAGGCGGCGTTCTCACAGACATTCCGACCAAGTGATTCCTCGGAAAGAGCTCTAGATCAGTTAGAGAACCTAAAGCTAAGATCAGGTGAATCCTTTCATGAACTTCACATTAGAACAAAAGCACTTGTTGCATGTCTGCCACATGCTCCAGGTGATTTCTTGCTTAAAAGGTGGATAGAAAAGGCTCTTCCTAGGTCATCGCAGCAGAAGCTACGTGAGTCTCTTAGATTGGATGCAACCCTCAATGCTTTTGTTGCAGCAGCATCACGCATAGAAGAAGTAAGGCAACATTTTGAAGGGGATACACAATCAAATTATGCTGCAGACCTGGATCCTATTGGGCAACTGAGGAGGGAACTGGAGGCATTGAAAATGTAACAAAATCAACAAGAAGAAAAGGTCTTGCCACCACTGCATCGCATTGATGATGAAGTAGCCCAAATTCGTCGTGAGTTAGAAGATTTGAGAACCACTCAGGATATAAGGAGACAAATTTGGTGTACAATATGTAACAACAATGGACATTCCAATGCTAATTGCCCTAACAAGGTAAGCTGTCAATTTTGTGGAAAGGATGGTCATGAAGCTAGAGATTGCTACTACTTCAAGGGTACACAACAAAGACGTAACCCTCAAAATTTGGATTCATATTATGCTAGTACTTCAAATACACCTAATAGAGAGGAGAATCGGCCTGCAAAGCCTAGATATAATAGACCTTTGATGTGCTATCGTTGTGGTGAGTATGGCCACATGCAAAATAGGTGTTCCCTTCCAGAAGATGCACCTCCTTGTCAACATTGTCCAGAGGCCAAGGATCATTATACCAGAGACTCCCCAAGAAGCCGTTCTGCTCCAATCCACATGATTGCAGTTTCTCCACAAGAAGAAGGTATAACCACTCAGTCTTATGCCGTTTCATCCTCTGCAATGCCCATGATGACTAGAGCTAGACAAGCAACAATAATCCATGGAACTACAAGGAATCCAGGATAAAGAGGAGGAAAGGAAGTCTGGGTGGAAGGGCTAGAAAGAAATTGAAGGAGCCTATGAAAAGATGGCTACTTCTATAAAGGACCAATCAACAACTCTACAGGAAGACACTCATGAGGTAAACATTGAGCAGATCTTGAAAGGTATTCATCATAAGGTTAGTTTATACGAACTCATAAGGATGGATTCAAAAATAAGCAGTGACTTATTGAAGATTATACACTCTGCTCACTTGGTCAAATCACCCAATATAGATGGTTTCATGGTTGATTTTCCCCCTGCACCCTTGGCAGATTACCAAAGCTCAAGATTATCTATTTGTATAAAGGATGAAGCTCTCACAGGTGTGATCATAGATGGAGGCTCTGGTATCAATTTGATGCCAGATTTTACAATGAAGAAGCTAAAATTGAACCCCACTAAGATGGCACCATTCACAGTTACACTAGCAGATCAACATCGGGTTGCGCCTCTTGGCATTATTGAAAAGGTACTAATGATAGTACAGGGTTTCCACTTTGTTCTAGATTTTGTTGTTATTACACTTTTAGAGGAGACTTCTTACCCTTTACTCCTGGGGAGACCTTGGCTCAGGCAAGCAAAAGCTTTGCAAGATTGGGGGAAAAACAAACTCTGGATTTCAACAAGCATCAATAATCAACTACAACTAAATTTGGAAGAAGGATTTGACTCAGGGAAAACTACTGGGTATACTGTGGACACTCAGGTAATACCATCTCTACCCCAAGAAGATGATACATTATTAAATTGGATGATGGGAAGTGCAGAGTGTTGCACGGTGGAAATCAATGAAATTGAGGAAGAAGTTGCAGATAAGGTAATTACAGGGAAGGGCAAGGAAGATCACAAGGTATTGGAGAATGAGGATTTGCAAGAAAAGACAAGCCTTGAAGAAGCAACCAATATAGAAGTGTCTGGGATGGAAAGTCATGAATCCAAGTACAGAGAAGATCTTCCTTTTTCGGATATACCTCAAGGATG
>CM035411.1:147360059-147552559 GCA_020310875.1 Ceratopteris richardii | reverse complement strand
AAGTTGCATGAAGACTACAACTCACCCAGATTGAACACCCAAATATTTGAAGAATTTAACTACATTGTTACTCATTGCTTAAAAAAAAGGATATTTGATTGCAGAAGTTTTACTTCATTTTCCAAGGAATTTCTTAGGTGAAAAGAGAATCGGCCCTCTTTCCCACTATCCCTTCATCTCTCCACCCACACTATTCACCATGCAAGGGTCAGAAACTACTACAAGAGATATGTGCATCAGGTGAAGGAAGAATTCAGAGGGGTAGTACAATCCCACGGGCTGCATCTCAACTCGCATTCAAAAGTGACAGTGAAAGTGTAGGTGGTAAAAGTGAAAGTGGATAAATAATTGTTGTCACCAACCATTCATGAGAACTACCTATTTCTGTGAATCCAATTCAAATCAAGTGGAATATTTGATCTACCCCTCCATCTTGGGCAATCAACCGGCGCGTGATCAGTGGGCGTGAAGAATCGGCAAGGCCCTCTTGGCATATTGGAGCCTATAAAAGCAATGGATTTGTGTTCATTAGGGTACATTGGTTCAGATACACAATTGCGAACGTACAGAGGTCTTCTCTTGCACTTTGTGGCTTCAAGCCTACTGTAGGAAGTCACTCTGTGGTGTGAATACAGAGCATGGGCTTCCCAAAGGAGGGCTAGTAGCACCATAATGTGAAGAGAGTGACTTGGTTTGTCATTCGGTGTGAGTCTGTGTTATTTTCAGGCTCTTCCCTTAGAGAAAGACTCCATACATTGTATTTATCAGTATTAGCCTGCATCTAGTGGTGTTCATTATACGAATTGTATGAGTCTCTTGTATTGAGCTTATTGAGTTCTAGAGTGGCATGTTTGCCCTGAGCATGAACCTTTGAGCATCACTTTGCCCAATCTTGTAATCATCTGATTCGAATCAAGAAGTGTATAGTCTTCTTGGGTCATTTGTTGTTAATATTTTCTGGAGTACTTACAACCCTGTGCGATCATTGACATCTGCCTGCTCACAGAAATGTTTAAGGGTATATTTCCCTAAAGAGAACCCCCCTTGAGTAGGCGACGTACTGAAGGTGCTTATTCTCTGCTCTTAATAAAAAGCTGATACCCCTGTACCTCCTCTACAAATATATAAAATAGGATTAATCAAGAAAAAATCTGAATATATAGATAAAATAGGATAACTATATACAGGTTTTTAAAATTAGGGTTTTAAGTTTTTTTAGGTATTTAAGTATTTAGGTTTAGTATTTCAGATTTAAGTCTTTAAGAGTTAGATTTTTAGGATTATTAAAAAAACAAATGTTCTAAAATGTCCATATTGTAGCAAATGGCTTCTTTGGATCCTGAAGAGAGAATGGCATGTCCTTGCACACAGTGCAAGTATCAAATTTATCGGAAACGACGGATTTGTACTGCACATGTTAGAGAGCATGGATCCTTTGATAGGAGTCGACTAGAAAACCTACGTTATCATTCGCATGGTCCCGCAGGTGAGCAGATGGACTCAAACAACATTGCACCGGTAACCTCTCGTGGACAAAAGAGAGCAAAAAAGGACTTAGATGTACAAGCAAGCACTAATAATATTACACAAAATGAACATATGGAAGAGATGCTTGAAGCATTTTATGAGATGGACGAAGATCATGATGGTGAAGAAGGTGTCGAGATGGACACAACAGAAATTCCATGATCAGAAGTTGATGAAGAATATGCAAACATGCGAAGATTAGCTCATTTACCGCTTTACAATGGAGCAAAGATATCAGTACTACGTGCTTCACTCGAGATGCTCAATCTGCAATCCATTTATGGATGGTCAGATAGTAGTGTCACTCAATTGTTCAGGTAAGTGGAGAAAAAATTAGCTTTCATTGTTGTATCACAATAACTTCATTTACTAATATCATTTTAATTGCTTATTGCAGGCTTCTTAAAGATCAATATTTTCCAGAGGGCAATGACATGCCTCCAACACGTGGAGATGCGAAAAAACTTTTACAGTCCATTGGAATGGATTATACTAAAATTCATGCTTGTCGGAATGATTGCATTCTCTTTCGGAATGAGTATGAGCATCTCCACGTATGTCCAAAGTGTGGAGCAAATAGATTTAGAGAAGACGTTGTAGGCGAAGTAATCCCGCAAAGGTTCTTCGCCACTTTCCTATCATTCCACGAATTAAGAACATGTTTAGATGCAAATCTATAGTTGAGTTAATGTCATGGCATACAAAGAGCAGGTCCACAGATAATGTAATGCGAGTGTGAGCTGACTCTGATGCTTGGAAGCACATAGATAGTAAGTGGCCAGAGTTTGCTAGTGAGCCTCGGTCCATACGTCTAGGCCTAGCTATGGATGGAGTGAATCCATTTGGATTACGCAGTTCTTCATGGAGCACAAGGCCTGTATGTTTGGTCAATTATAATATCCCACCATGGTTGGCCACAAAGAAAGGTCATCTATTATTAGCTCTTATTGTACCAGATAAGTATAAGGTAAAAAACATGGATGTATATCTTGCACCACTTGTGGAAGAACTATGCATTTTATGGGATGGGAGTACTGTGCGTGACATGTCTCAACCTATAAGAGGACGAGACGTGCGAGTGCAAGGCATACTTATGTGGACAATGCATGATTGGCCTGGTTATGGTGAATGTTTAGGTTTATCAATTTCGGATTACCATGCTTGTCCTTTATGCGGACCACGACTTGAAGCATGCTATTCCAATGCACTACATAAAAATATCTATGAAGGACATCATAGATATTTGCCTGATGGACATGTTTTACGTGAAGGACAAATTGGTCGACAAGCGCAATACCAAATGAAGGCTAGCGATTGGAAACAACTATGGGATTAAGAAAATCCAGTTGCTGGCAGGAAACGGTTGTACATTTTTCATGAACTCCTTTATTGGAGTGAATTAGTGATCAATCATTTGGTAGACCCGATGCATATTTTTAAGAATGTGGGAGAGATTCTTTGGAAAACTTTGATCGGAAAGAAAGAAAGCAAAGCACAAATAGAGGACTTAGAAGAGCGAGGTCCTATGCAAGAGTTGTGGGCAATTACTAAGCCCAACGGAACAGTATCATTACCAAGAGCTCCTTGGGTGCTTCGCAGGATGGAAGAGCAACAAGTGAAGAGACAATTTCTGAGTTTCGTACACCTACTGGATGCATGAGGTATCTAAAGACTGCTTTCACACGAAACGACGATCTTGCAGGACTCAAGTCTCATGATTGGCACAAGTTTTTACAGTTTGTGCTCCCTGTAGCCCAAAAATATTGTCTTTCAGAGGATGTACAAAAAACCATTTATAAAATTAGTTCTTTAGTACGGTGGATATCTTCTAAAGAGATAAATAGAGATAGCATAGAGAGTGCGAAACGCAATGCTATCGAAGTTGTTTGTATGATAGAGAAATACTTTCCCACAAGTATTCTCACTATTCAACTTCATTTACTGGTTCATGTGATAGATGAAGTTGCAATAAGAGGAACTGTCCATAGTCGATGGATGTTCTTCTTAGAGCCCTTTATGAAGACATTAAAGGGTTTGTTGGACAGAGAGCACGTCCAGAGGGTAGCATGGCAGAGGGATGGCTTGTACAAGAATCTTTTGTATTCATAACTGAGTTTCTACGTATATCGGATCCCGAAATGCCTCGCTTATGGAGCGATGATGAAGATGTTCGTCTCGTAGGCGATGAACCACAAGGTAAAGGATTGCAAAGAAAAATGGATGCAGCTTTCAGAGAGAAGGCAATGAAGTTTTGCATAGTTAACTTTGAACCTATGCAAAAGTTGTTAGAAAGGTATGAACTTGCCAAGGAAACTAACGCAAAGGAAAGAGCTCAGTTTCGAAGAAATCGTTCCACTCGATTTTTGCCTCTTCCAGAAAACCTTCGACCTCCCCCACCTTTTCCAACGAGCAGTGGCTAGATACAGCGGTTTCACAAGCAAATGCAGCAGGTGAAGATATCTCTGAAGAAGAAGAAGAACTCGCAAAGGATGTGATTGGGAGTATATTAAATACGGTGCACTATGGTTTCATGGGGGACACTTTCGAATCGCACGAATTGATCAAAATAGGTCTACTTTTGATAGTGGCGTGATGGTGAATTTTTTGCAAAAAAGTAGAGCGAGTGCAAGAGATGATAATGCTCTAGAAGGCGAGTTAGATTATTGTGGTGTGATTCAAGACATCTTGAAACTATCTTTCAGAAAGTTTGATTACTTTGTTTTTGATGTGAAATGGTTCAAAGTAGTCACCTCTGGAAGAAATGCAATAGTGAGATGGGATAAGAGCGGTTTGCTTCAAATCGACTCCACAAGATTATGGACAGACGAAAGGGATACATTTGTACTTCTCGAACACTGTGAGCAATTTGTTTTTATACCAGATTCAAAAGACCCAGAGTGGTTATTTGTTTTACAAGTTGCTCCACGTAGTAGACAAATTTTTGAAAACATAGATGTAGAAGAGAGTCCATCTCTAGTGGACTCAGAGGTTCATTCGATAGTCGACCAGGAAGAGATCATTGTTCGAGAAGAAGAGGTGATTGAAGAAGAGGTCACTGTTCGAGAAGACGAAGCAATAGAGGATGATCAGGAGGAAACCAACATAGCAAGCGATTTAGAAGCCATCCATATAGAGATAGATATTCTCAGTGCATCAGATCTTCAGGAGGATGCTAGAATAGAGAACTTTTGAATAGAACACTTGTACGTACTAATTTTTTGTTTTTTTTGTTTATTCTCTATATTACTTTTCTTATCGCATGCTAATTATTTGAGTTCTTTTATTATAGAGCACAATGGGAGACAGTCCTCTAGTCACTCCATATTCCATGATAGAGGAGCAGTTTTTGGAGTTCATCTCTCATGTTCCTCTTGCGTATATGACCGCTGCATCACAGTATTGGATCGCTCGTGGTAGCACTCCTCCCGGCCTCACTCGTGGCGGCCATACTCCTACCGGCCTCAGTCCCGTTGGCCTCACTCCCGCAGGTGTCACTCCCGCCGGTGTCACTCCTACCGGTGTCACTCCTACGGGTGGTGCTACTCCCGTAGGAGGTATGTCTCCTAGCTTTATGACTCCACCACAACCATCTTTGCAGCCATCTCCTACAGGGTCTACTAGTAGACATGTGCGTTCGACACCTCAGCGCGATACAGGTTCTGGCTCGTCTTGTCAGGGGAGCACTAGATTGTGCTCTCTGACTACACAAGACAAGATTTCGGAAACACAGTTCTGATTACAAGAATACCCACGAAGGGAAAATGCTACAAGAATATACGATCGATACAAGATGTCCCACAACCCGGGACCAATAGGTATGGAAAACTCGACTAGAGATGATACAGGAGATCCCACAACCCGGGATCGTAGGTAGGAAACAAGATATCTCGATTACAAGAAATCCCCTCAGGGATATGAACTGGATACAAGAAATAACTAGAAAGGATCTCGTACTACGAGATTACAATAGGACAAGAAAGGATGTCCACAATACAAGACTAGACAAGACTAGAGCTAGAAACAAGACTAGAACTTGAACTGGAACTTGAATGTACTTACTTGGAGGTCACGACTCCTTGAGCTCCCAAGACTGGCATTGGCAAGACTGATTATGAATGTGGCCAACCCCTCCTTATATAGGTTTTCAAGGGCGGTTCCCAAGGCGGTTGCGAACTGATGATGTCATCATGATGTCATCGATTTGTAACAAGACCTCCCAATGTCAGAATTCAGCGAATAGACAGTTGATCTTGGGGTTTTGGCACATTCCGGACGCAATGGAAGCATTGGTTTCTCCTAATTCTGAACCAATCATGAGATACAGGGTTCACATGGAATCTTAGGTTCAGGATGGTTTCCTTCGTCCATGACATCACCTCCCCCTCAAGCGACGAGTTCCACGAGGAGCGGTCATGTTATCTGGTCTCGGCTTCGTTGGATTTTTCTTATGGAATTCTCGAACCTTGATTGGTGCTCTCTGAAGGTTTTCTGCAGGTTCCCAAGTACGATCACTGATGTCATACCCTTTCCAATGAATAAGGTATTCCAATCTTCCCCGGGATATTCTGGAATCTAGGACATGCTCGACTTCAAATTCTTCATGATCATCAATCTCAATAGGTGGTGAAGGACTAGGTCTCTCCCCCCTCAATGGTGAAATCTGATATGGTTCCAACATGGATACATGGAAAACTGGATGTATTCTCATGGTACTCGGTAACTGGAGTTTGAAGGTGACTGGATTAATCTTGGCCAAGATGGTAAATGGTCCAAACTTTTGATGATCTAACTTTGCACAAGGCCTTGAAGTTTGTAAATTGTTTCGGAGTAACCATACTTTATCCCCAATTTGATACGATGGATTCTGGACACGATGTTGATCTGCATAGTACTTATATTGTTGTTGAGCTTTATGGATCTCTTCCTTCAGTTCTTTGTGAATGTCCATCAGGTACTGGGCCTTGTCTCTGGCAGCTGGGTTCTTGACATGATTTGAGAGTTGTATATCCATCCTTGGATGTTGTCCATAGTTTGCAAAGAAGGGAGTTTGCTTAGTAGATGCATGAACACTATTGTTATAGGCAAACTCTGCAAAGGGTAACAACTCAAACCAGTCATTTTGGTGATAGTTGCTAGTGCAACGGAGATATTGCTCCAGGACTTGATTCACTCGTTCTGTTTGTCCATCAGTCTGTGGATGATTTGCTGTAGATAGTTTAACTTGAACACCAAGGAGCTTGCAAAGACTGTTCCAAAAGCTGGATATGAACTGTGGACCTCGATCACTGACAATGTCATCAGGCAATCCATGAAGCCTAAATATGTACCTAAGAAAAAGTCTGGCAGTGGCTGCACCTGTGATTGCCTTGGTAGTTGGAATGAAGTGTGCCATCTTTGTAAATCTATCCACAATAACAAGAATGGCATCATACTTATCTGACTTTGGTAGATCTGTGATGAAATCCATCGACAATGAAGCCCATGGCCTTTCTGGAATAGGTAGAGGTTGCAAGAGGCCATGAGGTTTATGTCGGGGTACCTTAGATCTATTGCAAGTATCACAGGTTCGAATGTATTCTTTGACTTCCTTCCACATCTGAGGCCACCAAAAGTCCCTTGATATGAGTTCTATTGTTTTATTTACTCCAAAATGTCCTGCTGCAAGGTTGTCATGGCGTTGTTGAAGTACTTGGATCCTGGGCTTTCCTGGAGGGACATACAATAGGTTCTTATAGAGTAGTAAACCATCCTTTTCCTGAAATTCGTTTACTTCTTGGAATTTTCCTTCTTGAGCTTTCTGCTTAACGTTACAAAACAATTCATCCTGTGGTAGATTCTCACGGATCAACTGATTCAAGGCTGAATCTTCATGATGGCTTGAAGAGATAGCTGCTAACTGGAGATGCTCGGGCTTGAGTAATACACTCTCTTGTTGATCAAAGGCCTCTTCACCCTTCTTTGGTGCAAGGTAAGATCTTCTGGATAGGGCATCTGACTGACATTGATGACGTCCTGGACGGTATGTGATGACAAAGTCGAATCTGGATAAAAAGTTACTCCATCGAGATTGCCTTCTATTGAGGATCCGGGTGGTCATAAAATACTCTAGGTTCTTGTGATCTGAATATACAATGACTTTATGAGCTGCTCCTTCTAGATGGTGACGCCAGGTATCAAACGCGTCTACTATGGCAAGGAGTTCTTTATCATGAATTTCATAATTAATTTCTGGAGGGGAAAACTTCCTTGAATGATATGCAACTGGATGTAGTTGTCCATCATCTCCATATTGGGAAAGAATGGCCCCTAGAGCAAAGTCCGATGCATCTGTCTCAAGGAAGAAGGGCTTACTAGAATCAGGATGAACTAGGATTGGAGCAGTAGTGAATGCTGATTTCAAGGTCTGAAAGGCCTTCTCTGCTTCTTCGGTCCATGAGAATTTGGAGTTCCCTGTAAGCTTGGTAAGAGGTGTCACTATCTTGGAGTAATCTCTGATGAATATCCTATAGAAATTGGCAAACCCCAAAAAACATTGTACATCTCGAACACATGAAGGTGGTTGCCAATCAAGGATTGTCTCAATCTTCTTAGGGTCCATAAAAATTCCTTTATCTGATACTATGTACCCTAAAAATTCCACTTCTGTCTTATGAAAAGAACACTTCTCCAATTTCGCATACAATCCTTTTTCTCTTAGTTTCTCTAGGACTATCTTTACATGATCTTCATGATCCTCTAGATTTTTTGAAAATATCAAGATATCATCAAGGTATATTACAACAAAATCATCTAAATATTCTCGAAAAATATCATTCATCATATGTTGGAAGACAGCTGGAGCATTTGTAAGACCGAAGGGCATAACTACATATTCAAAATGCCCATACCTTGTTCGAAATGCTGTCTTCCATTCGTCTCCTTCTCTGATCCTGACAAGGTTGTAAGCTCCTCGAAGATCAATTTTCGTGAAGAATTTTGCTTTTCCAAGGCGTTCCAAGAGCTCTGATATGAGTGGTAGAGGGTATCTGTTTTTTATAGTGACTTTGTTCAATCCACGATAATCTACACACATCCGGAGAGTCCCATCCTTCTTCTTTACAAATAGAATAGGAGCTCCTGCTGGAGACTTCGAGTGTTTGATAAACCCCTTTGCTAGATTCTCATCAATGTTCTTGCGTAGTTCTGTAAGTTCCTCTGGAGATAGTCTGTAGATTGGTCCAAAGGGTGGTTGTGTTCCCTCTTGAAGATCTATGGGACAATCATAAGGTCTATGCTCTGGAAGGATATCTGCATTCTTCTTTTCAAAAACATCTTCAAAGCCGTTGTACTGATTGGGTAGCTGTACTGGATCATCTTTCTTGGATTCTTGAGCTGGTATGGCATAGATCATATATGTAGGTTCCTTCCTTACTGCATGTATGAAGGCTTTAGCTCCAACATATGTTGGGTTCTTCTGGATATCTCGACGGGTGATTTTATTCTTTTCCCAATTAATTTCTGGATTATGTTTCTTTAACCACGGCATTCCGATGATAACCATATTTGCTGGACTCGATATTACATTGAAACATATGTGTGAATCATGGTCACCAAGGTGTACTCTTAGTGGTATGGTTTCCATGGTTATATTCCCCGATGCTAGAGGCCGTCCATCTACTACTTCGGCTACTACTGGTCTGTTCTTTCGAAGTACTGGAATTCCATGTTTCTTAACGAGTCCTTCATCAATGAAACATGAGGACGCTCCTGAATCTACTAGAGCTATGAGGGAAAGGGTCTTCTTAGACAGGATTAACTTGACAGGGGCAAGACATGTTTCTACGGGTGTGGATGGAATTATGAGACCCTTTCGTATATCATGGTCCGGCTGTATGGTCTCTTTTACAACTGGACTTCCTCGTTTCCCTGCTCTACAAGGGTGGCTGCGACTTTGGAGTTTGTTCTCTTGTTGGGACAATTAACTGCAATGTGGCCAGGGTTTCCACAATATAGACATAATTTGTTATCCCTCCTTCTTTGTTTCTCTTGTGGTGTTAGAGGCTGGAACCTAGTTACATCTATCTGCATAGGTTCGGGCATAGTGTCATCTCTAGGAGTAGGCTGGAAAGGTTTCCATTGGCGAGGTCTTCCTTCTACTTGTTTTTCTTGTTTCCTTTCAAAAAGACGGTTATCACATTGAATGGCTTGGTTGATGTATTCATTCAATGTCTTCACCTCTGGCATCGTGAGTAGAAGGTCCTTCACGTCATCCCTTAAGCCCCATCTAAATTGGCTAATGAAATAATCTTCATGCCAAGTGAGGTCACATATCAATTGCCTAAATTCTGATGCATAGGTAGAGGCAGGGCGGTTACCTTGACGTAGCTTTCGAAGTTTTGTTTCTGCCACTCGACTCGTGTCTGCATCTCCAAATGTGGCGACAAGCTCTCCAAGAAATGCCTCATAATTATGAAGTACGGCCATATCCTTCTCCAAGATTGGGGCGAACCATGATAAAGCTTGACCATAGAGCAAGGTTCCAATAAAACCGACCTTGGATGCATCATCAGGGTATCTATCAGGCTGCATGCGAATGTACAATTTGACTTGTTGCAAGAATCCTCGAAACTTTGTACGATCACCATTGAACTTTTCTGGCATGCAAATCTTGGGTTCCTTCACAAATGATGTACTGGGCCGTTGGTTCACTTGAATACTCCCTTGATTCGCTTGAAGACTCCCGATTCGTTCTTGTAATTCTTGAAGGAGTGTACCTACATGCACTGGATGTCCCATCTCGACTTGTGTCTGTCGACGACTTAGGTCTTCGACTTGTTGTTGGAGACTCTGAAGTGATGCTACGATCTGTTCATAAGCGTTCTCCATGATGTCTGGTCTTGGATAGAAGATAGTCTTGCCAAAATGTCAGGGGAGCACTAGATTGTGCTCTCTGACTACACAAGACAAGATTTCGGAAACACAGTTCTGATTACAAGAATACCCACGAAGGGAAAATGCTACAAGAATATACGATCGATACAAGATGTCCCACAACCCGGGACCAATAGGTATGGAAAACTCGACTAGAGATGATACAGGAGATCCCACAACCCGGGATCGTAGGTAGGAAACAAGATATCTCGATTACAAGAAATCCCCTCAGGGATATGAACTGGATACAAGAAATAACTAGAAAGGATCTCGTACTACGAGATTACAATAGGACAAGAAAGGATGTCCACAATACAAGACTAGACAAGACTAGAGCTAGAAACAAGACTAGAACTTGAACTGGAACTTGAATGTACTTACTTGGAGGTCACGACTCCTTGAGCTCCCAAGACTGGCATTGGCAAGACTGATTATGAATGTGGCCAACCCCTCCTTATATAGGTTTTCAAGGGCGGTTCCCAAGGCGGTTGCGAACTGATGATGTCATCATGATGTCATCGATTTGTAACAAGACCTCCCAATGTCAGAATTCAGCGAATAGACAGTTGATCTTGGGGTTTTGGCACATTCCGGACGCAATGGAAGCATTGGTTTCTCCTAATTCTGAACCAATCATGAGATACAGGGTTCACATGGAATCTTAGGTTCAGGATGGTTTCCTTCGTCCATGACACGTCTCATAGATCGAGGTCACGCTCTGGAGTAGGAGGTTCTAGGAGTTGATCTACAGGTAGGTCTAGAGGCAGAGGAGGCGGTTGTTGTGGAGGCAGTGCGACGGACGTTGTGTCGCTCGCTTCTACTCCTAGGACGAGTACCTCAGATATAGGTACGCCACGCAGTACACCACGTGGAACACCACGTACAGCTTGGGGTGCTCATGACCATGATGACTCCAAGGTGTATAGTATCCGAGATGGAGCTCCAGTGATAGATGCGGCTGGGAAAGCAATGCGTGCACGCATACGACAGCTTTGCTCCATCTAGTTTGGACACTCTATCATGCTAAAATGGAGTGAATATGATAAGGATCGGAAGAATTATGTCACACAGACGATTTACCAGGAGTTCCGACCAGTCGATGGATAGTGTATTGTCAGTTCAGAGTGGATTCTGCAAACCGCACGTGAGGTCATGTCCCATCGACAATCCGAGGCACGTGATGCATTGAGAGAAGGCTTACCAAAGCCTATATGGTTAGATGCTGAGGCATGCGACATGATTCGTGACGAGCAGCAGTAGACTCCTGATCAATATCGCAAGCAGCGAAATGCCGCAGCCACACGTTTAGATACGATTGGACCATCACATTTGGGCAGTGGCGGATATGACACGATGCATCATGAGTTTGTAAGTACCATTTCATTTATTGATTTTATTTGTGTTAAATTTCTCATGTATGTTTCTCTAATCTTTTTATATTTGTTTTAGGAGCTGGCAATGGGTCGTTCTCCAACACGAACGGAGGAGTCTTATGGATATAGTCATGGGTTGACTGCACTATTGCAGGACTTGGAGGGACACGGTGCGGTAGTTTCATGGGAGCATTTGCGATGAGGTAATTAATTTATAAACTTGGTTTCTACTTGTTGTTTGTAATTTTTATGTGAATTTATCTCATTCCATTAATGTTCTTTGTTGCAGGACTGTTGATATGGAATGTTCTTTGCATGTGTATGGTAGTGAAAGACCAATATTTTGTATTTGATTTTCATATGAAAATCCATATTTTGTAAAAGCGTCATATATGATAGTGGTTTTCCACACTCTTGTACATGCTTCATTATTGAAATATATAACTTCTTTTGTCGATGGTTCATAGTTCATTCGGATTATCTCTTTTGTGTCCAATAATACTCTATTTCATGAAATCATATTTCAGTTGTCATTAGAATATACATCACATGTACTCGATTTTTTTTGGGCAGAGAGTATTGTCTTTTGTTAAGCAACATCATGGTAATGTTGCTGTAGCAAAAGACAAAACACTCTACCCAAAAGAAAATTTGCAGGTATGGTCGTCGGTATACGCGACGGTACTCCCAGTAGTGTCATCGGAATAACCGTCAGTACACCCAGCAGGCGACAGTATAGGCGATGGTATGTCTAGCAGAAGCCTCCGTATTGGCATCGATATTACCGATGCATATATCGACGCCTATACCGACACATATACCAATGCTTATACCGATGCTTTGGTACCGACGCGCACACCGACCTTTACACCAGCGTCGCGGGAAATTAAGTCGCGGTCATTTTCCTCAGTAAAAACCTCGGTATACCATGGATCTGTTGTAGTATATATATATATATATATATATATATATATATATATATATATATATATATATATATATATATATATATATATATATATATATATATATATATATATATATATATATATATATATATATATATAGCTTTTTTTAATTATTTTTATTATTTATTATTTTTTTCCTTCGTTTCATAAATAAAGGTAGCAATTAAATAGCAATTGAAGCAAGTTATTCTTCTCGTTTAGATCATATGGTGCATGATAGTTTCATTGTGATATTGTTATGTATATGGAACATTAAATTCTTTTATAATTTTATTTAAGAAACTAATCATTCAATTTCTTCATTTGTTTCAATGCATTGTAGCGATTATGAGGATAAGCATAGAAAAAATGAAATAAATTTTTCTACTTATTGTGGATATCACTCTTTGAGTCAGAAGATAAAAAATCAATTGGGTAATTCTATAAGTATTATTCGATTTGATGTATTTTGTATTATTTTCATTCATTTCAGTTATATATATTTTTATATTTATATTAACTATATGTAATACAGCAGTACTATCATGAGGAACATGGAAGAGGTGGAGAGATCCATGTAGCCATGTTCGTTTTGCATCTCATTAGACATCACATGAGAGTGGTGGTCAACATAGGATCCATTTTGATAAATAAAACATATATTCCATGTATAATATACATTGACACACACACATACATACACACACATATATACATATATACATACATACATACATACACACACACATATATATATATATATATATATATATATATATATATATATATATATATATATATATATATATATATATATATATATATATATATATATATATATTCATACCAATTATGTTCTCAATTTCGTCTATAGTTTGATTCCATAACTTTGATAGTTTTAGAGTCTTCATTAATATAATTTACTTTAATAAGGTAGAATTTTACGTTCTTTTATTCAGATTTATTTTTTATTTGATTTATTACTTTAGTATATCATTGATTCATAAATGCATGTGTGTTTGCCGGTTTGCGTATGTTTGTACATATAGGTTTGTACATACAAATTTGCAGATATATATATATATATATATATATATATATATATATATATATATATATATATATATATATATATATATATATATATATATATATGTGTGTGTGTGTGTGTGTGTGTGTTTGTGTGTGTGTGTGTATGTTTTTGTGTTTGTGTATACATATGTATAATTTTATATGTATCGGTGTATATATGCTTGTGCATGTACATAGGTATATGTATTTATGTGGGCATGTATGTATGCTTGTGTATATATGTATACATACATGCTCATAGGTATGTATGTATGTATATATGCATGTATATTATTTATGTTTGTATGTATGTATGTATGTTTCTTTGTATACATATACATGTTTCCTCAGTAAAAACCTTGGTATACCATGGATCTGTTGTAGTATATATATATATATATATATATATATATATATATATATATATATATATATATATATATATATATATATATATATATATATATATATATATATATATATATATATATATATAGCTTTTTTTAATTATTTTTATTATTTATTATTTTTTTCCTTCGTTTCATAAATAGAGGTAGCAATTAAATAGCAATTGAAGCAAGTTATTCTTCTCGTTTAGATCATATGGTGCATGATAGTTTCATTGTGATATTGTTATGTATATGGAACATTAAATTCTTTTATAATTTTATTTAAGAAACTAATCATTCAATTTCTTCATTTGTTTCAATGCATTGTAGCGATTATGAGGATAAGCATAGAAAAAAGGAAATAAATTTTTCTACTTATTTTGGATATCACTCTTTGAGTCAGAAGATAAAAAATCAATTGGGTAATTCTATAAGTATTATTCGATTTGATGTATTTTGTATTATTTTCATTCATTTCAGTTATATATATTTTTATATTTATATTAACTATATGTAATACAGCAGTACTATCATGAGGAACATGGAAGAGGTGGAGAGATCCATCTAGCCATGTTCGTTTTGCATCTCATTAGACATCACATGAGAGTGGTGGTCAACATAGGATCCATTTTGATAAATAAAACATATATTCCATGTATAATATACATTGACACACACACATACATACACACACATATATACATATATACATACATACATACACACATATATATATATATATATATATATATATATATATATATATATATATATATATATATATATATATATATATATATATATATATATATATATATTCATACCAATTATGTTCTCAATTTCGTCTATAGTTTGATTCCATAACTTTGATAGTTTTAGAGTCTTCATTAATATAATTTACTTTAATAAGGTAGAATTTTACGTTCTTTTATTCAGATTTATTTTTTATTTGATTTATTACTTTAGTATATCATTGATTCATAAATGCATGTGTGTTTGCCGGTTTGCGTATGTTTGTACATATAGGTTTGTACATACAAATTTGCAGATATATATATATATATATATATATATATATATATATATATATATATATATATATATATATATATATATATGTGTGTGTGTGTGTGTTTGTGTGTGTGTGTATGTTTTTGTGTTTGTGTATACATATGTATAATTTTATATGTATCGGTGTATATATGCTTGTGCATGTACATAGGTATATGTATTTATGTGGGCATGTATGTATGCTTGTGTATATATGTATACATACATGCTCATAGGTATGTATGTATGTATATATGCATGTATATTATTTATGTTTGTATGTATGTATGTATGTTTCTTTGTATACATATACATGTTTCTTTGTGTATGTGTATATGTATCTATGTTTATGATGGTTCATGTGTGTGTATGTATGAATGCTATTTTAGGTATGTACATATTTTTTGAATTCATGTGTGTATGAATGCGTTAATGTTTGTGTATGCTTGTTTCTAACGATATGATGGTACGAATGTATGTCTACATGAACATCTCTATTTACCAACTTATGTATGTATGCATATATGAACGTATGTATGTATGCATGTATTTATGTAAAAAGGTATCTATGTTTGAATTTACCGACTTATGTATGTATGCATATATGAACGTATGTATGTATGCATGTATTTATGTAAAAAGGTATCTATGTTTGAATTTATGTATGCATGTGCACATGTATTTATGTATTTATGTTTATGTATGTAGGTATGTACGAAGGAACGTATGTATATACGTATAATAGTATGAGTATATTTATGTATGTATCTATATAAAAAAATGTGTTTATACGTCTAGATGTATATTTGTATGTATGTATCGTAATTTATGCATGTGTGAAGAAAAAAATTACAATATTTAAAAAAAGTGAACTGTAGTAAAATTATTATTCATAATCAGCAGCCCACCAAATTCTTTGACAATCTGAAAATAAAAGAAATAAGGATGGAGAGATAAAGAGAGATCTAGATAGAGAAAGACAGAGGGATAGGGAAAGAGAAAATATAGAGAGAAAGAGAGAGAAAGGGAGAGAGAGTAAGAGAGAGAGGGAGAGAGAAAGCTTCAGAGACAGAGAGATGTATTATACAGATCTGAACCTTTGCTTTCTCTTTCGTGCGAAACCTATAGAATGAGTGACCAACACGTGATGTTTTTTCTAGCAGTACAAGCATCATTTGAATGATCTACAACTTTTTCTGTAAAGGATTATATAAGTTCGTTTTATATATGCATTAACATTGAACATTGCATAAGCAACACATACATGCATATGTAATGCTTCCTTATGTGCGACATTATTAGACCTCATTGTGATGTTTGTAAAGTTTTCTTATTTCGGAAAAACGTAAACCATCATTTTCATTGCCTCAAACAACACTATAGATACGATTTTCCAAATGCGATTCTTTATATGAAAACATGAGGAGGCAAATAGCGATCACATTGTGCCACATCAATAGTCACTACAAAAACATGAGGAGGCAAATAGCGATCACATTGTGCCACATCAATAGTCACTTGTTGTAGAGTAAAACTATAAAAGATACTAAAGTAATACAAAAGTGTTTGAAAATATTAAGGCTCATTTTCTTTTGTTCAATCACACACAAGATCGTAAAGGTCAAACTTCTAGTACTTTATTCAAGAGACGCGCAAGACTCTATTATTCTTTTTGAATCTTTTACTGTAAAGACTCAACATCTTATAGAGATTAGTCAAGCAGTGTTTGTTATAGTAGTAAGGAGGTTTCTTAACTAGAGAACATTTTTTCAAACATTCAAAAAATCATTAGGCTTGATGGCCGATAGACAGAGTCGATATAAAAAAGAAATTAACGACACCAGCATGCACCTAACAAAAAAAATCTAACAAAGACACCCTGGCGAAAGAAGGCGAGAAGATGCAGAAGCTCTGATGCTGGTGCTTCCTCCAACTATGGGAAACCTGCGACGAAAATCTAATCCTTGAGGATAACAGCTACGATGGAGAGCAAAAATAGTCTTGAAAAGTTTCCTTTGAGAAGAACGCAAGAAGGCGAGAAGATGCAGAAGCTCTGATGCTGGTGCTTCCTCCAACTATGGGAAAGCTGCGACGAAAATCTAATCCTTGAGGATAACAGCTACCACGGAGAGCGACATTTCCCTGCTGTGACGACGGAACTACGAAACGCTACACAGAAGCACTCTAATTTCTTTGGCGTTCTTTGGAAAACAAACTTCCCTCTTGGTCGGTATCGTCACGGTGCTGGTCCCGCTGGTATCGCCTGTGGTCTCCCCGGGCTCCGCGGTGGTATCACCTGTGACAGTATCATCACGACGTTTTGACGCTCGTATCGTCATGTGCCTGCCCGTGCTTTGCGGTATCGTCACGCCTGGCTGGTCCGGTGTTGTGTCAGTTTCAGGGCACAGTATCGTCACGGTCGGGGGGAGCGAGCAGTATCATCACGGTCGGCGGGAGCGAGCAGTATCATCACGGGTGAGAGGGAATATCGTCACGTACAGGTTCTTGCTATATCGTATCGAGGTCTCTTGTGGGAGGTATCCTCACGTCGCATGCCATGTGGTATCGTCACGTTCGTGAAGGTATATGCATTGTTGCCGCTTTGAGACGCCAAGCAGAATCAAGGAACTTTTAGAATTATTCACTCCATCCTTTAATTGAACGTCGTCCTTTCCAAGAGGTTCACCCAACAACAATAGAAGGCTATTTGTTTGTGTTGTCGACGCCAACAACATTGCAAAAGAGGATTAGGAGGGACAACAAAAAACCAAGAATAAAATTCTGATCATCATGAATACTGAGCAACGACAATGGAGGCAACGGCGCACCACAGTTGTATGTCTCTCCTCAGTCGCCTCCTTGGGGCTTTCGTGTGGTGAAGGAATTTATTAGAAAAGGTAAAGAGAAAAAGAAAAAAAGTGGCATGAGAAGATTCAAGGAGCTAAAGGTTAAAGAATATGAGACGGCAAAGTTTTCATTGATCTTTGTGTAGATCTTGTGAAATCTTTTTAATTTGGTCTTGGATTTGGCATCCCCCTCATTTGTGAGAAGTAACTTGGCCCCTCCTCCGGGGGAGACCGATAACCTGGCCTCTCTGTTGGAGGGGGGGTCTTGTGCCACCCCTCAGGCCTCCGAGAGTCTTGAACCCCCCGTGGTCTCCCTCAGTAGATCCACAATTCTGTCAACTCAGGAGGAGCTCAAGAAAGTTTCCCTCGGCGGCCAAATGTTTGGCCCTAGGCCCCCACTCGAAACTCTACGACAGCGGCTTCGAAACGAGTGGTTCCCCATGGACTAATTGTTTGTAAGTGTCAATTCTTACCGGCAAGCCACATGTTGCTAGTCTTTGAAAATGAAGATATGGCGTTTCGAGCCCTAAGCGTCGCCACCTTGCAACTCGGCCCGGCAACCCTGTGCCTATTCAGTTGGTCCCCGGATTTTACTCTCGACAAATCCAAATCGCTTCGGTACCCTCTCTGGGTTGAGCTCCCTAACCTTCCATACTTCTTGTACAACTTCGTGTGGGACATTGTTTCTCCTATCAGCAAGCCATTGGCCTCACGCGAGGACATTGGTGGTCTCATTTATGAAGGTGCAAGACACTCATTCAATGCTCGGTGGCACCCTCAAATCTGTGTCGAGGCCGACCTTAGCATGCCGCTTGCTTCGAAGATCAAAGTGAACTTGGGCGAAGGGGATGTATGGGAGCAAGACATCAATTACAAAAACCTTCCCAACGCGTGCTTTCGTTGTGGCCAACAAGGTCACACGATTAAAGATTGCCCTTTGAAACAAAAAAGCAAGCAAAATCAAGAAGCCGCAAAAAACGCTCAAGACAACAAAGGCGCTTTGGCCCACTCGATGAAGGAAGAGGAAGGCAAGGGCCCCCATAATCTAGAAGTTGATGCAAACGGGTTCATCAAAGTCAGAAGAAGAAGGAAAAGGAGCCCTAGGGCGACTTCTGAGCGAAACATCATGTCGTTTACCCCCTCTAGCAATTTATATTGCAATCTGGAAAAGGAGATCAATGAGCTTGACTACCCAGGTGGGAACCTACTTGAGGTGGACACCAACGACAAAGCCCTAGAGATCCTTGATAATAAAGAAACCTCCCAGGAGGGCTACACTACGAGCAAAGAAGATGGCTTTACCACTAGCAATGAAGATAACATGGATAGTGAAAGCTCCATCATCGGATCGACTATTCCGGAAACGGTGTCGAATACGGTGCCCAAGTCTTCCCAGTAGGAGGCATCCCGCAAAGGAAAACAACCTATGGAGTTACCCTGGAAAAACCCCCACAAAAACCTATTGATAATTCGGGATCCGATCCTAGTGAAAAAGAAAGATGAATCCAAGAAAAGAAAGGACAAAGCTCCCTCCCGCAAAGAGGGCTCACTACGACAATGATCATCATCTCATTAAATGCTAGTGGGTTAACCGACCCCTCAAGAGCGACCATCATTGGTCAATGGCTTCGCGACATTAGCTTAAACCCAGAATTGATATGTATTCAAGAGATTAAAATTGATGGAGATGACCTCCAAAAACGGCTTAGGCATGTCTCCTCGACCCATATTTGGATTTCAACGGCGCACCAGCGGGGGTCCGGTGGAACGGCAATCGGTATGAATCAACACTGGTTTGACAAGCTTGAGAACTCCATTGAAGATGAAAGGCATCGATGGATTGTTGTTTCTTTTGGTGCTCCTCTTTGTTTTACTTTGGTTTCTTTGTACGCCCCTTACGGGGAATTAGAGATACTGAACACATGGGCCTCCTTGGACTCACTCCCCCACAACGTGCTTATTTGTGGAGACTTCAACATGGTGGAGGACCCTATGGACAGATGGATGGGCAAGGGCAGGGTCATCGATAGTCGGGAGAAAGAAACGTGGGACAAAACCGAAATTCACTTGGATTTGGTCGAATTCAAAGACTCGATTGGCTTTTCTTGGTCAAATCTTCAAGCGGGCGAGGACCTGAGGAAAGCTAGACTTGATAGATGCTACATCTCCCAGAGTTTTACACATCAATGGGGCCAGCCATCCCTTGCACAATGCACTGACCTCACCATCTCTGATCACTACCCGATCGTACTTATCACTTTCCAACCTTCCAACAAGATTTGCAAGGCTCCTTGGTTCCATGCCAGTGCGCCCACCTTCTCTCTCCCCTCCATCCATCAAGAAATTGCTGATGTGTGGAAGGAGGCTTTCACCTCCGGCTTGTCCCCACCTAAGTGCTGGAGAAGTGCGGTCGATAAGTCTCGACAGATCCTGATTAGATCCAGGAAGATGCTCAAGACTGTGCGGCGGGCTTGTAGGGAAGCTCTTTACCATAGACTCTGGAGGCTCGAGGAGAAAGTGAACAAAGGAAAATCTCAAGCCCAGAAAGGTCTTCGAAAAATCAGAGCGCTATTGAGATACAAGGAAGAAATACAAAGAAAAAATTTGCAAAATTTCTTCAAGGAATGTGGGCTGGCAAAGCCGACAAACCCACCAAAGAGATGTGCCGTATCCTCAAAAGGAAACATAACAGAGAATCGATCCCCTTATTGCTAGACCTAAAGGGCAATGTATGCATTTCGAAAGAAGATAATTTGGGGATCATTGAAGGGCACTTCACGAGACTCCTGGGGACCTCGAACCCCCTCTCCCACCATAGAAGGGACTGTATGGCAGCCTTCGCTCCCTGCTACATGCCCCTATCTCTGAAGAAGAAATCATTGAGGTCATTGATGCCCTCCCTCTCGGTAAAAGTCTGGGACCCGACGGGCTCACCAATGAGTTCTTCAAATCCTTCAAGCCGGTGGTGGCCACCCCTCTTTGTCTGGTTTGGCAAGAGGCGGTCAAGTTTGGCGCACTTCCTTCTTGTCTCAACAATGGTATTATCAAGCTAATACACAAAAAAGGGGAAAAGAACAGAATAGAGAACTGGCGTCCTATTACGATGCTCCAAACAGGATACAAGATCATCGGCAAAGTCATTGCCAACAGAATCTCTTGCCACTTGAGAGCGTGGCTAAGTGAGGACCAAAAAGGTTTCATCAAAGGCATGTCAATTTTGGAAACCATTATAGATATTTGGGAAGGTCTCAAATTCGCAAATGAGTCTAAACAAGATGTGGTCTTCCTCAAGATCGACTTTGATAAAGCCTACGATAGGCTAGAATGGGACTATATTCTGCAGTCGCTCCAAGATCTTGGATGTAGTCATAAATTCACCAAGATGATCGCGAGCCTTCTCAGAAACGCATCAACCCAAATTAACATTAACGAAAAACTTTTGAAGGTGATCATGCTTAGAAGATCTATCAGACAAGGGTGCCCATTGGCTCCCCTTCTCTTTGCCATCACCACCGAGGGGCTTAGTAGGCTTGTGGCGCACCAGGTGGAAGCTCGCAATATCAAAGGCCTCCGCTTGCCTCACGACCATAGTCAGATCAATATGAGTCTTTTTGCCGATGATATGAATGCATTTGTTCACAATGATAGTACCAACCTGGAGACGTTATGGAGGTGTCTTGCTACTTTTTGCGAGGCCTCTGGATCCATAATCAACAACTCTAAGGTAGCCTTTAGAGCTATTGTGGGGTCTCAGCCTGGCATCCTCATTGATCATGGCTGTGAAATCATTCCGCAGGGCCAAAATTTTCAGCTTCTTGGGATCCCTTGGGGTCTGGCGTCTCTATGGAGCAACGGTGGAACTGGGTGCTGGCCAAACTCGAAAACAAGCTTCACTATTGGAGAGGTATGGAAATCAATCTTGCTGGTCGTGCTATGGTTATCAACACGTTCCTTCTTTCTTCTACCATTTATTTCCTTTCTTGTTGGAGACCGAAAGAGCAAGATCTGTCCAAACTAGATAGTATCTATAGAAACTTCCTTTGGACGGGCGATCAGAATAGAAGGGGGGTGCCTAAAATCAGATGGTCCATCTGCACCAGCCATAGACATAGTGGGGGACTTGGTATCCTGGACATTGGGTGCATGGCTAACAAACTTGTAGCCAAATGGATGATTAAGGCTTGGTGCAATGGGGAGGCCTCGTGGGCCAAGCGCGCTGATCTTTAGAAACAAGAACGAGTTGGCGCTCTTGAGTTTACCAAATTGGAAGAATCTCGACATCTTGACCCTATTGTTTTCTCCGATCCCCGTCTTCCCGAAAGGCTCTAATCTTGTGTGCTCCCTATGGAAGAGTTGGAGTAAAGTCAAAAGCTACACAAGAATTAGTGAAGACGGGAAGTGGGCTGCCGGTATCAGACAAAATGACTCTATCTGGTTTCCGATCCATGGCATGCGGAGTGTGGAATCTTGGAACATTCAAAATTCCAAGAAGTTATGGAACAAAGGCTTCAAAGTTGGATCAACTTCGAGGATATTGACCCTGGCGTCAACATTTCGTATGAAGAATGGAACACTTTGCAAAGCAGATGTCTCGCCTGGGATCGTCACAAAACTCGCCTTCTCATGGGACACGACACATCGAGCTCGCTTGGTCTCAAATGGCACAATGGGAATAGCCTATCAAAAATCACGAACATCAAAGAAACGATTGACTATGAGGTTAACCTCAACAAGAAGTGGTGCCTGTCATGGACGTGGCTTCGGTGGGACATGAAGTTCATGGCTATCTGGCACCCCCTCATAGAAATCAAAAAGTCTGTCCTCTTATGGAAAATTCTTCATCATAGAATCTGGACCAACCTTAAGGCTAGCAAACTTTGTGGGATCCCTCCCTGGTGCAAACGTTGCTACCGGTCTATTAAAGATGTTCCACACATCTTTACCTACCCCAACTCCAACAGACTCTCGCAGACGGTTGGAAACAAAATTAGACTTCAGAGACATCCCAGTTGGCAGCAGGCCCTGCTGGGAGAAGCGATCGGTTGCTCCGCGACTCTCTGGAACACCATCAGAGGGGAGGTCCTATGGAAAATCTGGCGGGAAAGATGTGCTCTCAACTTCGATGACTCCCCCAAGGAGTGGTCAATCGAGAAAGCGTTGTTCCTCCTTGGCAAAAGGATTGCTAATTGTAAGAAAGCCCCCCCCTCCCCCCCTTTCAGGCACCATCAAGTTCTCCTTTTGATCAATAACAAGCTTTAACCCAAGTGGGCCCCTCATGAGGGTGATGAGAGGGTGATTAACCTTCTTTGTAATGCCATCTAAGCTCTCTAAAAGCTTCCCCTGCTTTGTGGGATTTGGGGGGTCCCGTGAGCACTAGTCCCCTTCTCTTGTACTTTTCTTTCTTTACTTAATTCAAGTCCGGGAGAGTAGGCTAATGCCGAACTTCCTTTATAAAAAAAAATGAATAAATCTAACAAAGATTCATTGAAAACTTTCTATACTATGTCATGTCCGTAAAGAGGATTCATTCGAAGACAAAGCTTATATCAAAAGGCTTAAGGTTTACTAGAAGTGTGAGGAGGAGAATTCGAATGAACAAATTACGTAGGTTGGTCTTAGAGGGAGGATTCGAGTTGTAGGTAAGTATGTGACTAGAAGCCTCATGATGAAAACCCTAGAGCTTCTCCACCGCTTTCTCACACCTATTTCTACCTCTTACCTAGTTGATGTCAAAAGGTGGCAAACATGCTGCTGCAAAACGGTATTTATCACCTTTATAACTCTATGGTTGAGAAATTTTCAGGGAGCAACTCAATAATTTAAATGAAGATCCATCTATCACAAAACATTAACGTTATTGTTTTCCAATGTTATAGATGACACACCTCTAAAAGAAGTCTATGTCATTACATGGAGCTCATATTACTATTGTCTCTTATGGAGTTTGATCATACGGTATACCTTTGGATTGTCTCTCAACGATGCCCTCATACCAAGACCTTGATGAACTCACTTACATTAGGATGAGGGACCACACAAAAAAAAGTGCATCTTTGGATTTGGGCATTCCAATGTTCTCTACTCCATGCAGGAGAAAGACAACGGTAACAGATGAGGAAGTGGATGGATTCTCCTTCCTCAAAATATTTCATCGTTGATTCGTACACAAAAATAGATGTTTTGACTTACAAACCAAGGGATTCCATACTATCTCCAATCGTGATGATGAAGGTGTACAATCCATTATCTATTATGAAAGTATACTTTATTCTTTGTACGATTGAACTAAAAAGTGTCCAAGATTGCAAACTTAATTACTGAATTAGTTTTAAAGGGGATCAATATGAGGTACAAACGTATTGGTTAGGACCTAACAAGTACTATTCTTCTAGCTACTATTATCAACATTCTTTCTCACATGAAATTGTGGTAAATCTTGGAATCCAACATGCTTGTGGTACATTTTTGTATCCTTCCTTCCGGATAAACTTGGTGGACCCTATATCTTTGATGTGTTTATACATCTATATAAAGAGATTTCCAAATTGAGCAGTGCATAGAGGTGTAGATTAAAAGGTATGAAGGGAAGTCTATAGATAAAATGATATAAGCATAGATAGATGTAGAGATAGTGATAAAAAGAAATATGGATTATAGAATGGTCAAAATAATTATTATTCAGAAGAAGATAAAGAAATAATAGTTTAATTATATGGTTAGCAGATTCTAGTT
The DNA here is from genome assembly GCA_020310875.1 of Ceratopteris richardii. Classification (NCBI taxonomy): domain Eukaryota; kingdom Viridiplantae; phylum Streptophyta; class Polypodiopsida; order Polypodiales; family Pteridaceae; genus Ceratopteris; species Ceratopteris richardii. The sequence continues at coordinate 147,527,714 of CM035411.1, read as the reverse complement.
TTTCATTATCTACTTTACATGAATTTCGTTATTAATCTTATAACAGTTTTCATTCTCAATGTAATAGAGGTTTCATTATCAACCTATTGGATGTTTTTTGAAGAAGTGGTGAAATTAGTCGATTGCTATATCAATTGGTGCATTTATCTAGATCAAATGATTTCTCCTTATCCTTCTCATATTCAAAACAATTTATATTGTCGTTTTGTTACATAGGCGTTTTCTCTCTCAAGTAATATGAGCTCTCTATTCTCTATTTAGTCATCCAATTCGATCTCTAGCGCTCTCTATTAATTCGTATGGATTGAAACTCTATTTAAAGATATTGTAAAGGCTATTGAATTATGTATTTGTGAAGCATAAGATATACCAAAATGCTACACAATGTGTCGTCAAATGGGCACTCCAGAAATTGAATGCTTCTTACACCTAAGTTTAGATATGATTAAGACACCTAAGTTTAGATATGATTAAGATTGCCTTCATTGAAGCTTCTATAAATCGATCAATATAGTCCGCTTGTTTCACGGGAAAGAGCTTTAAAGCGTTTTACAGAGTAGAGAATGGATTGTGCTTCTTCGTCAGAAACCTCGGACATATCCTCTGAGGGTGAGCAGATAATATTCTCTGCGAATGAGCATGAGAGACGGCAAGAAGAGACATCGTATTCGTTTCTTCTTCTTCTTCTTCCGTTGGCTTCATCGTTGATGGAGCGGATAACTGTGAAATGTCTAGACCTGTCGTCACGGCACGTGTTCTTCGTATGCGGCTTCAATCACGAAATACGGAGGGAAATAAAAGGAGATCGTTCAAAAATTTCTGATAACGTTGGACTTACCCAGTTCACGAAAGCACGAGGATCGCCACTTGCAAGGCGCTGACGGACCACGACGTTTCCGAACGTAAGACAGCTGAGCTCTTGCACGAACCGGCAGTCGCTGAGTGAAAGCTCTTCCGTCACTTGACCTGATGCCACATGATCTTACGGTGTCGATTCCTCTCTTCACTTCTGTCAAGGATATCGTATATTTTCTCGAAGCCAGATTTAAGACTCTCGGCTTCGTCACTGCAGAGAGAGGTCCTTCCATTAGGTGATACAATCGATCACAATGTGCGTGTCTGTGGACTGTGCGTTAGCGCGATGGAGATGATAGATGGTGCTCACTACTCGGATGCCGCGACCTACAACTTTAATCATTGAGCAACTTATGGGCATCCAGTCGACAATTCGTCATCCGGTTGTCGTCGAATGATACGTCATGTTAATGTGCAGCTGTCTCAACTACAGCAATAGAAAAATCTGTCAACTACAGCATAAAGTCCGAGGCCATTGTCCGGGTGGTTGGGTCTCTCATCTCTTGAGGCGGGGGCAATGGTTCAATCCCCACCCGCAATATGTAAGGGACATGTTTAACATAGAAAGTTGTATCTTGTGGCTGATGTGTCATCGTTTGTCCTATTCCATGGTTGTCGTGACCACAATTCAACCCAGCTATGTAAATCTCTATTCTTTTAGGATAAGGGGGTCCCATGGGTACTATGCCCTTCTTTGTAGAGTTGCAATTTCAAAGTTACAGCCTGGAGAAAAAATCTAGAGCAATAAAACAATGGAGCTTGAATTTCCATGATGTAGAAATTGCTCGCAAGAAGTTTTAACGAGTACGGATGTTTGATACCATTATTCTTTTCCGGAAAGCACTTTTGCAGGTTTCTTGGCAACTATTCAGATGCTTACCTATGATTCGACAACTTTCACTCTCTTCATACGGTTCATGGGGAGCAACTTATTTACCCTCTTTATAAGCCTCATCAGCCCTCTAATTAATCAAGTTACGATCTGAATGCATCTTTATGTCATGCTTTTTAATCTCGTCTCCCCTTTGTTCTCTTTTCTTTGCCCAACACTTCCAATAAGAAGCCCCATGTTGCCTACGATTTCCTGTTTCATTGGTTGAAACTGGTATTGCTGAGCTAATATAAAACATGCTACTTCAATGAAGACCACTTCCAAAAAACTGTTTGAACCGACAAATATGCTCAAGATGTTCAGTTTGGGGCTTCGCACTATGGGTTTCCCAAATCCAAACAAAACTTTCCAGAAGATTAAAAATATTAGAACATCCAAGTTCCATGGAAAAAGTACTAAACATTTAGTCTATATGTCCATCAGAGTTACAAACCAAAAGATTAAGATTTTATGTTCTCGAGCAATGTCATATGAAAAATCGTGGTTAGATATCGAATGGCTATGGAGATGCTAGTACTTCTTGCAGTGTTATGAATTTGCAAACATAACATAGATGGAGAATTGCCGTTTGAACATTGAGGAACACTTTGGATTAGAATGGTCATAAGGCTGGCATAATTATGATTACTTTTTATATATTTTGGTAGTGATGTGTGCCAACACACGTTGGAACATTGTCGCAATGGGGCTCCCAATTGTGCAAATCAAATCCAACAGCCGGTGTTCCAAGTGACCGTGCATACAAGTGACCGTACTTCTAGCAAAGCTCAAGTGAAAAAAAGAAAGCTCAAGGATACTGTTTAGATCTCAAGCTTCTGATAACTTCAAGAATTCTGACAAACAACATACGCCAAACATATTTCGAAATTCAAATAATTATAAATTCACTTTTTTAATATCTTTGAATAAAATTTAATTAATGTGTTGCACAGATATCATCGATCTTCGAATACTTCAAACAAAATCAAGTATCAAAGAAACTAGTTTCAGATCAAATATATATGTATATATAGGTCCTTTTTTTTAATATTGTTTCAATATAAAGGAAACGAATCCGCATTCATAACCAAATGTTTTTATCTCTCTCTAAACAAACGTATTGAGCACGTATATAAGAACCTTGCATGTTTTAAGTTTGAAATTTTATAAAAAAAACTGTTTTTCCCTCTAAAACTGTTAAAACAAAACCATTTCTCCCTCTAAAACTAATAACTTTTTACTAAAAGATGTTTTCACATAATACTTCCATGGTATATACTTCCATCATATCTCGTGCCACTTATTGACAACCAACATTGCGTATAAATGAAAGCATCCTCATATTCAACTCTCCGTGTACAAAAGCCGCTGCCTTTATCATAAATATTAAATCATTCAGAGCAATAAAATTAGAGCAGACAGACGACTATCTAAACAATTGCTTTAAGTCAAATCCAAGTTCCAACGACAAATTTCATATGCTAATTATTTAAATATGAACTCAATTCTAACCAATTTTCGCAATTAGCAGCCCTAGAAAGGGTTCTTCTTGTACAATTCTACTTGTACGACTTGTTTGCGAGTCTGAAAAGTGACATAACAACAGGAAAAAAGTTTTGAATCCCTCTTCTGAAACACAAAGTTTATAGTCAACGTGTATTGATCCATACCAAACGCCCCAAAACACTCATGTAACCATATGTGCAACGGTTATCTTGTTCTCAAATTATAGATGACAAAATGTACAGAAATGTATTGGAGAAAATGTACATAAACATTTAACCATATATGCATGTAGAGAGACATATTAGAAAAAAGTTTACGTATGGAGAAGAACTCTTTCTTTCAGTCCGAGGCCAAAACGCAAAACATAGATTCCAGTTTTTAAACTTCCATGACAAAATAGGTTCCCAATTCAAGCATAACACTTTTGATGTCTTGTGAACTTAATACAAGTTAGTCGAAGACATCACATATCAAATCAATGTCAAGTTTGAAAACAAGAAAAAGTATGGTTATTCTTTGTGTACCTTGTAAAGACTTGAAGCAATCATAACCATACATATCCATACATATGTTAAACAGAGTCATTTTTACAAATGGATGTCGTGCACTATTGTATTCAAACTCAATTCAGAGAAAATATTTGCTCCAAATATCTTTTTTTTTTTTTTAATTCGCATACATGCATAGCATACCTTCAGGTACCCGATTAAGCCTCTCGTTTTTTCCATCAATTTATGGATGAAAAAGTTGTACTCATATGGACTTAATCACGATCGAATTGATTCAAACGTTGTTTTTCACAAGTTTGATTCACAAGTTTGATGTGAACGTAGAGTCTTTATATGAAATTATGTTTTTAATAATTTCCATGCAATAGAAAAAATTCTTTTACAAATAATTCTTTAACCTTCAAGCCAGTATCAATCTTCTTCAAAAGAAACAAATGTGCCGTCTTGGTAGCTCGATGAACTACCACGAATATAGTGTCATGTCTACTTCTATTCATAGGAAGTTCATTAAAGAGGTCCATAGAGATAGACTCCCACATTTGGTTCGTAACATCCAAAGGTTTCACCATTGCACACATTCTTTAAGAGTTAGATATCACATGGTGGTATTTTAAACAGTCACTAACATATTTTCTAGTATCCTCCTTCATATATGGCAAAAAAAAAAAGAATATTTCATCTTAACATAGGTCCTCAAGTAACCTAGATATGGACTTTTGCACCATGGATGTTACTCAATATTTGAACTTTCAATGGAGATTCAAAAGATATATGCAATCAATTGTTACAATATGAAGATCCATGCTACAATACAAAGATCCATACTGCAAGTGAATTTTTTCTTGACACATTGATATATTGCAAAATACTCAAAATAGATGCATAAAGAGAATATTATTTCAAGAGCTCTTTAATTCGAGTTGGACAATCAAAATCTCATATACAAATGAGATAAGATAGTGGTTTTTGGCTCAATGCATTAGCAACCTTGTCTTCCTTAATGACCACCAACTTATTGTCAAAATCCTACTCATTTAACAATTCAATCCAATGCTTTTGCCTATGCTAAGCAATGGTTGCATGAAAATGTATTTTAGACTCTGATAATGGGTTTTGAACTTAAAATTAACCCTAAACATTAGATGTCTCAAATGCTTAAGTGCATGTACAAAAAGAGAACTTCTAAATCATGATTCAAAGAATTAAGTTCATGCTTTCTGAATTTCCTAGATTATTATGTGATTAGTCTACCATCTTATGAAAGAACAACTCCTATTTGATTTCCACTTGCATCACTTGCATTAAAAAGTGGTTTTACCATTTTTGGTATTTTTTAAATAGAGTTTTCAATGATTGAGGTGATTTTTGATAGGTGTGATTCTACATAAATCGAACATTCTTTTTTGTCAAATATATGAGGGACCAAGCTATCTTACATCAATCTTTTACATCCGCTCTCTCATATCATAACAATCATAAAAAACTTCTAAATTCCCTTATGGTTTAGGAACTCTTCAATCAACTTTTCCTTTTCACTTTATCTTGGTCTTTATGAATCCTCTCTATAGGTATCTCTTCTTAGTTATAGAAGTTTGTCCTTCGAGAAGAAGAAATTACTCATTTTTCCATAGAATTTGTGTTATATAAGTTTCCCTAAAGTCTTTTCTAGGTGTATAACATGTTGATTAGCATCCTTAGAATATATAAATATATCATCACGAAATACTAAAATGAAAGCATCCAAATAATCATGAAAAACATTCTTCATTAAGCATGTGAATATGGCAAGGGCATTTCTTAATCCAAAAGGTAAAATTATAAACTTGTAGTGGGCATATTATGTTCAAAAAGCTATCTTGGGTATGTCATCTAAGTTCATCCTTACTTTGTGTTATCCTAGTCTTAAGTCAATTTTGGTGAAGATAGTCCCTCCACTTAATTGACTTATATAGCTCCATACATAACTGTACAAAGCCGATACCATTTGTTGGCTCTTCCATAGCTAGGGGTTGGTAGATCCGGAATGCCATGTACTAGAACTCGCAATAATAAGCTATTGGATCCAATATAAGACCTAATACTTAAACTTAATCATTGTGTGCCTTCGAACCTAAATTTGTGGTCTTGTTGCTTGCATCATGTGACTTAACACTTAACTATGAATGAGAGAATATCAATGAAACCCAAGTTGACAAGTTCAAATGAGGATAAATGATAAATGATGTAAGAAAAAATGTATCAACTATCTAAAATTGATCAAAGAAAGAGAGAGAAAAGCAACAGGTTGCTCTTGCAACCAACCTCTCCAAAGGCCCCTTTGCTACATAGTATAGTAGGAGTAGATAAATGTTAAGAACTCAACATAAATATAAAGACACAAATAAAATTCTTTCTCCTAGCCTCAATGAACCTAGAAGTAGGGATTTGCACTAATCTGCTAATTTTTTCCTAGATCTTCACACCAATTGTGAAGTCTCACGCCTAGAGGAAGGAGGATGTAGGAGGATTTGGAAAACAAGAAGGGTAGGCTGATTGTGCTCGGCTAGATGCATATACATCTGAGTAATTCACCATTGATGATGATCCTCTAGAGCATCACCACCTCATTAGTCTCTGACACCATGTGGTTCCTTGAGGGGGAACTATTACTCTACACGTAGACCACTCAAGATTCAATCCACTCAACTTTGAAAGAGACTAACCTTTGCCTTGGAACTCCACACCTTTCTTTAGATTTGTACACACAACACTCTCCTAGTTGCTTATGCCCTTCTCTGGGCATCCTCTGCTTCACCAATGTAGGATCTCAACCTTCTCTTTCACCACTTACCACATCATTGCTATTGTCTTCCACTTCCATACCACAACTTCCTTCCAAACAGATCATGAAACTTTGAGCTACCATTCTGCATCTACTTAGCGACTTCTCTTTGTTATTGATTGCTACAACACTTGCTTTCTCTACCACTATGTAGCTACAATTACATGGATCCTTATCTCATTGCCTTGATAGCCCTTGTATAGTCTGAAAATCTTCCTTGCCCACCATTTCACTTCAAGATCCTCCTTCTCCATGCCACCACATCATATTATGACTTGCCACTTAGGAATCACCACCTTTGCATGGGCCAAGACAGGGAGATATGAGGTTTGTCCTTAAAAAATGAATTGCAGGTGGACAAGGATGGTTAGTATCAAGAAGGTAAGAAGAGTTTAATGTGATGGACAGTGTGACATCCCTAGCATATATTAAGATTTTACTACTACTTTGAATAAAAAACTCACACTTGGGGAAATGTAGGACTCTACTTGCCATTGAGCCCAAGGACTCGAATAATTGATTCAGTTTAGCCGATGAAGACTGCAAGGCTCTAGACCACCTCACCATGGAGATCACTTGGGAGTACAGGACCCACAAACAAATGATCGAAGAGCACTAGAATGAAACAAATTCCTACAACATATTACACATTGTATAGTGCCCACATGCAAGGTTCGCCCCACCACAAAGTAAGAAAAACAAAGCTTAGGGAGATTGAAAAAGTAAGGTGAAGAAGAGTCCTAAATTGAACCAAATATCTGAAGAAGTAGTAGTATGTCTACTCCTTATTACAGAAATTGAAGGAATACTAAAGCGGCTATGTACAAAATAATGTTGCTCCTCTCTAGGTGTGATACAATTTAAGCCTTGAAACATTTATTAGGGGTAAAATCTTTAGCATAGTTATGTGGGTTTCTCCTTGATTGAGTAACATTATCACTTTATATGATTATTCTAATACAAAGATGAATTTAACTCTATTTTTTGTGTGCCGAAGTGGGTTATAGAGGCATACCAATGAACTAGTTTGAACCTTAAAAGACCATGGAATCTAGTCATGCCATTGCTTCCATTTGCCCTTAAGTGATTCTATCATAAGTCCATCTTCTTTGTGACTCTCTTCTTAGTTTTTCAGAGTGACGGGCTAGGAAGCCAAGGTGGTCATGTCATTTTGATGGCCATAGTTGTCATGCTCACTTATAGGACCAAATCCTATGAAGAAGACTACAGGCATTAGAGGTGTGGGCCCATAAACTAGTTGGAAGGATGATTCTTGTGTGTTTTCTTCTATGCTACTTAACACACAGTTGTTGACAATCAAGGTTACGCACAATCATGGAAGCACATCAATGAAGTGGACACACAAGAAGAAGGATCATGTAGGGAGCTCCAAGAAGCACATGTCAAATTTTCTGAAGAAATCCCTATTAAAATAGTGACTTTTATCACTAAAAACCTTTGTAAATACCATTTTCCATTTTTACAACTCCATTTTGTTCAAGCCGATGAGTCCTTAAGCTTGAGGAGTACTAGAAGTATCATCATACCAATTTTCATAATTTTTAGATTTCGTTTGAGTCCCCAAATAAGCCTTGGAACCTAATTTTTAACTACGCTAGACACTAGGTCTGGACAGGGCCAAAACCACTCAAAAAACTATAAAAAGGCTGGTAAGCTCATTTTGGGGTTAGCTTGTTGTAGATTTTCAGCTTTGTAAGAGACTTATTTTGTAATTGAAGTCCTTCCATTGTTCCACTCTTTGCTCTTACCCTGTGCGTGTGTGTTTGTATGTGTGTGCATGTTTCTATGCTTTCACTCACGCACTTGTGCACTTAACTTGCTCTTGGTCTTCATACCAGTCCTCACGTCTCTACAGATTGACATTTATGAGGTGAATCTCCTCACGTTGGTACTTGCCATTGTGCTAGAGTGACACCAAGTTTCGTGCCGTTTCCGGGGAGAGAGCTTGGAGGACAAGCGTGTGATGGTAAGACATAGAGTAGCAACATTGCAAGGTATAAAAAATCACCATTTTCAGTTCAGTTTTTGAGTTTTTCTTCTTCATCTTCATTACATTACCATCTTCTCCCATTTTCATATTCTCTGATTTTTTCCATTTTCGACTGTCCATTCACCTTGTTTTTCACTTGTGGCTGTGAGCAAGAAGCATAGAGGTGGTTCAGAGCTAAAATGATGAAGAATCACTCTTGAAAAACTCTAAAAAAACACCAAACTCTGGGTGACAATATCACGAAGTGATGAGACCAACGTTTGGTATCGTGGCAGTGATATCGTGCATTTGGAGGGTGACCTGGCACCTACAAGCACTTAGGAGTGATGAGGAGAACCTAAGGCACACATATCTGCAAAAAATTTTGAATTTGGGTATCAAAATCTCCAAGTATCGTATCGGGTTGAGTTTTGGTATCAGGATACCAGAATTCCCGAGTATGGCAATACTTGTCGAGGTGTCGTATCGTGCATACCCACTTGAGGTATCGCGATACCATTCTAGTATCGTATCGTCAAGTGCTGGTATCGCGATCGCGGTCACCTGTTCTAGTATGGTATCGTGCAAAAAAGTGGTATCATATCTTCCATAGAACCAATATCGTATCGTGAGAGTTCTAGTATCGTATCAAGTAAATTTTTTGGTATCGTATCACATGTCACCTTGGTATCGTATCACGAGCAATCCGGTATCGTATTGTGTGATTTCTGGTATCGTATCATCCATTAACTTGGTATCGTATCATCAAATGGAGAGGTATTGTATCGTGTGATTTTTGGTATCGTATCGTGACGACTCCCAGTATCATATCATGCAAATTGGTATCGTCTTGGTGGTATCGTATCGTCTAAGGTGGTATCGTATCGTTTAACGTGGTATCGTCCATAGTGGTGTCGTGTATCATGGGAGATCTGGTATTGTATCACCTGTCCAAAGGTACTCCCAGAGAGGTCGTGTTTCCCTGTTTTAACCCCCTGAACCCTGAACTGGCATAACTTTCTCATACGAAATCCGTTTGAATTGATTTTAGGTTTGCTGGAAAGCTCCTAGATTATTAGATATATTATTTTGAAGTTGACCCTCAAGTTGTACTAGGAAGCAAGGAGTTCCACAAGCTTCTGAGCAATACAAAGGAAAATTTTGGACTTGTATACAAGGCTTCTAAACCTAAGATCAAGTAGACACTTCGGAAGTGATAGATAAAGTAACAAGTCATCTAAGGCTAGTGTCAACCACACAACCAAGTCAGGGACTCACAACTCAGTGGTTAGCACTATGTTCTGAGTTCACAGACGAGTGAGTCAAAAATGTCATTTAACTGGGAGAGACTCTTGGCTTCTAAAGACATGCATAGTTTAGTACCTAGGGAAGGTTTCATGTCTATAGTGGAAGGGGAATATCGAATGTCTCTTCAATACATATCTACTAACTTGCAAGGAATACCCATCTACCTCGATGGTCTACACAAGTCAGTAGCAAGAATGATAAACACTATAGAATTAGAAATAGTTCCAAGACCAGCTATCAAGTACAAAGGTGGAGTTTACATGGATAAGATGGGTCAGATATATGTAGTAACCGACAAATCTGATCAGATTAATGAAAGAGGAGAGTTTGAGAGACAAGGAACTTCTGGCAGAACCAAGAGTGGAGTTACGGTGACTACCCCTAGGGGAAAGTTATTAATGACTCAAGTATCGCAAGCGGACAAGATACCCCAACATGACTATCTGATGGATGTGTACTTAGTACATAGATCAGACCTACTGCTACAAATGGATTCAGTGACACAAGGAGAAGGCATCAACCCAACAACTATATATGAGTTAAGGGATCCAGAAAATCCATCTAGAGTTACATACCTAGACCAAAATCAAAGGTGATTTTTCAGACCAATCCAATTGGCCAAATGTATGCAAAATCGTTATGTTGGCACAGGAGTGCCCTATGACCAGATTGTAGAATTCAAGCAGGTGCTGTGCACGGAGCAAGTGGATGATTTTTTCTTACAATATGAATCCTTTGGGCTAACCCTCACGGGAATAGCCTTAGCTTGGTTTCAATCCTTGGATCCAAATTCCCTTGGCAATATCAACCAATTCTTCCAAGAATTCATTTGGGAGTTCACTAAGTGAGGGATCAAGCACAATTCGTCATCCTTACTACATAGTTTCAAACAAGCTCCTAATGAGATAGTAAAAAATGCAGCCGGAAGATTTAGTCAATATGTAGACCGATGCCCTGTGACAAAGAGACCTTCTCAGCAGAAAATGGTATCCTTATTTTTAGAAGGTCTAACCAACGAAACATTCAAAATCTTGGTATACGTAAAACGGTTGCAAACTCAGAGTGAGTGTCTTCAAGAGTGCATAGATTTGGAAGACAACTTAGTTGAGGATCTCAAAATCACACACGATCCTACCAAAAGAGAGGATACAAAGAGCAATGAGACTTCTAGTTCGAGTTATGTTGAGGAAGTGATAGCGTTATTGGCCAAGAAATTAGGAGTATAAGGACAAAGGAACTGCCAAAACAACTTATTGGGAGCGCCAATGTTAGGAAGTTGCACACGTTACGGTGGAGATCATCCATCTCACGTCCGCACCAGAGAAGAATTAGGGTTATTATAACCTTACCCTTATGATAGACAACCAACTCAGGAGCCTAACATGTACTCTTATAGTGAGCAGAAGTTCATCAACTACAACACTCAAAGCTATCCAATGAATAGACAGCCACGACCGTTGTCCCATCCCAATGTAGACCATACAGGTACCCTCCTAGAGAACAAGAGAGAGAAGTTCCTAAGTATAACCCATGTCCAGGACTACGAGGAGCAACTAGACCGTATGAACATGGATATAGCCAACCTCAACCTATACTAGGACAACAACCACCCCACCCACTAGCTCCGATACAAGGGCATAACATCACAATACAAGTCGTTTGTCTTGAGTGTGGCAAAGAACAACTCCTCAAAGATTGTTCCGGACATCCCTCTTCTGCACCAAAGGTTACAACCGTTAATGTGGTAGGCCTAGTAGGGGATTCAAGTTCCAATGCCAATAATGTGGCTCCTATACATGCAGTTATTAGGGCACAAGCCTTACAACAAGCTAAACTAGTTGAGCAAACAGAACCAAGTGATTCAGGAGAGCCTAGTAAGAAAAAAACAAGAACATGGAAGGATACTTGAGAGAAGGCCAATTGTAAGTGGACCAAAAAGTTATCTGAACTAGAAGAAAGCCTGAAAGATGCAAAAACAAAAATAGAAGATATTGCCTCTCAACATCCATCGCATGTGAAAACTCCATCCACACCACCTCATCCCCAGCCTCATTCCCACCCACCAACCACCGCAAATAAACCACAACTAGGATTTGTTCTTGGAGATCCAACCCCAGAACACTTGGACATGATGTTCAAGGCCTACCAAGCTCGACTTCAAGAAGGGCCAACACCTACAAACCTAGACAAGAGCTACCCTAGAGTAGATTTAGATATTGAACGGACAAAAATATGCATAAAAAAGGTGGAACTAGCTCAAGCTATGTTTGAGGCCAATCAATCGTTCAATCAGACGAATGCTATTACACTGGGTTTGCACTTCCAAGGCTTACTAGATAGATTAGAGCAGTTGGTAAATAAACCACAGGTTTCTTTACCTCCAAAGGCTCAACCAACTATTGAAAGAGGAAGCTCATCACCAGAAAAAAGTCTATGTTCCAGATTCCATAGAGGATGGAGAACCTCTTTCAATTCAACAACACTCTCAAAAGTTCTTGCGGGAAATACAAGAAGAGAAATGGGCCAAGGAGAAGGATAATCCCCATCCTATTCTTGAGATTGGTGACCTTCATGATCAATTTCCACAAGACATTCCATCTATTTATGGAGACCAAGTAGAGCAAGAAGAGGAGAAAAATTTAGCGTTGAATCCAATTCTTTACAAGAGTTGCCACAGTTCACAGGCCCATGGGAATCTGAATCTCTCAAGATCAGGGCTCCCACAATATTGATCAGAAAAGAAGACTCAGTGGTTCCAAGAAACACTGATGTGGTGAAGAACACTAAGGTTCAGTGTCATCTCACTGTGGAGGAGCTCCTCAAAGCAAAGCCTCACCTATGTAATTATGTGAAGGATTAGGTTCTAGAACTCGATTCCAATATGCCAAAAGCAGACTCTAAGCAAAAAGTACCGAAGATATCTCTAGACAAACTAGGGGACATAAGCAAAGGTGAGGAAGGTAATACTTATCTCTCGATCATCTACCAAGGATACACAACCAAAGCAATCATAGATTCAGGTGTTAGTGTTGCTATTGCTACCACCTCCTTGTGGAAGCAATGGGGTAAACCCGCATTAAGAACAACTAGAATGAAGCTTGAGATGGCTGATGGCCACGTGGAAAGACCTCTAGGATTGCTAGAAGGGATAACTCTAACCACTTGTGGTGTAGAGCTTGAGCACACCTTTTCTATATGTGACTTTGGTAAAAATAATACCTACGAAATGATCCTAGGAAGACCCTTCATACGACAACTGCAAGTTGTACAAGATTGGGGGACCAACTCCTTATACTTGCACTGCTTAGGGGTCACAACCAAGATTAATTTGAAGGATTACACATTTACCACCCCTACAGTACAATTCTATCCAGAAGGAGCAAGAAGATTCAATCTTTGTGCATTCTGAAAGCTCATCTCATACATCGTGGATACATGAAGATACTCATTTCTGGATGTGCAAGGTCGCAAAGGAAGAGGAAAATCGCTTAAAGGCAAGAGAAAAAGGAACTTCCCCAGGAGATAGACCAGTTACAGGCGCAGCCTATACACCGATGATATTTTCAAATGAGGAATTTGAGCCTCATGGTTGGGCAGAAGTCTTGGCAACCATGGAGATTGCAGTCAATGAGGAACAGTGGACACCCCATTGTGATGAGGAGGGTTATGATATTTTAGTGTTCATGTGTTAGCCCTTGCTAGAAGAATGTGACCCTAGTGACTTCATAGAAGAAGAAGAGAATGATGGCGATCTAGAGTCCATTGTGATGGATAGTTGCTTTATTTCAGAGAAGCACTATCTAGAAGACATAGGAATATTTACACAAAAAGAAGAAGAACCTCTCACAAGCATCAAAACCATAAATTCAAAGAATGGAAATGAGGGTGACCAAAAGAAAAAGAAAAGAAAAGTAGTGAAACAAGAAGAGGAGGAGTAATTGTTCAAAGTACCAAAAAATTTCAAGAAATATGAAGTTGAGGACCGAACAATTTTGGTACGAATGCCTAAGAGAGAGGCCACCACAAGAAAAGCATATGATAACAAAGAAAAGATCAAAAAAATTGTAGTAACCATTGAAGAGAACAAAGAGAGATGTACGTACATAGGAGATGACTTAAGTAAAGAAGAGGAAGCAGAGTTGGTAGCTTTATTAAAGGAATATAGGGATGTGTTTGTGTGGCACTGTAGAGACTTGAAGGGAATAGATTCGAAAATTTGCTCTCATACTATCCCCATGAGTGTTGATGGTAAACCCACCAAACAAAAGCCCTACACATATAATGACACTTATGCAGCTAAAATAAAAGAAGAAATCAAGAGGCTGATTGAAGATGGATTTATCTATGAGGTTGAGCATACTAAATGGGTGTGGCCCATTGTAGTAGTGCCCAAGAAGAATGGAAAGGTGCATGTGTGTATTAACATTCAAAAAGTTAATGCCGCCACGGGAAGAGATAGTTATCTGCTTCCAATCACTAATCATTTGTTAGAGCGTGTTGCAGGCAAGGAAGTTTATAGCTTCCTTGATAGATTTTCAGGTTACAACCAAGCAGCCATTGCCCTAGAAGATCAACATAAAATGGCCTTTGCCAGAGAGTGGGGAGTCTTTGCATTTCTTGTGATGCCATTTGGGCTAACCAATGCACCTGCAACGTTCCAAAGGCTCATGTGTCATGTCTTCAAAGAGTTCTTGAGAAAGAGCTTAGAAGTATATGTGGATGATTTACGTGCTCATTCCCAAGAAAGGAGATGTCACATTCCTGAGCTCCGACAGATCTTCAACAAGTGTAGAGAATATCGAGTGTGTCTGAACCCAGAAAAGTGTGTGTTCATGGTACGTCAAGGTAAAATCGTAGGTCATATTGTTTCTAAGAATGGAATATCAATAGATGAGGACAAAGTAAAAGACATAGCGGAGTTAACAAGCCCAAGGAATGTTAAAGAGGTACAAGCCTTTATGGGCCATTGTGGATACTACCGTAGGTTTATTCACATGTATGCGATTATAGCTAAGCCTCTTTATGCCTTGTTGACAAAGTTTGAGTGCAATGACGAATGCGAAAATTCCATCAATGAGCTGAAGACGCTTGTGCACAAAACCAATATTGACCACTCCTGATTGGAATAAGCCATTCCATGTACATGCGGATGCATCCAATTATGCAATAGGATGTGTGTTGTCACAACCCACTCATGAAGGAATCCTAGATTTCCTACAACATATGCTAGTAGGCAATTGAACGCTGCTGAATGAAACTATACAACAATCAAGAGAGAATGCTTAGGCATGGTCTATGCTGTAAAAACTTTTAGACACTATCTATTGGCCAACAAGTTTAAGTTTTTCAATGATCATCAAGCCCTGTTATATTTGGTTAATAAACCTTGCAATACTGGACACTTAGTAAGATGGTTCCTATTACTAATGGAATATGACTTTGAAGTGGTTGTTAAGAAAGGTAAGACCCACCTCAGAGCGGATCACCTTTCCCGCATCACTTCAGGCGAATCACGTCAAGGAGTGTCTGATGAATTGCATGATGCTTATCTGTTCAATTTAGAAGTTGTTCCTAAATGGGAAAATAAGTTGGTGCTTGTCCTAACCTTCAGACCTACAAATTAAACAAGAATGTGAAGACGAACAAGGATGAAATCATACGGTCACAAAGCTATCAAATATTGGCAGGAAGCATGTATAAACAAGACATGGAAGGTGTTCTAGCTTGTTGTGTGAAGGACGGTGAACACAATAGTTGGTTGCAGCAAGCCCATGAAGAACTTCTAGGAAATCACTATTCTAAGCAACAAACACTGCAAAATCTTAAACATTTAGGAGTGTATTGGCCTAGTATGGATGAGGAAATTCATGAGTGGATCAAGAATTGTCCAGTGTGCGAGAAGAGACCCCCTATGGAGCATGTGACTCTTTATCACGTATCAATAATTCTAGATTGAAGTGCTCCATTGGTAAAATTTATGAGAATAGGAACACTACCCAGCGAGGAAACTCTAGGTAGAAACTGAAGCATGGAACAAGAGGCTCTAGACTATATCTTAGTAGGATACAACTTATATCAAAGAGGCAAAGATGGTTACTTGAGATTGTGTGTTCATGAACCTGACTATTTGAAAATCTTAGAAACTACCCACAATAGTGTTGCAGGTGTGAAGACGAACAAGGATGAAATTGTAGAGTCACAAAGCTATCAAATATTGGCACGAAGCATGTATAAAAAAGGCACGGAAGGTGTTCTAGCTTGTTGTGTCGAGGACGATGAACATAATAGTTGGTTGCAACAAGCCCATGAAGAATTTCTAGGAAATCACTATTCTAAACAATGAACATTGCAAAATCTAAAACGTTTAGGAGTGTATTGGTCTAGTATGGATAAGGAAATTCATGAGTGGATCAAGAATTGTCCATTGTGCCAGAAGAGACCCCCTGTGGAGCACGCGACTCTTCATCATGTATCAATAATTCCACATTGAAGTGCTCCATTGGTAGAATTTATGAGAACGGGAACACTACCTAGCGAGGCAAGTCTAGCTAGAAAACGAACCATGGAACAAGAGGCTCTAGACTATACCATAGTAGGAGACAACCTATATCGAAGAGTCAAAGATGGTTACTTGACATTGTGCGTTCATGAATCAGACTATTTGAAAATCTTAGAAACTGTCCACAGCAGTGTTGCAAGTGGACACTTTGGGCATGACAGAGTAATCAAGACCATTCTATCCATGGGACTTTGGTGGCCCATTCTTCATATGGATGCACATACCTATGTGAAGAAATGTGACACATGCCAACGTGCACAATATCGTATTAGAAAATATGAGATGCCTTTGAGGCCAATGATGGGAGGACGTGCATTCTCAAAGTGGGTATCGACTATGTAGGACCTATTAACCCCCCAGCTAGAAACTCCCATGCCGAATACATTATTATAGCCACAGATTACCTTACAAAGTGGGTAGAAGTCAAAGCCTCAACAAAGAATGATGCTCAAACAACAGCTAAGTTCTTATTTGAAAACGTGTTCACCAGATATGGGTTACCAATAGAGTTAGCGAGTGATAGAGGCACATACTTCTTGAATGAAGTTATTGAAAATCTTCTCCAAGAATTCTTGGTGATACATAAGAAGTCTGCCCCCTATTATCCACAAGCTAATGGACAAGCCAAGAGCACAACTAAGATCCTATGTAATGTACTAACAAAACTAGTAAATAACAAATGCTCTGATCGGGACAAACAACTTCATCTTGTTGTTTGGGTTTACCGAGTTGCCTACAAAATGGTACTCAATGCCACTCGATTTCAGACGGTCTTCAGACAAAATGATATGCTACCATTGGAATTCCTAATCCCAACTTTGAAAGTAGCACAAGAGCATGAGTGGAATGGACATGAGTTGTCCTCTAGGATCTTTGATCTAGAATGCTTAGGTGAGACAAGGCTACGAGTGGCGAAATGCATCTATGATGCAAAGAAAAGAAAAAAGGCATACTTCGATGCACGTATCAAAGATAAAGGATTGAAAGAGGGAGACCTAGTGTTGGTTTATACACTAAAGCAAAATGCCCTTAAATTAGAAAAAAGAGGATACGGAGCCATGATCATTAATAGAATTTCTACTAGCGGTGTTGTTCAATTGGCCACACTAGAAGGCAATGTCTTGCCAAGCTATATTAGTGGTTGTTGAGTCAAGCTATATCAAGAACCTCTTACAAAGGATATGCTAAAGAGACTCAACACTGCAAAGAAGTGAAAAGAAGAAGAGTTAAGGGTTAGAGAAGAAGCACAGGTAGAGGCTATAGAACGCATTCGGAGAAATAAGTTAAGATGCCTAGGCCTAGATATCAATCTTGAGGCCCCAAGATACCACATGGCCATGTGCCAAACATCAAGTACAATTGCTTCTCGAGTAATTGATCGACGTCCCTTTGGGAACATCACGGTACAACAAGGGACGAATGCAAGGATTGTGAAAGCATTGATTGACTCAGGTGCAACAACTAGTGCAGTTAGTCTTTCATACTGTGAAGACCTGCAATTGAACATCAAGCCCGTAGAGACCTATCTCATAGGTTTTGGAGGTGTGGAAACCCCTTGTTTGGGCGAGGTGGAACTTCCCATCTACCTTCAAGATGTTCCAATAAAAGTCAAAATGCTAGTGTGTCACGATGAAGACCTTAGAGAGCCACTTGTCTCCGGTCAAGATTGGATTTACGACCATGTGGTCAACTTGAACCTAAGAAGTCAAATTCTTCAAGTCCGGGTACAAGATCAATGCATTACATTAGAATTAGGCAATTGCATGCTCACAAATCCAGAGGTCACACATTCCGCTAGTTCCTCTGAAACTAATCTTCGCAAAGAAAATGTTGTGTGTGTCAATAGCCCTATAAAGCAAAAGGAATCAATCATGGAGGCACACGCTCAAAGGCCACGAAACCTCTCTTCTCCTTCACAGACTAATGCAAGCATAACTCGACCAAAGAGGCAAGCAAAAAAGACATCTACTATATGGACTAGACAGATAGAATTCAAGAAGAAAGAAGCTCGGAGTAGGAAGTAGATTTGGGTATGAAAAGGAGAGCAACCACTAGCTTTGCGACCTCCACTTCTATTGAGGCAAGCCTACCATGCAAAAAGAAGCACCCAGAAACGAGGACAAGCTCAATCCCAAGGTCTCCAATAGGTTTGGGTGCCAAAGAAATTAGTTGCAGCTCAACATGGGACAGAAGGATGTTTGCAGAGATGGATTGTGAGCAAAGGTCCAAACGCATTTGAATATCTCAACCAAGGATTTCATATTTTTCTATGAAGAGAGATGAACAACATACAATGAGAAATGAATAAACACTTATATGTGACAAGAAAGATAACGCTGCTTGTTAATATTATTAGGTGCCAAAATCATATGTAAGACTAGAGGATTAACCATTCAACAAACATGGAGCACAACCTACATCACTAATCCGGATCTCTCTATAAAAGAGCGACAAAGGCATGGAAATTTTGTCATGCTGAAAATGAAACAAATGCGGATCATTGACCCAATAATGCGAGCTCAGAGCGATTTTCTCTCTACTTATGATAAGGCTTCCTTTGAGGAGCACTAAAGCAGATGTGGCTCAAGGAAATTAGACATAGGAAGCTACACATATTAAGGATTATGGTAGCTACTCAGAAAATAACCTTATGATGGTTGTTATTTAGTAAATGAGGTTGAAGTTAATGCCCAAGCAATCTAAACCATCATGGGACGGACCATGCTTGGGAAGGATATAAGTTATGGGAGGGCTTGGAGCTGAGTAAATTCTTTGTGGAATATTCAGCTATACTCCACTCCAAGAAAGGGTTATTCAGCTTTTACTCAGTCCAACAATGGTTATCTACTCATACTAAGATTATCAATATGTCATTTGATAACTGTTGCAAGGGCTGCTTTTTGAAGATTCGAGTGTCTTGAATATGAGAGGACTTCGAAAGACAGGAGATGATGCAGACAAGATAAGCATCGTCTGTGTCTGAATGTTCGCACTACCTTCAATGTGGTCTATTTTATATTGTCCATTTTATATTTTCATTACGGCAATAAGCATTCCTACACAATTGATGCTACTTCTTTTATGAGATGGAGTATTGTCTCTAAGTAGTAAATGGCTGACTTTGTTTCAATAGAATCTATTATCGTTATTATTTGATCTCATTAAGACTTGAAGAATAGGACTTTGAAACTACATAATTTAGGAGGAAAATTGAAAAAAAAAAAAAACAAAGATATGTTGAAAACACACTTGATTTTTCACACCATAATCACCTATGTTGCTAAAAAATCACCCTATGTGAACCGTTGAACTTGACAGTTGACTTGATCCACCAACTAAGCGTTCCCATCTTCTCGATAGAGATTGGAATGGGCATATGAAGATCTCTAGCCTTGCCTTTCCCCCATGGACCAACTTTTACCCTTTAGAAATCTGTTTAGGGGCATCAAATTGCGCAGAGTGCTAAAGGGTTGCAATTACTGTGCCAACTTGTATATCCCTTTACATTATACCATTTAGAATCTAACATGTACAGTGAGAATATATGAAAGGATGCCTTAGCCTTCCTCTACAATATTATCAATAGATCCCTTTCACACCATGGACCGTCTTTCCCCACTTAAAGCTCTGTTAAGGGGCACCTAGTTGCGCAAAGTTTTAAAATATTGCGGCTATGGTGGCAAATTGTATATTACTTTCCATTATACTATTTAAAATTCAACATGTGAGAATATACAAGGAGACGTAAGGATGAATTGAACATGTGAGAATATGCAAGGAGACGTAAGGATGATATCAGACAAGAAAGATAGGACAGCTTATCAATACATTTAGGTGCCAAAGTCATATGAAAGGATAGGCGATCGACCATTCAAAGGACATAGAGCGAGGCAAAGATATGAAAATGTTTTTTGTGCTAAAAATGAAGCGAATGTTGGACCATGGACCCAAAAATGCGAGCTCCGAATAGAGACAAATAATGCTTGAAGCTCCGAATATATCAACGGAGGATTCCGGAAATTTTCTATGAATGTTGTAGTTTTCTTTTTCTTTTATTTAATACAAGTACGAAAGAGTAGGCTAAGATCGAACTTCCTTTATATTAAAAAAAAAAAAAAAAAAAAACACTATCAGAGCATCTTTGCCGAAATTACTTTTTCATTAAAAACCGCCGAACTTCCTTTTGTCAGAACGCAACGCGAATGTTGAAATCGCTATCGGTGTTCACGACAACAGATTCCAGAACTCTCTCTCTCTCGCTCTCTCCTTCGAACACGCATACGCGCACGCCATGTCCGAAGCAACCTATCGCACCTTGGCGATTAATACGCTAAGTTAACGCTTCAAGGGTCTCCATTGCTGCAAAGCGCAAGGCATATTTTCTCTCTCTCTCTCTCATACCCACACATGCACATGCAGTGTTCCAGATGGTGCCTACACGGGAATCTCTCTCTCACACTCTCTCTCTCTCCTCTCTCTCTCTGAGTTCGAACTTGGATCACTTTCCATAAGCCTGGAAAACACCCGTGCCAGCAGAGAAATTTGTAATCCGTTTTTCTTTCTGTGGTAAGGCGAAAGATACATAATACAAAAGTGTCTGTAGACAAACTACAAGAGATTCGTTGTATGTTAAAAGCTTGAAGAAGACTGTTCAGCTCCTCGCCAAGAATCTATTCAGAAATGTGCAATTTGCAATTCATCTCTGCACAAACGTCAGGTGGCTTTTGCAGTAGTGCAGAAGTTTATCTTTGCAATTTGCATTTCATCTGTGCATAAACGCCATATGGCTATTTAAGTAGAGCAGAATAGAGGTATGCAACATTCACATGGAAAGCCTAATATAAAATTAAAGTAGTCTTTCAAGGACTTCTTTCTCATTTTCCATCCTTTAATCAAAATCATAAGATATTATGCATGTGCATGACACCTGAATAGGCAACAACATTGCTATATTTGTTGCATAACATTTCCTTGCTTTTGCTTTTCCAGATTTCGTACAGAACAAATCCTGTGACAATCATCCATAAAAGTATATTTGAATTATACCAGTCGTCAAAACGGATTGTAACTGTGAGGCACATCAACGAAAGAATATCCAGAGGACTGCGCGAGGGGAATACATTAAATAAGGCTTTTGTTTGAGGACTTAACCTAGCATGGACCTAAGGTTTGTAACACACATGTGAAATTCCATATGTAGGGAAGAATCTATATACAAAGCGAGTCCAATGAACTTACAAACTGGAAAAGCTTTCGGAGAATCTTCCAATTTACAAAGAGGAATTGTTCGATTTATCAAGGAAACGTATATATTTTTGGTAGTTATTGTAGTGTTCGAAGGAGAGAGAGAGAGAGAGAGAGAGAGAGAGAGAGAGTTCTGGAATCTGTTGTCTTTAAACAAGGTGTTGATGCTCGGCTTCTAGTAGTGTCTCATCGATCGATTTTTGGGCCTCAACCTTCTGTTCAAGCCTTCAGATCTTGGCTGAAGATTAAGAGGTTGCAAAGGGCACTTGTGATGGTCATCTGTCACTTTTGTCCAAACCCTTCGCGAATGCAATGACTAACCAAACACACGACAGCGTAGGTAGTCCAAGTCGATGTCAAAACTGACCTTCCTGTGTTAGTTTTAAGATTTACCAATATAGAAATTATGGGATAGGGAGCACAAGATCAAGAGGACATTTTTAAGAATCATCAGCATGCAAAATCGTCGAGAAAATCACATGCGTGCAAAATATATGAATAAAGCCCATGCACTTTTGACAGAGATCCAATGCAAACGCAATCACTTGAAAATATATATAACTACTTATATCCGTGCTCAAGGAATGGTTTGGTTTTTTTTTTAGGTATATCGTACTGACCATTAGAGAGATAATAGACATACTGTACATAGTCTGTATATACCTTGTTATGTAGACAAGCTATATACACACTGAAGTCTACATAGTCTACATAGTTAATATATAGCTTGTAATATAGAAATAGTCCACATAATCTCTATATAGCTTATCTCTATAACAAAACAACTTTTAAGCTCTGAATCTAAGTAGATGTACGTTTTACTATCAACAATGTACGTTTTACCGGATATTTCTATGAAGAGAGAAAAAGGATGGAGAATGAGAAATGAATAAACATAGATATGTGACAAGAATGATAAGATAGCTGGTTAATATTAGATTTGGAGGGCTTTTTCACCAAGACTTGAGGAGATTTTATGTATATATGTTCTCTGCGTTAATACTTACATGTTTTCTATTGCGTAAAAGCTTTGATGGGATTTTGAGAGCCTCAGAGTGACCTCTTTGGATTAATGATGTTTGCACTTCCTACCCCATTGGACGTCTACACCCCCAAATTCAACAAGGGGTTTCTCTTTGCTTAAATATTGGATTTCCATGATTTATCCTGAAGCATCAAGATCATTTTGAAAACTTTTTTGAGAATTCCAATAACAGAAGATTTCGATAGCGGATGGTAGATCAAAGTAAATTCTGTGTATATTCTAGCTATAACTTTCAAAGCCTCGTTTGGCTAAGGCACGAATCCAAATCAAAGGTTTTTACCTCAGAAAGAAGAAGACCATAGTTGTAATCAGCTGGGTAGAGTGATGCGATGGGGTCGGAAAGTTCTTTCCTATTATTCACGTCATGGAGAGATTATACTCAAATTGAAGAGATAAAAAGAATCTCAAAAACTAGAGGCATTGTTAGAGGGCTTGATAAGGCCATCAAGTTTGAGCTTAGAAGAAATGCTCTTGAGATCCAAGAAGAAATATGGAGCATTTCCCGTATATAAATTTAAGAAATATGGATTATTTCCCATGTATAAAGTTCCTTTCAACTCATTCAATGTCAAGTCTCTCAAACACGTTGATGTCAAAAATGACCTTGATCTGTTACCTTTTAGCTTTACTAGTATAGAAATTATGGGATATGAAGTACAAGAGGCTAGTGCTTAACCAACACACCTATGGGACATTGTGGTCACAATTTGAATCTCAAGCTAGAAAATTCATTCTAAGGTGTTGCTTTGACAAGATGATGAGGAACGAATGATGTCTGAAGGTAGTCACTCTATATGAAGGGCATGAATAAATTTAAATTGGTGTTTTTTTTTTTCCTTGATTACTGTAGTAAATGCATAATGACAAAACACATGACATTATGTGCATTTATTTATGTGTGGTTAGTTGCTCCATGAATCATATAATTTGGGCTCACTGATGGTTAGAATGACTTTTCCTTTGTCATGTCATCTCGACTTTGTGTATTGGTTTCTCTTTGTATAATATTTCCACCTGCCTAAGTATGTTAGATTAAGTGCGTGCCTAAATATTTTTGTAGCAACATTGAGAGTGAGCGTCCCAATGGTTGGTATGTGATTGTGTGAGCATGCAAAAAATGTATATGCATCCAAAAACATTAATACATGTATATGTCATGTGATGGTGCATGGTGTGCATTAGTTTTCACGTATATTTTAAGTATATATTATGCAAATGTATGTGCAAACAAGTGTTCATGTATATTTGTGAGTATATATTATGCAATCATTTTGTGATTGTGTGAGACTCCATGTAAATATGTGTACAAATACATACATATACATGCATACAAACATACGGGTATGATTAGGAAAATAAAGTAGATGTGGACAATGGACATTATGTATGCATTGCGTAGAGTAGTGGTGGGGGAAGCAGAGTTGACTACTCAAGATAGAGAAGGAAAGACGACAGTGGATTCAAGAAATATCGCTCTCTAGTCAAGAGTTGAAAACGGGTGCTTTACAATAATAAGGAGGCCAATATGTGAACTACAGAGGAGAAATATATGTATAGAGGAGCAATATATGTATTTCAAGGATAGGGATTCAACCTAGAGAGCAACTCTGAATTCGTGGAATATTTGATGGACGACCTTTGTGAGTTCTATCGGCTAAAAGTTGATACACACAACTCTTGGTAATCTCATGATCTTAGTGTCAGAGAAAGGTGACAGAAAGAATATATGTATGAATATGCATTTAACCAGGAATAAGGAAAAGTATTTCAATTTTTTCAGATAGCATTGGAAGAGAATTATACTTAAGATAGCATTGCAGATAGCATCGCTTTCCTTCAATGCATGCTAGCACTTGTAGATTTGCGTCGAGACTGACCTTAACAAAGCTCTCCTCTCCAAGATTTCCATTGACCTAAGGGAAGGGGAAATTTGGGTGCAGGAAATCACATACAAGAATTTGCAAAATGCGTGCTTCCATTGTGGGCTCCAAGGATACAAGATTAAAGAGTGTCCCCCAAAATAGAAAAACAAACAAAAACAAGAAGCCACGAACGAAGATCAGATAAGTGCAAGGGTGCAAGCTCCGTAGCCTCTCGAAGAGAAAGTCACCAAGTAAGCTGAGTTAGACGGAGAGGGGCTCATGAAAGTTAGACACATAAGAAACAAGAGCATACATGGGATCTCTTAGAGGAACACCTTGTTTGTGGCCCCTTTAAACAACTTGTACTACAACCTCGAAAAGGACATCCATGAGATGGACTTTTGAGGAGGAAATGTTTATGAAGTAGACACTAAAGGTAAAACTTTGGAGAATACCATCAACAAAGAAGGTAACCAATGGGACAATCAAGAGGGCTACTCCACTAGTAAAGAGGATGGTTTCACAACTAGCAACAAAGACAACTCGGATAGTGAGAGCTCCATCATTGGTTCTATAGTCATAGAACAAGTGCTAAATTCACTTCTATAGAAGGTGACTCTTAAGGGGAAACAACCATTGGGAATGCCTGGGAAGAGACTAAAAAAACATAAGAATTCTGTTCAAGATCTCTCGTGGTTAAAAAAAAACCACAAACCCAAGAAACAAAAAAGACAAGGCCTTTCTCTACAAAGAGGGTAACCATCAATAATGATCAACTTATCACTTAATGCCATGGGGTTTATTTACCTCTCAATAGAGGCTATTATTGGATAGTGGCTTTCTGATAATATCCTTAGCCCGGATCTCATATGCATCCAAGAGATTAAAATCGATGGAGAGGACCTTCAGAAACTTCTCCAGTGAATCTCTTTGACCCATGTCTAGGTTACTACTCCCCACCCCAGGGGGGTTTGGGGTACAACTATTGGAGTAAATATGTTTTGGTCGAGTAGCCTTGTCAACTCCTATGAGAATCCAAAACATCGTTGCTTAGCTGCTTCCTTCGGAGGCCCCTTTCAGTTCATTGTGTATCCATATATACCCCAAATAGGGAGTCGGAGTGGATCAACACTTGGGGATCTCTAGACTTGCTTCCTCATAGGGTGACGCTTTGAGTGGATTTCAACATGGTGGATGACGCTTCTAATCGGTGGGACACTAGCGGGTGCACCATCGATGGTAGGGAGAAAGACACCTAGGACAAAATCAAGCTTCACCTGGACCTTGTGAAGTTTAAAGATACAAATGGCTTCTCTAGGTCAAACCTCCAATGTGGGGACAACCTTAGAAAAGCAAAACTTTATAGAAGCTATATTGCAAAGAACATTACCCGACATCTCGCAACACATTGACCTTGGCATATCACACCCCTACTTGATTACTCTCACTTCCAAGAGAATTCCCAAATTCAGAAAAGCACCTTTTTTTCATGCTAGCGCAACATTCTTCTCCCTTCCCTCTGTCCAATAGGAAATTACCTTGGTATGGAACTCGGCTTTTGCAAACTACACCTCACGGGCTAAATATTGGACGGCCCCGGTTGAGAAGACTCTCCAAATTCTAATCAATACCCAGAAGATGCTTTGCAATGCTCGGCAAAGATAGAGAGAGAAGTTGTACGGGAGACTCTAGCACCTTGAGAAGGAAGTGAACAAAGGGAACCACCAATGCCAGATGGGTCTACAAGAACTAAGAGGCATGCTGAGATACAAGGAATAAATTCAAAGGAAAAACCTACAAGTATACTTTAAAGATTGGTGGGCTTGCAATGTTGACAAACGAACTAAAGAGATGTGTGGAATCCTCAAGAGGAAGCAAACTAGAGATACTATTACCTTAGTAATTGGTGGCAATGGAGTTGAATGCAAAATGGATGAAAACAATAGTGCTATCATTGTCAACCATTTTACACATCTCCTAGGGGTGTCGATGACCCTCTCTCCTCGTAGGAGGGACTACATGGAGACCATCTTGAGAGTCTCTCCCTAATGAGTTCCACACAACTTGAGATCTCTCTTGGATGCACCCATCTCGGATAATGACATCCTAGAAGTCATCAATTCGCTCCCCAATGGGAAAAGCCTAGACTTGACCACCTCACAAATGAATTTTTTAAGTCCTTTAGAGAGGTGGTGGCCATCCCCTTGCGACTAGTTTGGCATGAGGGTGTTGCTTTTGGTGCCCTTTCAAAATGACTTGACAATGGTGTCAGAAAGCTTATCCATAAAAAAAGCAACAAGAATAGGATAGAGAATGTGTGCTCAATCATGATGCTTCAAACAAGGTACAAGATTCTTGCAAAAGTAATTGCCAACAGAACTTCATATCACTTGAAGTGGTGGCTTAGGGTTGACGAAAAAGGAATCATCATGGGTATATCAATCCTTGAAGCTATTACTAATATTTGAGAAGGTCTCGAATTTGCTGAAGAGTTTGAGCAAGATGTTGTTTTCCTTAAAAGTGACTTAAACAAAGCCTATCACAGACTTGAATGGAACTTTGTGCTCCAATTTCTTAAAGACCTTGCTTGTAGTTGGAAAATCGCTAAGATCATCGCTACCTTTTTGGAGAATGCATCAATGCAAATAAATATCAACGTCTCAGTATCGAAGGCTATCATATTAAAATGTTCTCTTTGGTAAGGTTGCCCATTGTCCCCTATGCTCATTGCTATCTAAATGGAAGGGCTCAACCATCTTGTGCAACATCATATGGAGCTCGACCATATTAAAGGTCTCTCGTTAGGTCTCAACCACAGTTAGATGATGATGAGACTTTCTGCAGACGGCTTGAATGCTTTTGTGCACAAGGATTGGATTAGCATGGAAACCTTTTGGGATTTCCTTGACATTTTTAGTAATAAGAACATGATTAAGTTGGTGGGTTTCCCTGGTTGGAAGGAATTGGACCTACTTACACTGTTATTTTGCCCAATTCCGGTCTCCCCTAAAGGCTCGAATCTTGTGCGCTCCCTGTGGAAGAGTTGGAAAAAGTACAAGAAATTTGTCAAAGTCAAAGATGATTAGAAATGGGTAGCAGCTATCAAACAAAATGACTCAATACTGTTTCCAATCTCAGGCATGGCGGGTGGCCACATGGAACATCCAAAATGCAAAGAGACTTTGGAAGAAGGGCCTCAAACATTGGAGACACATTTGGAAACAAGAAACTTGCCAATGGATTAGATTTGAGGACATAGACCCAAAAATAAGAGTGACCTTTGAAGATTCACCTCTCCTCCAGAGGAGATGCATCGGTTGGGAATGTTCAAAAACTTGGGTCCTCTTTGGGTGAGACCCACCATGCCAGGAGGGTCTTAGGTGGTATAATGGCAATTGGTTCTCCAAAATTCCTAGAATCAAGGTGAAGAGATACTACCATATCACACTGAACAAGAAGTGGTGCTTGAATTGGACAAGGTTGTGTTGGGATCTGAAGATCATGTCTATCTGGCATCCTCTCATTGAGATAAAAAAATCGATCCTCATGGGGTGAATTCTCCACCATGGTATCTGGACCAACCTAAAGGCTAATAAAACTTGTGGGGCTCCACCATGATGCAAGTGTTTCCACCACAACATCGAGGATCTGGGCCACATCTTCTTTGCTTGCCCCAGCTCTCTCGTACTCTAAGAGACCCTTGAGAATGTTTTGACACTGTAGGCACAAATCACCTGGAAGCAGGCACTCTTTAGCGAAGCGATCATGGTGCCCAATGACCCTTTCGAATGCTATAAGAGGGGAAACCCTCTAGAAGACTTGGAGGGAGTGATGTGCTAGCAATTTTGGACACCCTCCTAAAGAGCGGTCAATTGAAAGGTCGTTTTTCCTCCTTCGCAAAAGAATCTCCAACTATGAAGGGTCCCATCTTTTAAGCATCATAAAATGTTTCTCATAAAAAACCAGAAGGTGAAACCTAAGTGGGCCCCGCATGAGGGGATGGGAGAGTTGTTAACCTCCTTTGCAACGTGCTCAAGACCCGCCAGTTCTACCCTTCTTCCCTTGCTTTCTGGGATTCGTAGAAATGCTACACTGAGATAGTCAACCTCATATATGTGTAACAGAAATGTTATACTGCGATAGTGTAGTGTAGTACAAATGTTATACTGCGATAGTCAACCTCATATATGTGTGAAAATCAATCATTTGCGTTTAAACCTATCATGAATTTAATATACGCAGAGGTCTGTATCATAAGCTTACTGAATCCTAAAATATATCGTACTGATGAATAGAGAGATAATAAACAGTCTACGTATTCTGTAGATAGGTTATCTCGATAACAATACAACATAGATTTTTGAATCTAAGTAGAGGACCTTCAAGAACGTGTTTTTTTGTAACAAAAACGTGACACTGCGACAGGGAATATATCATATGCATTAAAACCTATCATGAAATTTAGTGGGCAATTACATAAAATAACAGACAAAGACATGGGAGATTTCTTATGCTAAAATCAAAGGTTTTTACCTCATAATGAAGAAGACCATAGTTGTAATGAGCTGGATAGAGTGATGCAATGGGGTCGGAAAGTTCTTTTCTATTATTCACATCATGGAGAGATTATAGTCGAATTGAAGAGATTAAAAGAATCTCAAAAACTAGAGGCTTTGTTAGAGGGCTTGACAAGGCCATCAAGTTTGCGCTTAGAAGAAATGCTTTTGAGATCTAAGAAGAAATATGGAGCATTTCCCCTATATAAATTTTGGAAATATGGATTATTTCCCATGTATAAGGTTCCTTTCAACTCATTCAATGTCAAGTCTCACAAACAAGTTGATGTCAGAAATGACCTTGATCGGTTACTTTTTAGCTTTACTAGTATAGAAATTCTGGGATATGAAGTACAAGATCAAAAGGACATTTTTAAAAATCATCCATATGCAAAATGGCCAAGAAAATCATATGCATACATGTGTTATTTGTAATTTTCTTGTTTTCCTTTTGGGATTTTTTGGCAAGCGCCTACTCCCTCGCGCTTTAACTTTGAAATAACAATTGTACAGATGAATGAGCGTAGTATTCACAAGACCCCCTATCCCAAAGCCACAGGTTAGACAAGGTCACAATTGCTTATAACTAGTTTAGGCTGGGGAAACCTATTACATGTCTAGCCCAGGGGTTCAACACAAGACCACAACCTCAAGAGGCTAGTGCTTAACCAACACACCTATGGGACATTGTGGTCACAATTTCAAACTCAAGCTAGAAAATTCATTTTAAGGTGTTGCTTTGACAAGATGATGAGGAACGAATGAAGGACAAAACACATGACATTATGTGTATTTATCTATGCGTGGTTAGTTGCTCCATGAATCATATTATTTGGGCCCAATGATGGTTAGAGTGACTTTTCCTTTGTCATGTGATCTCGACTTTGTGTATTGGTTTCTCATTGCATATTATTTGCACCTGCATAAGTATTAAGTGCGTGCCTAAATATTTTTGTAGCATCATTGAGAGTGAGTGTCTCTATGTACGTTACTCGTCCCAATGGTTGGTATGTGAGTGTGTGAGCATGAAAAAAATGTATGTGCATCCAAATACATAAATACATGTATATGTCATGTGATGGTGCATGGTGTACATTATTTTTCATGTATATTTTAAGTATATATTATGCAAATAGTGTTCATGAATATTTGTGAGTATATATTATGCACCTATTTTGCGATTGTGTGAGATTCCATGTAAATATGTGTACAAATACATGCATATACATGTATATAAACATCATGTATATAAACATAGGTGTATGATTAGGAAAATAAAGTAGATGTGGAAAATAGAAATTATGTATGCATTGTGTAGAGTAGTGGTGGGGGAAGCAGAGTTGACTAGTCAAGATAGAGAAGGAAAGACGGAAGTGGAGATATCGGTATCTAGTGAAGAGTTGAAAACGGGTGCTTTACAATAATAAGGAGGCCAATATGTGAACTATAGAGGAGCAATTTATGTATTTCAAGGATAGGGATTCAACCAAGAGAGCAACTCTGAATTCGTGGAATATTTTATCGACGACCTTTGTGAGTGCTATCGGCTAAAAGTTGATACACACAACTTTTGGTAATCTCATGATGTTAGTGTCAGAGAAAGGTGACAGAAAAAATATATGTATGAATATGCGTTTGATTGGTAATAAGGAAAAGGATTTAAATGTTTGCAGATAGCATCGGAAGAGAATTATACCTAAGAAAGCATTGCAGATATCATTGTTTTCCTTCAATGCATGCTAGCACTTGTAGATTTGCGTCGAGATTGAGCTTAACAAAGCTCTCCCCTCCAAGATTTCCATTGACCTAAGAGAAGGGGAAAATTGTGTGTAGGAAATCACATACAAGAATTTGCCAAATGTGTGCTTCCATTGTCGGCTCTAAGAACACAAGATTAAACAGTGTACCCGAAAACAAAAAAAACAAACAAGAACAAGAAGCCACCAACGAAGATTAGATAAGTTCAAGGGCAGAAGCTTCGCAGCCTCTCGAAGAGAAAGTGACCAAGAACTGTGAGTGAGATGGAGAGGGGCTCGTGAAAGTTAGACACAGAAGAAACAAGAGCATACACGGGATCTCTCAGAGGAATACCTTGTTTGTGGCCCCTGTAAACAACTTGTAATGCAACCTCGAAAATGACATCAATGAGATGGACTTTTGAGAATACCATCAACAAAGAAGGTAACCAAGATGACAATCAAGAGGGCTACTCCACTAGTAAAGAGGATGGTTGCACAACGAGCCACAAAGACAACCCGGATAGTGGAGCTCTATCATTAGTTCTATGATCATAGAAGAAGTGCTAAATTCACTTCTGTAGAAGGTGACTCTAGTTAAGGGGAAAAAACCATTGGGAATGGCTTGGAAGGGACTCCTAAAAGGTAAGAATTAAGGTCAAGATCTCTCATGGTTGAAGAAAAAAGACAAAGCTAAGAAAAAAACGACAAGGCTCTTCTCTACAAAGAGGGTAACCATTAATAATGATCAACTTATCACTTAATGCAAGGGGGTTTATTTACCTCTCAATAGAGGCTATTAGTGAATAGTGGCTTCGTGATAATATCTTTAGCCCCGATTTCATATGCATCCAAGAGATTAAAATCGATGGGGAGGACCTTCAAAAACTTCTCTAGCGAATCTCTTTGGCCCATGTTTGGGTTATTACTCCCCACCCCAGGGGGGCTGGGGGTACAACTATTGGAGTAAATACGTTTTGGTCGAGTAGCCTCGTCAACTCCTATGAGGATCCAAAACATCATTGCTTAGCTGCTTCCTTCGGAGGCCCCTTCAAGTTCACTCTAGTCTACATATATGACGCAAATAGGGAGTCGGAGTGGATCAACACTTGGGGATCTCTAGACTTGCTTCCCCATAATGTGATGCTTTGAGAGGAATTCAACATAGTGGAAGACCCTTCTGATTGGTGGGACAATAGTGGGTGCACCATCGATGGTAGGGAGAAAGACATGTGGAACAAAATCAAGCTTCACCTGAACCTTGTGAAGTTTAAAGATACAAATGGCTTCTTTAAGTCAATCCTCCAATCTGGGGTCAACCTTAGAAAAGCAAAACTTGATAGAAGCTATATTGCACAGAACATTATCAGACATCTTGCAACACATTGACCTTGGCATATCACACTCCTACTTGATTACTCTCACTTCCAAGCCAATTCCCAAATTCAGAAAAGCACCTTCGTTTCATGCTAGCCCGACATTCTTCTCCCTCCCCTCAGTCCAACAGGAAATTACCTTGGTATGGAACTCAGTTTCTGCAAACTACACCTGACGGACTAAATATTGGAAGGCCGCAGTTGAGAAGACTTGCCAAATTCTAATCAATACCCACAAGATGCTTTGCAATGCTCGGCAAAGATAGAGAGAGAAGTTGTACGGGAGACTCAGTGCCTTGAGAATGAAGTGAAGAAAGGGAACTACCAATGCCAGATGGGTCTAGAAGAAATAAGAGGCATGTTGAGATACAAGGAATAAATTCAAAGGAAAATCCTACAAGTATACTTTAAAGATTGGTGGGTTTGAAAGGCTGACAAACCAACTAAAGAGATGTGTGGCATCCTCAAGAGGAAGCAAACTATAGATACTATTCGCTTATTAGTTGGTGGCAATGGAGTTGAATGCAAAATGGATGAAAGCAATAGTGCTATCATTGTCGACCATTTTACACATCTCTTGGGGGTGTGGATGCCCTCTCTCCTCGTAGGAGGGATTGCATGACGACCATCTTGAGAGTCTCTCCCTGATGAGTTCCACACAACTTGAGATCTCTCTTGGATGCACCCATCTCAGATAATGAGATCCTAGAAGTCATCAATTAGCTCGTCCATGGGAAAAGCCCGGACTTAACCACCTCACAAATGATTTTTTTTAGTCCTTTAGAGAGGTGGTGCCCATCCCCTTGCGAGGAGTTTGGCATGAGGGTGTTGCTTTTGGTGCCCTTCCACAATGCCTAAAGATTGATGCCATAAATCTTATCCATAAAAAAGGCAACAAGAATAGGATAGAGAACTGGTGCCCAATCATGATGCTTCAAACAAGGTACAAGATTCTTGCAAAAGTAATTGCGAATTGAACTTCATATCACCTGAAGTGGTGTCTTAGCGTGCAGCAAAAAGGAATCATCATGGGTATATCAATACTTGAAGCTATTGATGTTTGAGAAGGTCTCCAATTTGCTGAAGAGTTTGAGCATGATGTTGTTTTCCTTAAAAGTGACTTAAACAAAGCCTATAAGAGGATGGAATAGGACTTTGTGCTCCAATTTCTTAAAGACATCAGTTGTAGTCAGAAAATCACTAAGATGATCGCTACTTTGTTGGGGAATTCATCGATGCAAATAAATATCAACGTCTAGGTATCGAAGGCTATCATATTACAATGCTCTATTCGATAAGGTTGCCCATTGGCCCCTATGCTCTTCGCTATCTAAATGGAAGGGCTCAGCCATCTTGTGCAACATCATATGGAACTTGGTTATATTAAAGGTCTCTCTTTAGGTCTCAACCGCACTCAGATGATGATGAGACTTTTTGCAGATGGCTTGAATGCTTTTGTGCACAATGATCAGACTAGCATGGAAACCTTTTGGGATTTCCTTGACATTTTTGATGAGGCATTTGGTTCTAGATTCAACCACTCTAGAACTACTAGCAGATCCATCATCAGACCACCGCCTTGTCTGGTGGTTGATGGAGGGTTCCAAATTATCCCTCGGGGATAGGTATTCTGTCTTCTCAATATTCCGATGGGTTTTGGTGTCTTGATGGAGCAGCGTTGGAAATGGGTCCTCACCAAACTTAAAAAAAAGTTAGCATATTGGAAGGGCATGCAAATCAACCTTGTGGGTCATGCCATGGTAGTTTATACCTTCCTCACCTCCTCAATCTTCTACTTTCTTTGTTGCTAGAGATTGAAAGATCAGGACCTTAGCAAACTAGAAAGTATCTAGAGAAACATTCTTTGGGGTGGGGATCATAACAGAAGAGGGTCCCCAAAATGAAATGGTCTAATTGCATCAACCAAAATGACTTTGGAGGCCTAAGCATTATGGATATTAAAGGCATGGCTAAAAAGTTGATGGCAAAATGGATCATCAGGGCTTGGTGCAACACTGAGACCTCCTAGTCCAAGCTCATTTTCCGAAATAAGAACATGATCACGTTGGTGGGTTTCCCTACCTAGAAGGAATTGGACCTACTGACTTTGCTATTTTGGCCAATTTCGGTCTCCCCTAAAGGATCGATTCTTGTGCGCTCCCTGTGGAAAAGTTGGAACAAGTTGAAGCAATTTTTCAAAGTCAAAGATGATTGGAAAAGGGTAGCATCTATCAGACAAAATGACTGAATATTGTGTCCAATCTCAGGCATGAGGGTGTGGCCACATGGAACATCCAAAATTTGAAGAGACTTTGTCAAAAGGGCCTCAAACATTGGAGACACCTTTGGAAACAAGAAACTAGCCAGTGGATTAGATTTGAGGACATAGATGCAAAAATAAGAGTGACCTTTGAAGATTCGGCTCTCCTCGAGAGTAGATGCATCGGTTGGGAAATTTCAAAAACCCGGCTGCTCTTTGGGTGAGACTCATCGTGCCAGGAGGATCTTAGGTGGTATAATCGCAATCTGTTGTCTAAAACGCCTAGAATCAAGGTGAAGAGATACTATCATATCACACTAAACAAGAAGTGGTGCCTGAAATGGACAAGGCTCTGTTGGGATCTGAAGATCATGTCTATTTGGCATCCTTTCATTGAGATCAAAAAGCGGTCCTCATGTGGTGAATTCTCCATTGTGGTATCTGGACCAACCTAAAGGCTAACAAAATTTGTGGGGCTCCACCATGATGCAAGCGTTGCCACCACAACATCGAGGATCTGGGCCACATCTTCTTTGCTTGCCCAAGCTCTCTCCTGCTCTCGCAGACCCTTAAGAATGTTTTGACATTGTAAGCACAAATCACCTAGAAGCAAGCACTGGTTAGCGATGCCATCAAGTGCCCAACGACTCTATCGAATGCTATAAGAGGCGAAACCCTCTAGAAGATTTGGAGGGAGTGATGTGATAGCAATTTTGGACACCATCCTAAAGAGCGGTCGATTGAGAGGTCGTTTTTCCTCCTTCGCAAAAGAATCTCCAACTATAAAGGGTCCCCAACTTTTAGGCATCATAAAGTGCTTCTCATCGAAAACCAGAAGGTGAAACCTAAGTCGGCCCCTCATGAGGGGATGAGAGAGTTGTTAACCTCCTTTGTAACGTGCTCTAGACCTGTCTACCCCTGCTTTCTCGGATTCGTAGAAATGTTATACTCCGATAGTCAACCTCATATATGTGTAGCAGAAATGTTATACTGCGATACTGTAGTGTAGCAAAAATGTTATACTCCGATAGTCAACCTCATATATGTGTGAAAATCAATCATTTGCGCTTAAACCTATCATGAATTTAATATACGCAGAGGTATGTAGTATAAGCTTACTGAATCCTAAAATATATCGTACTGATGATTAGAGAGATAATAGACATAGTCTACGTAGTCTGTAGATAGGTTATCTCGATAAGAATACAACATGGATTTTTGAATCTAAGTAGAGAACCTTCAAGAACGTGTTTTATTGTAACAAAGACGTGACAGACATGGGAGATTTCTTATGCTAAAATGAAACGAATGCGGATCATTGACCCAATAATGCAAAAGATAGTTGTTCGGAGAGATGAAGAGAGAAAATCTCAACAGACAATTCCGGATCTTTCTATGAAGAGAGAAAAAGGATGGACAATGAGGAATGAATAAAGAATGATATGTGACAAGAATGATAAGGTAGCTGGTTAATATTAGATTTGGAGGGCTTCTTCAGCAACACTTGAGGGGATTTTAGAGAGCCCCAAAGTGACCTCTTTGAATTATTGATGTTTGCACTTCCTACTCCATTGGACGTCTACACCCCAAAATTCAACAAGCGGTTACTCTTTGCTTAAATATTGGATTTCCATGATTTATCCTGAAGCATCAAGATCATTTTGAAAACTTTTTTTGAGAATTCCAATAACACAAGATTTCGATAGCGGATGGTAGATCAAAGATTCTCTATAAATTCTGTGTACATTCTAGCTATAACTTTCAAAGCCTCGTCTGGGTAAGGCACGAATCCAAATCAAAGGTTTGTACCTCATAATGAAGAAGGCCATAGTTGTAATGAGCTGGATAAAGTGGTGCAAAATGGCCAAGAAAATCATATCTATACATGTATTATATATAGTTTTTTCTTTTTTTTAAGGGATTTTTTGGCAAGCGCCTACTCCCTCACGCTTTAACTTTGAAATAACAGTTGTATAGATGAATTAGCATAGTATTCACAGGACCTCCTATCCCAAAAGCCAGGGGTTAGACAAGGTCATAATTGGTTACAGCTAGTTTAGGTTGGTGAAAGCCATTACATGTCTAGCACAGGGGTTCAACACAAGAACACCACCTCAAGAGGCTAGTGCTTAATCAACACACCTATGGGACATTGTGGTCACAATTTGAAACTCAAGCTAGAAAATTCATTTTAAGGTGTTGCTTTGACAAGATGATGAGGAACGAATGATGTCTGAAGGTAGTGTAGTAAATGCATAATGACAAAACACACGACATTATGTGTATTTATCTATGTGTGGTTAGTTGATCCATGAATCCTATTATTTGGGCTCATTGATGGTTAGAATGACTGCATATTATTTGCACCTGCATCAGTATGTTAGCTTAAGTGCGTGCCTAAATATTTTTGTAGCAACATTGAGAATGAGTATCTCTATATACCTTACTCGTCCCAGTGGTTGTACGTGAGTGTGTCAGCATGCAAAAAATGTATGTGCATCCAAATACATAAATACATGCATATGTCATCTGATGGTGCATGGTGTGCATTATTTTTCATGTATATTTTAAGTATATATTATACAAATGTATGTATGTGCACACGAGTGTTCATGTATATTTATGAGTGTGTATTATGCAATCATTTTGTGATTGTGTGAGATTCCATGTAAATAGGTGTACAAATACATACAAAAACATGCATATAAACATACGTGTATGATTAGGAAAATAAAGTAGATGTGGAATATGGACATTATGTATGCATTGTGTAGAGTAGTGGTGGGGAAAGCCGAGTTGACTAGTCAAGATAGAGAAGGAAAGACGGCAGTGGAAACGGGTGCTTTACAATAATAAGGAGGCCAATATGTGCACTATAGAGGAGCAATATATGTATTTCAAGGATAGGGATTCAACCAAGAGAGCAATTCTGAATTCGTGGAATATTTGATAGACAACCTTTGTGAGTATTATCGGCTAAAAGTTGATATACACAACTTTTGGTAATCTCATGATGTTAGGTTAGAGAAAAGTGATAAAAAAAATATATGTATGAATATGCATTTAACCGGGAATAAGGAAAAGGATTTAAATGTTTGGAGATAGCATTGGAAGAGAATTATACCTAAGATAGCATTGCAGATAGGATTGCTTTCCTTCAATGCATGCTAGCACCTGTAGATTTTCGTCGAGACTGAGGTTAACAAATCTCTCCCCTCCAAGATCTCCATCGACCTAAGGGAAGGGGAGATTTCCAAAATAGAAAAACAAACAAAAACAAGAAGCCACCAATGAAGATCAGATAAGTTCAAGGGCATAAGCTCTGCAGCCTCTCGAAGAGAAAGTCACCAAGAACTCTGACTCAGACGGAGAGGGGTTCATGAAAGTTAAACACAGAAGAAACAAGAGCATACATGGGATCTCTCAAAGGAACACCTTGTTTGTGGCCCTTGTAAACAACTTGTACTGCAACCTCGAAAAGGACATCGATGAGATGGACTTCTGAGGAGGAAATTTTTATGAAGTAGACACTGAAGGTAAAACTTTGGAGAATACCATCAACAAAGAAGGTAACCAAGAGGAAAATCAAGAGGGCTACTCCACTAGTAAAGAGGATGGTTTCACAACAAGCAACAAAGACAACCCGAATAGTGACAGCTCTATCATTGGTTCTACAGTCATAGAGGAAGTGCAAAATTCATTTCTATAGAAGGTGACTCTTAAGGGGAAACAACGATTGGAAATGCCTTGGAAGACACTCCTAAAAGGTAAGAATTGTGGTCAAGATCTCTCGTGGTTGAAGGAAAAAGACAAACCCAAGAAAAAAAAAGACAAAGCCCTTCTCTACAAAGAGGGTAACCATCAATAATGATCAACTTATCACTTAATGCCAGGGGCTTATTAACCTCTCAATAGAGGCTATTATTGGATAGTGGCTTTGTGATAATATCCCCAGTCGAGATTTCATATGCATTCAAGAGATTAAAGCCGATGGAGAGGACCTTCAGAAACTTCTCCAACGAATCTCTTGGACCCTTGTCTGGGTTACTACTCCCCATCAGATGGGGGTTGGGGGTACAACTATTGCAGTAAATAAGTTTTGCTCGAGTAGTCCTGTTAAATCCTATGAGGATCTAAAACATCATTGCTTAGCTACTTCCTTCGGAGGCCCCTTCCAGCTCACTGTGGTCTCCATATATGCCCCAAATAGGGAATCCGAGTGGATCAACACTTGGGGATCTCTAGACTTGCTTCCCCATAATGTGACGCTTTGAGAGCACTATTGATATATTTAGGTAGTGATGTGTGTGAACACACTAGGACTGCCGGCGCACTTTTTTCCCTCTTTAGGAGGTTTTTTTTTCCCGGCTTATATATACGCTTATTGCCCTAACGGGCTACTTATCTTTGTACATTCTCTAGTAATACATTCAGTATTGTGTGTTGTACTCCAAGCTTCTTCTCCTTCCTTGTGTTGTTCATGTGCTTATGCAGATGTCTATCTCCGACAATTGGTATGAGAGCAGGTCATTGCTTCATCTAGGGTGCCGTTGACACTCCTCTATTTGCAGTCTCAAAATCGTACAAATTTTGGTGAGCATACTCAGCGTGTTTTCGAGATCAAAACGGCTTCGGTCTCTAGTGCCAAAATTGTGATCTGAGCTCATTTCAGCCTCCGAATGCACTATCGCAGTGCTTGTGCAAGCTATTTCTTCTTTTTGTGCCAAATATATATACTAGTTTCTATTTGCGAGTATAAGCGTCTCAAAGTCTGCTACAAGTCTAGTGGAATTTGTTTGGGTAGTTCTGTTCAACTTTTTGAGATACAGTCAATTTTTTGCATCAAGGTATTTTAGTCACCGACCATGGCTGAAAGCAAAGATGTATTCCGTATGTTGGCTGTTGAGGATAATTTGGATGGTACCAACTACCCGTTAGGGGCTTATATGATGCGACATGTGTTGGTTGCAAAAGGATCGTGGAACATTGTACAGGGTGTCGAAAAACGTCCTATCACACCTTCAACTATTACAACTGCAAGTATTGAAGCTGATGGAGAAGGCATCGAAGATGATGATATTCTACATATTCTTGTTCGTGCTGCGGTCTCTGTTGCACCTACTGTAGAGAAGATTCATTGGGATGGTAGAGATGCCCAGGCACATGCATTGATAGCTTTGTCTGTCAAACATGCCATTATTCCTCACATACGCTCTTGCAGAACAACTAAGGATGCTTGGGATACACTTAACACATTGTACCAAGCTAGGAATGAGGCTCGTGTTGCTTACCTCCAAAAACAGTTGGAGAGTGAGCACATGAATGAAGGTGATTCTATGGACAGTTTCCTAACGAAGATCAAATACTTGAAGGAATAATTGATTTCTGCTGATGAGGTTATACCAGATAGCTCACTTGTGCAGACTATTTTGAATGGTCTTCCTCATTCATATCAGAGTTTTGCTTCTAGTATTCGGTGGATGATGAAAGGCGACCCAAATACCTTATCATTTGAGGAGTTAGTCTCTATTTTGTTGTAGGAAGGTCAATCCAGGCAGAACAGGTGCATTATGCGACTTCCCTTTTTCACACTAACCCTATTTGGGTTCTAGAAGTAGAGCATTGTTAAGCACGACTTGGTAGAATTGATGAACATCATGTGGCCATGAATCAACGGTTAACATGGGAGCTTGTCTTCCCATACGTGTCGGGTTCAAATCTGGGGCCCTGAGCGGGTCTGCCACATCTTGACCATTATCCAATTCTCAGGATTGGAGTGCATTATTCTTGGTAGCCCGCCATCCTCCCCTTTGTCCGTCTCTCTCTCTCCCTCCCCCTCTCCTTTTGCCTTCTCTCTCTCACTCTCCCTCTCTATCCGTTCGCATCCCCTCGGTCTGCTCCTCCTCGGTTCCACCATCCTTTCCTCAGACCATTGTCCCGCAAACCCCCTTTCTTTCCCTCCCGTCCACCAGTTCTCTCTCCCTCTCTCTCTCTCTCTCTCTTTCTCTCTCTCTCTCTCTCTCTCTCTCTCTCTCTCTCTCTCTCTCTCTCTTTCTCTCTCTCTTTCTCTCTCTCTCTCTCTCTCTCTCTCTCTCTCTCTCTCTCTCTCTCTCTCTCTCTCTCTCTCTCTCTCTCTCTCTCTCTCTCTCTCTCTCTCTCTCTCTCTCTCTCTCTCTCTCTCTCTCTCTCTCTCTCTCTCTCTCTCTCTCTCTCTCTCTCTCTCTCTCTCCGCCCCCTCTGCCTCCCGCAAGCTCTCTCTCTCTCTGTCTCTCTCTCTCTCTCTCTCTCTCTCTCTCTCTCTCTCTCTCTCTCTCTCTCTCTCTCTCTCTCTCTCTCTCTCTCTCTCTCTCTCTCTCTCTCTTCGCCCCCTCTGCCTCCTGCAAGCCCCCCGACCCCCTGCCCCTCTGCCTCCCGCAAGCCCCGCCACCCCCGCCCCCTCTGCCTCTCGCAAGCCCCGCGACCCCCCGCCCCCTCTCCCTCCCGCAAGCCCCGCCAACCCCGCCTCCTCTACCTCCTGCAAGCCCCACCACCCCTGCCCCCTCTGCCTCCCGCAAGCCCCGCCACCTCCGCCCCTCTGCGTCCCGCAAGCCGTGCCACCCCCCGCCCCCTCTGCCTCTCGCAAGCCCCACCATCCCCGCCCCCTCTGCCTCCTGCAAGCCCCGCCACCCCCGCCCCCTCTGCCTCCCGCAAGCCCTGCCACCCCCGCCCCCTCTGGCTCCCGCAAGCCCCGCCATTCACCGCCCCCTCTGCCTCCCGCAAGCCCCGCCACCCTCGCCCCCTGCCTCCCGCAAGCTCCGCCACCCCCGCCCCCTCTGCCTCCCGCAAGCCCCGCCACCCCTGCCCCCTCTGCCTCCCGCAAGCCCCGCCACCCCCGCCCCCTCTGCCTCCCGCAAACCCCGCCACCCCCACCCCCTCTGCCTCCCCTTTCTCCCTCCCTCTCTCTCTCTCACTCTTTCTCTCTCTCCGTCTCTCTCTCTCTCTCTCCCTCCTCTCCCACAACACCCTTCCCCCAGCTCCCTCCTCTCTCCACCCGTCCCCTCACTCTCTTCTCACTCTCTCTCCCTTGTCTCCTGTAGCTCCCTTCCCTAGCTCCCTCCTCTCTCCACCCATCCCCTCACTCTCTCTCCCTTGTCTCGTGTAGCTCCCTCCCCCGCGGCCACCTCCTATCCCCACCCGTCCCCTCTCTCACTCTCTAGCATTGTGCAAGGGCATGTACGGACTCAGGGTGACTTTGTTAGCCAGCTTACTAACCACAAGTGAGAAGTATGCAGATTGAAGTATGATTGTGAGCTTGAGACAAGGGACAATAATGCTCAGCTTGTGGTATGGGGACATCAAATGTCATAGCCTATGCTTCGAGTTGGTGAGCACATGGCTGCCGTTAAAACTATTGCATGGTCTCCTCATGAACATGGATTGTTAGCTTCCTGAAGTGAGGGTTGGAATTTGGTATGGTTGAAAAATGGGATTGAGCTTGTGAGCACAAATGGCTATTCACAAAATCAAATTGTGGTGTGGCAAATGGCACCCTCAATAGTACATAATCATACACTTCAAGTTGCATGAAGACTACAACTCACCCAGATTGAACACCCAAATATTTGAAGAATTTAACTACATTGTTACTCATTGCTTAAAAAAAAGGATATTTGATTGCAGAAGTTTTACTTCATTTTCCAAGGAATTTCTTAGGTGAAAAGAGAATCGGCCCTCTTTCCCACTATCCCTTCATCTCTCCACCCACACTATTCACCATGCAAGGGTCAGAAACTACTACAAGAGATATGTGCATCAGGTGAAGGAAGAATTCAGAGGGGTAGTACAATCCCACGGGCTGCATCTCAACTCGCATTCAAAAGTGACAGTGAAAGTGTAGGTGGTAAAAGTGAAAGTGGATAAATAATTGTTGCCACCAACCATTCATGAGAACTACCTATTTCTGTGAATCCAATTCAAATCAAGTGGAATATTTGATCTACCCCTCCATCTTGGGCAATCAACCGGCGCGTGATCAGTGGGCGTGAAGAATCGGCAAGGCCCTCTTGGCCTATTGGAGCCTATAAAAGCAATGGATTTGTGTTCATTAGGGTACATTGGTTCAGATACACAATTGCGAACGTACAGAGGTCTTCTCTTGCACTTTGTGGCTTCAAGCCTACTGTAGGAAGTCACTCTGTGGTGTGAATACAGAGCGTGGGCTTCCCAAAGGAGGGCTAGTAGCACCATAATGTGAAGAGAGTGACTTGGTTTGTCATTCGGTGTGAGTCTGTGTTATTTTCAGGCTCTTCCCTTAGAGAAAGACTCCATACATTGTATTTATCAGTATTAGCCTGCATCTAGTGGTGTTCATTATACGAATTGTATGAGTCTCTTGTGTTGAGCTTATTGAGTTCTAGAGTGGCATGTTTGCCCTGAGCATGAACCTTTGAGCATCACTTTGCCCAATCTTGTAATCATCTGATTCGAATCAAGAAGTGTATGGTCTTCTTGGGTCATTTGTTGTTAATATTTTCTGGAGTACTTACAACCCTGTGCGATCATTGACATCTGCCTGCTCACAGAAATGTTTAAGGGTATATTTCCCTAAAGAGAACCCCCCTTGAGTAGGCGACGTACTGAAGGTGCTTATTCTCTGCTCTTAATAAAAAGCTGATACCCCTCTACCTCCTCTACAAATATATAAAATAGGATTAATCAAGAAAAAATCTGAATATATAGATAAAATAGGATAACTATATACAGGTTTTTAAAATTAGGGTTTTAAGTTTTTTTAGGTATTTAAGTATTTAGGTTTAGTATTTCAGATTTAAGTCTTTAAGAGTTAGATTTTTAGGATTATTAAAAAAACAAATGTTCTAAAATGTCCATATTGTAGCAAATGGCTTCTTTGGATCCTGAAGAGAGAATGGCATGTCCTTGCACACAGTGCAAGTATCAAATTTATCGGAAACGACGGATTTGTACTGCACATGTTAGAG
This sequence comes from Ceratopteris richardii, assembly GCA_020310875.1. NCBI lineage: Eukaryota > Viridiplantae > Streptophyta > Polypodiopsida > Polypodiales > Pteridaceae > Ceratopteris > Ceratopteris richardii. The sequence continues at coordinate 147,484,238 of CM035411.1, read as the reverse complement.
AGCATGGATCCTTTGATAGGAGTCGACTAGAAAACCTACGTTATCATTCGCATGGTCCCGCAGGTGAGCAGATGGACCCAAACAACATTGCACCGGTAACCTCTCGTGGACAAAAGAGAGCAAAAAAGGACTTAGATGTACCAGCAAGCACTAATAATATTACACAAAATGAACATATAGAAGAGATGCTTGAAGCATTTTATGAGATGGACGAAGATCATGATGGTGAAGAAGGTGTCGAGATGGACACAACAGAAATTCCATGATCAGAAGTTGATGAAGAATATGCAAACATGCGAAGATTAGCTCATTTACCGCTTTACAATGGAGCAAAGATATCAGTACTACGTGCTTCACTCGAGATGCTCAATCTGCAATCCATTTATGGATGGTCAGATAGTAGTGTCACTGAATTGTTCAGGTAAGTGGAGAAAAAATTAGCTTTCATTGTTGTATCACAATAACTTCATTTACTAATATCATTTTAATTGCTTATTGCAGGCTTCTTAAAGATCAATATTTTCCAGAGGGCAATGACATGCCTCCAACACGTGGAGATGCGAAAAAACTTTTACAGTCCATTGGAATGGATTATACTAAAATTCATGCTTGTCCGAATGATTGCATTCTCTTTCGGAATGAGTATGAGCATCTCCACGTATGTCCAAAGTGTGGAGCAAATAGATTTAGAGAAGACGTTGTAGGCGAAGTAATCCCGCAAAGGTTCTTTGCCACTTTCCTATCATTCCACGAATTAAGAACATGTTTAGATGCAAATCTATAGTTGAGTTAATGTCATGGCATACAAAGAGCAGGTCCACAGATAATGTAATGCGAGTGTGAGCTGACTCTGATGCTTGGAAGCACATAGATAGTAAGTGGCCAGAGTTTGCTAGTGAGCCTCGGTCCATACGTCTAGGCCTAGCTATGGATGGAGTGAATCCATTTGGATTACGCAGTTCTTCATGGAGCACAAGGCCTGTATGTTTGGTCAATTATAATATCCCACCATGGTTGGCCACAAAGAAAGGTCATCTATTATTAGCTCTTATTGTACCAGGTAAGTATAAGGTAAAAAACATGGATGTATATCTTGCACCACTTGTGGAAGAACTACGCATTTTATGGGATGGGAGTACTGTGCGTGACATGTCTCAACCTATAAGAGGACGAGACGTGCGAGTGCAAGGCATACTTATGTGGACAATGCATGATTGGCCTGGTTATGGTGAATGTTTAGGTTTATCAATTTCGGATTACCATGCTTGTCCTTTATGCGGACCATGACTTGAAGCACGCTATTCCAATGCACTACATAAAAATATCTATGAAGGACATTGTAATAAAGTAAGTCTATGATCTAGGGATCCGATGGCTTCAGACAGATCTGAAATCGGATACCGTTTGGTCACTCGTCTCTAGGACCAAAGATCTCAAGAGTAGACTCAAGCATAAGTCATGTGCTCTCATATTCAAGTAATCCACTTAGCCTAGTGGTTAAGTCTCATGGTTGTGAAGGAAGAGGTCTTGGGTTCAACTCCCATGGGGAGCATGGGAAGAGAGTTTTGCCCAAAGAGCTCTAGAGCCTTCTAACTCAAGTTAACGTGAGTTAACTTGAGTCCAGTGGACTTAACTCAAGAGGTGAGTACAACAACCACTAGTGGACTCTAGTGGAAGGTACTAAAGTAGTGGTCGAGATCACTCCAGCCACTAATAGACTCTAGTGGTGGATATGAAAGGAGTGGAGGAGATTGCACATGCACTTGTGGACTCTAGTTACATTTGTGGTCCTCATTAGTTCAAGCAGCTATATATACAGGCATAAGGTTGGGAGGAGAGTCATTCATTCATGAGAATTTCCAGTCGTTACGCTGTTGCATTGGTATCAGAGCTTGATTCTCTCCATAGCTCTCATCCTCATTATCTTGCTCATCTTGTGCTCTCCTATTTGTGTGTGTATTGCTCCTTCGACGAAATCAAAGCATTCTGCTCGCAGCTGAACGGAGAAGTGCGCCGATTTCCTCGCGTTAGCATCATCGAGTTTGAAGCATACTCCAAAAAGAAGGACATCACTACAGTGCAGAAGACGGGATTCGAACCCCCGTTTCTCCTTTAAGAGGGCGCCGCTCTAACCACAAAGCCAAACGGTCGCGCACGTTCTGATCTGCAGGCCACATCATCTTGTTCCTTTCTCGGCGCTGTAGAAGACTATTATGAAGGCGAAAAAAAAGACGATTTCTGTAGTGCACTGTTAGGGATTTGAACCCTCGTCCCCCCAGCTGGAGCGACTTCTTCTATCCACACAACCTAAGCGTTGTTCGTGGCCTGCTAGACCGGCAGAAAGCTTGTGTTCTGAATCCCGCGGTGCAGACGGTCTCAATTAGGAGCCACGAAGAAAAAAAGAAAAGAACATCGCGTGCGCCGCTGCGTTCCAGGGGATTCGAACCTGCGTGGGTGGTTTGAGAGACGATTGCCTTACCCAAGGCGCACCATCATTTTGATTGCCTTCTAATGCAGAAGAGACTTTACTAAAACAGTGATCAGAGCTGAAGTGCAAGCCAAATTCTCTCCATCCAAGGAAGCAAGTTCTCTCAACCATCCAAGGAGCCAAATCAGTTCTTGAAGCCTGGAACCAGAGGATTATTTTGCTTTTAGCCAAAGAAACAAACAAGGAGAACCAAAGATTGAGCAAAGCTTGAAGGAAGTGGAGCTGTGGAGTGAAGATCCGGAGGCCTAACTTCGTCATAATTCTAGCACTTTCGGCTAGAATCAAGTCGACCTCAACGGACCAAATCATCAGGGTATTTCTTGTGATATTCTTGCATAGCTCTTTTGATTTTGTTGCACACACTACTTGCGTTAGGAATACTTAGTAAGTTTAATAACGCTTTGTGTGCGATGGAGGGGACTTCTAGCCACGTTTCGCTTAGGAGTACTACTAGTACGTCAGTGTTTGTCTCTGTTCCTATTTTAGTAACATCCTCATTCATGCCTAGACCACCAATAGTTGCACGTGCATTGCATTCATCTGCACCTATGGTTTCAAATACTAGTCATGCGTCTGATGCATCTAAAATAGAAGCGACGATTGTAGCATTAGACGTTGAGGATTCTGCAAAAAAAGGGGAAACAATCACTACTCTAAACGAGAGGAAAGATATGGAGAGTAGGATGTTGCTAGTAGAGCAAAAGCTTGGACGGTTGTCCAATATTCCGGATGAGGTTGCAGTACTCCGTCAATCTGTTGATGGAATCCAGGATCACCTTAAGGCCATTCTGAACTTACTTCAGATGCCTAAGGATATCAGTAAGACTATTTTAGGTAGTCACACAGATACGATCGCAACTTCACCGATGTCTGTTAGGATGGAAAAGGATAAGGAATTATCCTCTCCCCAAATAAACATGTTTCCTTTAGCGGGAAGTATGAGTCGTTTGAGTCTAGCGTCTTCTACTCCCTTGTGCGTTGCTTCGGTAGGTATGTTAGAAACTCATAACCGCCCTGTGGATCTTTCCTTGGGAAAGGAGATCCGTCCTCCTTATTTCTCTGGAGAGGATAAGGATAGGAATAAGGACGCGGTTTTGACTTTCTTAGAGAAATGGAAAGATGTCCATGAACTCAAACATACCCCGGATCACGTGAGAGTAGTAGAAGCCAGTTTGTCGCTAGGACCAAAAGCTTATACATGGTGGATGAGTCTCTCTGAGACTCACAAGAAACCCACCACTTGGAATGAATTTTCCCATCTTTTCAAGAAAGAGTTTCTCCCCGAGAATGAGGAGGAACGCAATTGGGAAGCTTGGGATAAAATTCAGCAGAAGGGTAGACCGCTATTGGTTTATATTTCAGAATACAGAGATGTAATTCTGAAGTTAAAGAATTTAGATGACTTCCATCGACTTCGCGGTTTTGTCAGAGGACTTAACCAGCGAATTCGTAATGAAGTTAAGAGGCATGCGCCTAAATCCCTTGAAGAGGCGATTAAGGTCGCACAAATTTATGAGGACAATTCACGTTTGGATGTCCCGCAGGAAAGCAGTTATTCCCAGAAGAATAACTTCAAGCGTAAGGGTAAAGGGACTAGATCTAATGAAAGGGTGTCTAAGAAACCTCGTGTTTTTAGACACATCCTTTCTCCAGAAGATCATGATAAAGCGCAAAAAGAAAACTTGTGCTTTAAATGTCTCAAGCCTGGACATCGAAGCCGTGCCTGTCCGGTCGGAAGAGAAAGCAAAGGCAAGGGTAAGCAGCAACCGCAAATCCATCTGATTCAATCTTTGGACTTGGATGCAAATTCAAGTGCAAAGAAGGTTCAGATTATGCACTGCAACAGTACCCATTCATGTCAAATTTCCAAAAACATGTGGCAACCTCAAGAGTTTGGTCCACATGATTTGGTCAAGTTGCATGGATCAGTAAAAGGTCACACCATCCGGATAATGGTGGATGACTCGGCTACACATAATTTTATCAATTATGCAGTAGTTAAAAAGTTAGCTCTTCCTCAGAAAGCCTCTCCTCATAAATACATTGTCTCTATGATGCACGGTCAGGACACCCGTGTTTGGGACACAATGATAACCGATTTGGAACTTGAAATCCAAGGTTTTAAAGACACTTTGGACTTCCAAATCATGAACATGGATCAGGTAGATCTCGTTTTAGGGAGAGAGTGGCTATGGAGTCTAGGTCCTTCATTGACCAGGTGTTATTTTACAAATACTTTGGAATTCCAGCGCGACGGTGTCGTGTATAAGATCAAGGGTGAGCATGATGTTCCAAGTATCCCTTTGATTTCATACACTGCATTGAAGAAACTTGTAAACACTGAAGCCAGGACTCAAGCTTTTCTTGTCCTTGGCACCGATGTAATCGATTCTGATAATATAAATCAAGTTTCTTATGTCTCGTCCTTTATTCCTCGAGAAGTTTATGTTAAATTTAATAGTTTAATGAAGGAATTTAAAGATGTGTTCCCTAAGGAACTCCCCCACGGCTTGCCACCCTCTCGTGGAAACATTGATCACAGTATAGATCTGTTTCCGGGTACCAAGCCAAAATCTCAAAACCCATACCGCCTCCCCTATGTCCAGCATCAGGAGGTGGAAAATCAAATCCAAGATTATTTGGATAAAGGATTTATCCGCCCAAGCCAGTCTCCATGGGCAGCACCCATCCTTCTAGTGAAAAAGAAAGATGGAACTATGAGGCTGTGCGTAGATTATAGGGCGTTAAACAATCTTACGATAAAGAACAAGTATCCCATGCCACTAGTCGAAGATCTTTTCGATAGTTTAAAGGGGGCTACAATCTTTTCTAAGATTGATTTACGCCAAGGTTATCATCAGATCAGGATTAAGCATGATGATATTCCTAAAACAGCCTTTCGAACAAAGTTTGGTCACTACGAGTTTTTAGTGATGCCGTTCGGGTTGACAAACGCACCCGCAACATTTATGACTTTGATGAATCAAGTGCTAAAGCCGTATTTGGGAAAATTTGTTGTAGATTTTCTCGATGATATTCTGATCTACAGTAAAGATCATGAAAATCACTTAGAGCACTTGAAAAAAGTTTTTCAACTTCTTCGCGATAATAAACTTTACGGTAAAGAGTCAAAATGTGAATTCTTTACCCCAGAAGTAAAGTATTTAGGTCATATTATTTCCGCGGAAGGAATCAAAGTTGACCCTGAAAAGGTCCAAGCGATTCTTGAATGGCCTGAGCCCAAGACGGTTCGAGAATTACAAAGTTTTCTCGGATTGGCAGGATATTATCGGAAGTTTGTGGCTGGATATGCCAAGATTGCAGTACCTTTGACTGATCAACTCAAAGGGAAGCATCAAAAGTTAAATTGGAAAGAAGAGCAAGCAAAGAGTTTTCAAGAACTAAAACTTGCTTTAGCATCGGCCCCGGTTCTACAGATTGTAGACCCGAACAAGCCTTTCCAATTAGAGACAGATGCAAGTTCATCTGCAGTAGGAGCAGTACTAAGCCAAGATGGTCGACCGATAGCTTTCGAGAGTAGAAAGCTAAGTCCTGCTCAGCAAAACTACTCTACCTATGAGCGAGAGATGTTCTCTATTATAAATGCTCTGAAGAAATGGCACCATTATCTATATGGATCAAAGCTGACCATAGTTTTTGATCAAGAGAGCATAAAGTGGTTTGCAAACCAACCTGACCTTAGAGGTAGAAAAGCTAGATGGGCCGAACAGTTGCAAGAGTTCGATTATGAACTCAGGTACAGAAAAGGAAAGTTCAATGCAGTAGCAGACGCCTTAAGTCGGATGCCTATGTTGAACAATCTAAGTTTTGTACAAATTCAAAGTGAATTTATTTCAACTTTGAAAGGAAGCTGCAAAGAAGATCCAAGCTACAGTCAAGCTTGGAAAGCAGCTGAGCAAGCTGAACAAAATGAAGCAAGTACTTCTGAGAGAAAGTTTAAACATTATTCTCTCCAAGATGAATATTTGCTTTATAAAGGTAAGGTTTGTGTTCCAAGTACCTCGGACATACGAAAACAAGTACTTTTCGAATGCCATGATGCTCCAAGTGCAGGACATCCTGGTATTAACCGAACCTATGAGTTAGTAAAAAGACAATTTTATTGGCTTAGTTTGCATCAAGATGTGCAAAACTATGTATCTAAGTGCCATAAATGTCAAGTAAATAAGTTTGAACGGCTTAAAGTTGGAGGATTGCTGCATCCTTTGGAAATTCCCAAACGAAAGTGGGAAAGTATTTCCATGGATTTCATTTCTGGATTACCTCGCACACAGAAAGGTTTTGATTCAGTCTGGGTTATCGTTGATCGATTGACTAAACTTGCTCAGTTTATACCAGTCAAGACTACTTATAAGACTCCAGAACTTGCAAAAATATTTGTAAATCAACTTTATAGACTCTATGGTCTTCCAGTAGACATAGTTTCTGATAGAGATGCTTGATTTACAAGTCATTTTTGGCGAGCAGTCTTTAGTAGACTTGAAACTAAACTAAGTTTAAGTACAGCTGAACATCCCCAGACGGATGGACAGACAGAGAAAGTCAATCAGATATTGGAAGACATACTTAGAGCTTATGTTACTTCCAAACAGACTGACTGGGAAGATTATCTTCCATTAGCTGAATTTGCCTATAATAGTGCCAAGAATTCATCAACTGAATTTAGCCCATTCATGTTGATGTATGGTTTCCAGCCTAGATCTCCTTATGCAGTAGGACTTCATAATGAACGAGTTCAAGCAGCTCAAGAGTTCCTTCAAGACATGAACTTTAAACTCAAATTAGCTAAAGAAAACCTAAAGAAAGCTCAAGATCGTGCAAAGGCTTATGCCGATCCGAAGCGTAGAGATGTTAGTTTTCAGGTTGGTGATCAAGTTTATCTTTGTATTCCTGAAAGATCGGAAAAAATTCAAGACTGGTCAATGTGCCAAGTTGTCACCTAGGTATTGCGGTCCTTTTCCAATCACCAAGAAAGTTGGTTTGTGGGCTTATGAACTACAACTTCCAGATGATAGTTGGATTCATCCAGTGTTCCATGTTAGTCGACTTAGGAAGAGTCTAACAGATTCAGATAATCTAGTTGGACAACAGGTTATACTTCCTATTCCAGTAAATGAAACAGTTCCTCATGAACCTGAAAGAATACTTCGCACCCGAGATAAACGTACAAGAAGCCACTTGTATGAAGAGTGCTTAGTAAAATAAAAGGATGGAACTGAAGAAAATTCAACATGGGAAAAAGTTTCCACAATCCAACGACGTTTTCCAGCTTTCAAGTTTTAAGTTGGTCCCAATTAAAGAAGGTTTTTTACTTTCAAGTTTTTAAGTAAATAACCTAATTGAATGAATGCATGTTCTTCAAGTTTTAGAACATGAGGCTCGGGGGTTGCCTACAGTATGTATATAGCTCTATTTTCGAGGACGAAAATCTTTTCCAAGGGGGGAAGAATGTAATAAAGTAAGTCTATGATCTAGGGATCCGATGGCTTCAGACAGATCTGAAATCGGATACCGTTTGGTCACTCGTCTCTAGGACCAAAGATCTCAAGAGTAGACTCAAGCATAAGTCATGTGCTCTCATATTCAAGTAATCCACTTAGCCTAGTGGTTAAGTCTCATGGTTGTGAAGGAAGAGGTCTTGGGTTCAACTCCCATGGGGAGCATGGAAAGAGAGTTTTGCCCAAAGAGCTCTAGAGCCTTCTAACTCAAGTTAACGTGAGTTAACTTGAGTCCAGTGGACTTAACTCAAGAGGTGAGTACAACAACCACTAGTGGACTCTAGTGGAAGGTACTAAAGTAGTGGTCGAGATCACTCCAGCCACTAATAGACTCTAGTGGTGGATATGAAAGGAGTGGAGGAGATTGCACATGCACTTGTGGACTCTAGTTACATTTGTGGTCCTCATTAGTTCAAGCAGCTATATATACAGGCATAAGGTTGGGAGGAGAGTCATTCATTCATGAGAATTTCCAGTCGTTACGTTGTTGCAGACATCATAGATATTTGCCTGATGGACATGTTTTACGTGAAGGACAAATTGGTCGACAAGCGCAATACCAAATGAAGGCTAGCGATTGGAAACAACTATGGGATTAAGAAAATCCAGTTGCTGGCAGGAAATGGTTGTACATTTTTCATGAACTCCTTTATTGGAGTGAATTAGTGATCAATCATTTGGTAGACCCGATGCATATTTTTAAGAATGTGGGAGAGATTCTTTGGAAAACTTTGATCGGAAAGAAAGAAAGCAAAGCACAAATAGAGGACTTAGAAGAGCGAGGTCCTATGCAAGAGTTGTGGGCAATTACTAAGCCCAACGGAACAGTATCGTTACCAAGAGCTCCTTGGGTGCTTCGCAGGATGGAAGAGCAACAAGTGAAGAGACAATTTCTGAGTTTCGTACACCTACTGGATGCATGAGGTATCTAAAGACTGCTTTCACACGAAACGACGATCTTGCAGGACTCAAGTCTCATGATTGGCACAAGTTTTTACAGTTTGTGCTCCCTGTAGCCCAAAAATATTGTCTTTCAGAGGATGTACAAAAAACCATTTATAAAATTAGTTCTTTTGTACGGTGGATATCTTCTAAAGAGATAAATAGAGATAGCATAGAGAGTGCGAAACGCAATGCTATCGAAGTTGTTTGTATGATAGAGAAATACTTTCCCACAAGTATTCTCACTATTCAACTTCATTTACTGGTTCATGTGATAGATGAAGTTGCAATAACAGGAACTGTCCATAGTCGATGGATGTTCTTCTTAGAGCCCTTTATGAAGACATTAAAGGGTTTGTTGGACAGAGAGCACGTCCAGAGGGTAGCATGGCAGAGGGATGGCTTGTACAAGAATCTTTTGTATTCATAACTGAGTTTCTACGTATATCGGATCCCGAAATGCCTCGCTTATGGAGCGATGATGGAGATGTTCGTCTCGTAGGCGATGAACCACAAGGTAAAGGATTGCAAAGAAAAATGGATGCAGCTTTCAGAGAGAAGGCAATGAAGTTTTGCATAGTTAACTTTGAACCTATGCAAAAGTTGTTAGAAAGGTATGAACTTGCCAAGGAAACTAACGCAAAGGAAAGAGCTCAGTTTCGAAGAAATCGTTCCACTCGATTTTTGCCTCTTCCAGAAAACCTTCGACCTCCCCCACCTTTTCCAACGAGCAGTGGCTAGATACAGTGGTTTCACAAGCAAATGCAGCAGGTGAAGATATCTCTGAAGAAGAAGAAGAACTCGCAAAGGATGTGATTGGGAGTATATTAAATACGGTGCACTATGGTTTCATGGGCGACACTTTCGAATCGCACGAATTGATCAAAATAGGTCTACTTTTGATAGTGGCGTGATGGTGAATTTTTTGCAAAAAAGTAGAGCGAGTGCAAGAGATGATAATGCTCTAGAAGGCGAGTTAGATTATTGTGGTGTGATTCAAGACATCTTGAAACTATCTTTCAGAAAGTTTGATTACTTTGTTTTTGATGTGAAATGGTTCAAAGTAGTCACCTCTGGAAGAAATGCAATAGTGAGATGGGATAAGAGCGGTTTGCTTCAAATCGACTCCACAAGATTATGGACAGACGAAAGGGATACATTTGTACTTCTCGAACACTGTGAGCAATTTGTTTTTATACCAGATTCAAAAGACCCAGAGTGGTTATTTGTTTTACAAGTTGCTCCACGTAGTAGACAAATTTTTGAAAACATAGATGTAGAAGAGAGTCCATCTCTAGTGGACTCAGAGGTTCATTCGATAGTCGACCAGGAAGAGATCATTGTTCGAGAAGAAGAGGTGATTGAAGAAGAGGTCACTGTTCGAGAAGACGAAGCAATAGAGGATGATCAGGAGGAAACCAACATAGCAAGCGATTTAGAAGCCATCCATATAGAGATAGATATTCTCAGTGCATCAGATCTTCAGGAGGATGCTAGAATAGAGAACTTTTGAATAGAACACTTGTACGTACTAATTTTTTGTTTTTTTTGTTTATTCTCTATATTACTTTTCTTATCGCATGCTAATTATTTGAGTTCTTTTATTATAGAGCACAATGGGAGACAATCCTCTAGTCACTCCATATTCCATGATAGAGGAGCAGTTTTTGGAGTTCATCTCTCATGTTCCTCTTGCGTATATGACCGCTGCATCACAGTATTGGATCGCTTGTGGTAGCACTCCTCCCGGCCTCACTCCTGGCGGCTATACTCCTACCGGCCTCAGTCCCGTTGGCCTCACTCCCGCAGGTGTCACTCCCGCCGGTGTCACTCCTACCGGTGTCACTCCTACGGGTGGTGCTACTCCCGTAGGAGGTATGTCTCCTAGCTTTATGACTCCACCACAACCATCTTTGCAGCCATCTCCTACAGGGTCTACTAGTAGACATGTGCGTTCGACACCTCAGCGCGATACAGGTTCTGGCTCGTCTCATAGATCGAGGTCACGCTCTGGAGTAGGAGGTTCTAGGAGTTGATCTACAGGTAGGTCTAGAGGCAGAGGAGGCGGTTGTTGTGGAGGCAGTGCGACGGACGTTGTGTCGCTCGCTTCTACTCCTAGGACGAGTACCTCAGATATAGGTACGCCACGCAGTACACCACGTGGAACACCACGTACAGCTTGGGGTGCTCATGACCATGATGACTCCAAGGTGTATAGTATCCGAGATGGAGCTCCAGTGATAGATGCGGCTGGGAAAGCAATGCGTGCACGCATACGACAGCTTTTCTCCATCTAGTTTGGACACTCTATCATGCTAAAATGGAGTGAATATGATAAGGATCGGAAGAATTATTTCACACAGACGATTTACCAGGAGTTCCGACCAGTCGATGGATAGTGTATTGTCAGTTCAGAGTGGATTCTGCAAACCGCACGTGAGGTCATGTCCCATCGACAATCCGAGGCACGTGATGCATTGAGAGAAGGCTTACCAAAGCCTATATGGTTAGATGCTGAGGCATGCGACATGATTCGTGACGAGCAGCAGTAGACTCCTGATCAATATCGCAAGCAGCGAAATGCCGCAGCCACACGTTTAGATACGATTGGACCATCACATTTGGGCAGTGGCGGATATAACACGATGCATCATGAGTTTGTAAGTACCATTTCATTTATTGATTTTATTTGTGTTAAATTTCTCATGTATGTTTCTCTAATCTTTTTATATTTGTTTTAGGAGCTGGCAATGGGTCGTTCTCCAACACGAACGGAGGAGTCTTATGGATATAGTCATGGGTTGACTGCACTATTGCAGGACTTGGAGGGACACGGTGCGGTAGGTTCATGGGAGCATTTGCGATGAGGTAATTAATTTATAAACTTGGTTTCTACTTGTTGTTTGTAATTTTTATGTGAATTTATCTCATTCCATTAATGTTCTTTGTTGCAGGACTGTTGATATGGAATGTTCTTTGCATGTGTATGGTAGTGAAAGACCAATATTTTGTATTTGATTTTCATATGGAAATCCATATTTTGTAAAAGCGTCATATATGATAGTGGTTTTCCACACTCTTGTACATGCTTCATTATTGAAATATATAACTTCTTTTGTCGATGGTTCATAGTTCATTCGGATTATCTCTTTTGTGTCCAATAATACTCTGTTTCATGAAATCATATTTCAGTTGTCATTAGAATATACATCACATGTACTCGGTTTTTTTTGGGCAGAGTGTATTGTCTTTTGTTAAGCAACATCATGGTAATGTTGCTGTAGCAAAAGACAAAACACTCTACCCAAAAGAAAATTTGCAGGTATGGTCGTCGGTATACGCGACGGTACTCCCAGTAGTGTCATCGGAATAACCGTCAGTACACCCAGCAGGCGACAGTATAGGCGATGGTATGTCTAGCAGAAGCCTCCGTATTGGCATCGATATTACCGATGCATATATCGACGCCTATACCGACACATATACCAACGCTTATACCGATGCTTTGGTACCGACGCGCACACCGACCTTTACACCAGCGTCGCGGGAAATTAAGTCGCGGTCATTTTCCTCAGTAAAAACCTTGGTATACCATGGATCTGTTGTAGTATATATATATATATATATATATATATATATATATATATATATATATATATATATATATATATATATATATATATATATTTAGCTTTTTTTAATTATTTTTATTATTTATTATTTTTTTCCTTCGTTTCATAAATAGAGGTAGCAATTAAATAGCAATTGAAGCAAGTTATTCTTCTCGTTTAGATCATATGGTGCATGATAGTTTCATTGTGATATTGTTATGTATATGGAACATTAAATTCTTTTATAATTTTATTTAAGAAACTAATCATTCAATTTCTTCATTTGTTTCAATGCATTGTAGCGATTATGAGGATAAGCATAGAAAAAAGGAAATAAATTTTTCTACTTATTTTGGATATCACTCTTTGAGTCAGAAGATAAAAAATCAATTGGGTAATTCTATAAGTATTATTCGATTTGATGTATTTTGTATTATTTTCATTCATTTCAGTTATATATATTTTTATATTTATATTAACTATATGTAATACAGCAGTACTATCATGAGGAACATGGAAGAGGTGGAGAGATCCATCTAGCCATGTTCGTTTTGCATCTCATTAGACATCACATGAGAGTGGTGGTCAACATAGGATCCATTTTGATAAATAAAACATATATTCCATGTATAATATACATTGACACACACACATACATACACACACATATATACATATATACATACATACATACACACACATATATATATATATATATATATATATATATATATATATATATATATATATATATATATATATATATTCATACCAATTATGTTCTCAATTTCGTCTATAGTTTGATTCCATAACTTTGATAGTTTTAGAGTCTTCATTAATATAATTTACTTTAATAAGGTAGAATTTTACGTTCTTTTATTCAGATTTATTTTTTATTTGATTTATTACTTTAGTATATCATTGATTCATAAATGCATGTGTGTTTGCCGGTTTGCGTATGTTTGTACATATAGGTTTGTACATACAAATTTGCAGAGATATATATATATATATATATATATATATATATATATATATATATATATATATATATATGTGTGTGTGTGTGTGTGTTTGTGTGTGTGTGTATGTTTTTGTGTTTGTGTATACATATGTATAATTTTATATGTATCGGTGTATATATGCTTGTGCATGTACATAGGTATATGTATTTATGTGGGCATGTATGTATGCTTGTGTATATATGTATACATACATGCTCATAGGTATGTATGTATGTATATATGCATGTATATTATTTATGTTTGTATGTATGTATGTATGTTTCTTTGTATACATATACATGTTTCTTTGTGTATGTGTATATGTATCTATGTTTATGATGGTTCATGTGTGTGTATGTATGAATGCTATTTTAGGTATGTACATATTTTTTGAATTCATGTGTGTATGAATGCGTTAATGTTTGTGTATGCTTGTTTCTAACGATATGATGGTACGAATGTATGTCTACATGAACATCTCTATTTACCAACTTATGTATGTATGCATATATGAACGTATGTATGTATGCATGTATTTATGTAAAAAGGTATCTATGTTTGAATTTACCGACTTATGTATGTATGCATATATGAACGTATGTATGTATGCATGTATTTATGTAAAAAGGTATCTATGTTTGAATTTATGTATGCATGTGCACATGTATTTATGTATTTATGTTTATGTATGTAGGTATGTACGAAGGAACGTATGTATATACGTATAATAGTATGAGTATATTTATGTATGTATCTATATAAAAAAATGTGTTTATACGTCTAGATGTATATTTGTATGTATGTATCGTAATTTATGCATGTGTGAAGAAAAAAATTACAATATTTAAAAAAAGTGAACTGTAGTAAAATTATTATTCATAATCAGCAGCCCACCAAATTCTTTGACAATCTGAAAATAAAAGAAATAAGGATGGAGAGATAAAGAGAGATCTAGATAGAGAAAGACAGAGGGATAGGGAAAGAGAAAATATAGAGAGAAAGAGAGAGAAAGGGAGAGAGAGTAAGAGAGAGAGGGAGAGAGAAAGCTTCAGAGACAGAGAGATGTATTATACAGATCTGAACCTTTGCTTTCTCTTTCGTGCGAAACCTATAGAATGAGTGACCAACACGTGATGTTTTTTCTAGCAGTACAAGCATCATTTGAATGATCTACAACTTTTTCTGTAAAGGATTATATAAGTTCGTTTTATATATGCATTAACATTGAACATTGCATAAGCAACACATACATGCATATGTAATGCTTCCTTATGTGCGACATTATTAGACCTCATTGTGATGTTTGTGAAGTTTTCTTATTTCGGAAAAACGTAAACCATCATTTTCATTGCCTCAAACAACACTATAGATACGATTTTCCAAATGCGATTCTTTATATGAAAACATGAGGAGGCAAATAGCGATCACATTGTGCCACATCAATAGTCACTACAAAAACATGAGGAGGCAAATAGCGATCACATTGTGCCACATCAATAGTCACTTGTTGTAGAGTAAAACTATAAAAGATACTAAAGTAATACAAAAGTGTTTGAAAATATTAAGGCTCATTTTCTTTTGTTCAATCACACACAAGATCGTAAAGGTCAAACTTCTAGTACTTTATTCAAGAGACGCGCAAGACTCTATTATTCTTTTTGAATCTTTTACTGTAAAGACTCAACATCTTATAGAGATTAGTCAAGCAGTGTTTGTTATAGTAGTAAGGAGGTTTCTTAACTAGAGAACATTTTTTCAAACATTCAAAAAATCATTAGGCTTGATGGCCGATAGACAGAGTCGATATAAAAAAGAAATTAACGACACCAGTATGCACCTAACAAAAAAAATCTAACAAAGACACCCTGGCGAAAGAAGGCGAGAAGATGCAGAAGCTCTGATGCTGGTGCTTCCTCCAACTATGGGAAACCTGCGACGAAAATCTAATCCTTGAGGATAACAGCTATGATGGAGAGCAAAAATAGTCTTGAAAAGTTTCCTTTGAGAAGAACGCAAGAAGGCGAGAAGATGCAGAAGCTCTGATGCTGGTGCTTCCTCCAACTATGGGAAAGCTGCGACGAAAATCTAATCCTTGAGGATAACAGCTACCACGGAGAGCGACATTTCCCTGCTGTGACGACGGAACTACGAAATGCTACACAGAAGCACTCTAATTTTTTTGGCGTTCTTTGGAAAACAAACTTCCCTCTTGGTCGGTATCGTCACGGTGCTGGTCCCGCTGGTATCGCCTGTGGTCTCCTCGGGCTCCGCGGTGGTATCGCCTGCGACAGTATCATCACCACGTTTTGACGCTCGTATCGTCATGTGCTTGCCCGTGCTTTGCGGTATCGTCACGCCTGGCTGGTCCGGTGTTGTGTCAGTTTCAGGGCACAGTATCGTCACGGTCGGGGGGAGCGAGCAGTATCATCACGGTCGGCGGGAGCGAGCAGTATCATCACGGGTGAGAGGGAATATCGTCACGTACAGGTTCTTGCTATATCGTATCGAGGTCTCTTGTGGGAGGTATCCTCACGTCGCATGCCATGTGGTATCGTCACGTTCGTGAAGGTATATGCATTGTTGCCGCTTTGAGACGCCAAGCAGAATCAAGGAACTTTTAGAATTATTCACTCCATCCTTTAATTGAACGTCGTCCTTTCCAAGAGGTTCACCCAACAACAATAGAAGGCTATTTGTTTGTGTTGTCGACGCCAAAAACATTGCAAAAGAGGATTAGGAGGGACAACAAAAAACCAAGAATAAAATTCTGATCATCATGAATACTGAGCAACGACAATGGAGGCAACGGCGCACCACAGTTGTATGTCTCTCCTCAGTCGCCTCCTTGGGGCTTTCGTGTGGTGAAGGAATTTATTAGAAAAGGTAAAGAGAAAAAGAAAAAAAGTGGCATGAGAAGATTCAAGGAGCTAAAGGTTAAAGAATATGAGACGGCAAAGTTTTCATTGATCTTTGTGTAGATCTTGTGAAATCTTTTTAATTTGGTCTTGGATTTGGCATCCCCCTCATTTGTGAGAAGTAACTTGGCCCCTCCTCCGGGGGAGACCGATAACCTGGCCTCTCTGTTGGAGGGGGGGTCTTGTGCCACCCCTCAGGCCTCCGAGAGTCTTGAACCCCCCGTGGTCTCCCTCAGTAGATCCACAATTCTGTCAACTCAGGAGGAGCTCAAGAAAGTTTCCCTCAGCGGCCAAATGTTTGGCCCTAGGCCCCCACTCGAAACTCTGCGACAGCGGCTTCGAAACGAGTGGTTCCCCATGGACTAATTGTTTGTAAGTGTCAATTCTTACCGGCAAGCCACATGTTGCTAGTCTTTGAAAATGAAGATATGGCGTTTCGAGCCCTAAGCGTCGCCACCTTGCAACTCGGCCCGGCAACCCTGTGCCTATTCAGTTGGTCCCCGGATTTTACTCTCGACAAATCCAAATCGCTTCGGTACGCTCTCTGGGTTGAGCTCCCTAACCTTCCATACTTCTTGTACAACTTCGTGTGGGACATTGTTTCTCCTATCAGCAAGCCATTGGCCTCACGCGAGGACATTGGTGGTCTCATTTATGAAGGTGCAAGACACTCATTCAATGCTCGGTGGCACCCTCAAATCTGTGTCGAGGCCGACCTTAGCATGCCGCTTGCTTCGAAGATCAAAGTGAACTTGGGCGAAGGGGATGTATGGGAGCAAGACATCAATTACAAAAACCTTCCCAACGCGTGCTTTCGTTGTGGCCAACAAGGTCACATGATTAAAGATTGCCCTTTGAAACAGAAAAGCAAGCAAAATCAAGAAGCCGCAAAAAACGCTCAAGACAACAAAGGCGCTTTGGCCCACTCGATGAAGGAAGAGGAAGGCAAGGGCCCCCATAATCTAGAAGTTGATGCAAACGGGTTCATCAAAGTCAGAAGAAGAAGGAAAAGGAGGCCTAGGGCGACTTCTGAGCGAAACATCATGTCGTTTACCCCCTCTAGCAATTTATATTGCAATCTGGAAAAGGAGATCAATGAGCTTGACTACCCAGGTGGGAACCTACTTGAGGTGGACACCAACGACAAAGCCCTAGAGATCCTTGATAATAAAGAAACCTCCCAGGAGGGCTACACTACGAGCAAAGAAGATGGCTTTACCACTAGCAATGAAGATAACATGGATAGTGAAAGATCCATCATCGGATCGACTATTCCGGAAACGGTGTCGAATACGGTGCCCAAGTCTTCCCAGTAGGAGGCATCCCGCAAAGGAAAACAACCTATGGAGTTACCCTGGAAAAACCCCCACAAAAACCTATTGCTAATTCGGGATCCGATCCCAGTGAAAAAGAAAGATGAATCCAAGAAAAGAAAGGACAAAGCTCCCTCCCGCAAAGAGGGCTCACTACGACAATGATCATCATCTCATTAAATGCTAGTGGGTTAACCGACCCCTCAAGAGCAACCATCATTGGTCAATGGCTTCGCGACATTAGCTTAAACCCAGAATTGATATGTATTCAAGAGATTAAAATTGATGGAGATGACCTCCAAAAACGGCTTAGGCATGTCTCCTCGACCCATGTTTGGATTTCAACGGCGCACCAGCGGGGGTCCGGTGGAACGGCAATCGGTATGAATCAACACTGGTTTGACAAGCTTGAGAACTCCATTGAAGATGAAAGGCATCGATGGATTGTTGTTTCTTTTGGTGCTCCTCTTTGTTTTACTTTGGTTTCTTTGTACGCCCCTTACGGGGAATTAGAGATACTGAACACATGGGCCTCCTTGGACTCACTCCCCCACAACGTGCTTATTTGTGGAGACTTCAACATGGTGGAGGACCCTATGGACAGATGGATGGGCAAGGGTAGGGTTATCGATAGTCGGGAGAAAGAAACGTGGGACAAAACCGAAATTCACTTGGATTTGGTCGAATTCAAAGACTCGATTGGCTTTTCTTGGTCAAATCTTCAAGCGGGCGAGGACCTGAGGAAAGCTAGACTTGATAGATGCTACATCTCCCAGAGTTTTACACATCAATGGGGCCAGCCATCCCTTGCACAATGCACTGACCTCACCATCTCTGATCACTACCCGATCGTACTTATCACTTTCCAACCTTCCAACAAGATTTGCAAGGCTCCTTGGTTCCATGCCAGTGCGCCAACCTTCTCTCTCCCCTCCATCCATCAAGAAATTGCTGATGTGTGGAAGGAGGCTTTCACCTCCGGCTTGTCCCCACCCAAGTGCTGGAGAAGTGCGGTCGATAAGTCTCGACAGATCCTGATTAGATCCAGGAAGATGCTCAAGACTGTGCGGCGGGCTTGTAGGGAAGCTCTTTACCATAGACTCTGGAGGCTCGAGGAGAAAGTGAACAAAGGAAAATCTCAAGCCCAGAAAGGTCTTCGAAAAATCAGAGCGCTATTGAGATACAAGGAAGAAATACAAAGAAAAAATTTGCAAAATTTCTTCAAGGAATGTGGGCTGGCAAAGCCGACAAACCCACCAAAGAGATGTGCCGTATCCTCAAAAGGAAACATAACAGAGAATCGATCCCCTTATTGCTAGACCTAAAGGGCAATGTATGCATTTCGAAAGAAGATAATTTGGGGATCATTGAAGGGCACTTCACGAGACTCCTGGGGACCTCAAACCCCCTCTCCCACCATAGAAGGGACTGTATGGCAGTCTTCGCTCCCTGCTACATGCCCCTATCTCTGAAGAAGAAATCATTGAGGTCATTGATGCCCTCCCTCTCGGTAAAAGTCTGGGACCCGACGGGCTCACCAATGAGTTCTTCAAATCCTTCAAGCCGGTGGTGGCCACCCCTCTTTGTCTGGTTTGGCAAGAGGCGGTCAAGTTTGGCGCACTTCCTTCTTGTCTCAACAATGGTATTATCAAGCTAATACACAAAAAAGGGGAAAAGAACAGAATAGAGAACTGGCGTCCTATTACGATGCTCCAAACAAGATACAAGATCATCGGCAAAGTCATTGCCAACAGAATCTCTTGCCACTTGAGAGCGTGGCTAAGTGAGGACCAAAAAGGTTTCATCAAAGGCATGTCAATTTTGGAAACCATTATAGATATTTGGGAAGGTCTCAAATTCGCAAATGAGTCTAAACAAGATGTGGTCTTCCTCAAGATCGACTTTGATAAAGCCTACGATATTCTGCAGTCGCTCCAAGATCTTGGATGTAGTCATAAATTCACCAAGATGATCGCGAGCCTTCTCAGAAACGCATCAACCCAAATTAACATTAACGAAAAACTTTCGAAGGTGATCATACTTAGAAGATCTATCAGACAAGGGTGCCCATTGGCTCCCCTTCTCTTTGCCATCACCACCGAGGGGCTTAGTAGGCTTGTGGCGCACCAGGTGGAAGCTCGCAATATCAAAGGCCTCCGCTTGCCTCACGACCATAGTCAGATCAATATGAGTCTTTTTGCCGATGATATGAATGCGTTTGTTCACAATGATAGTACCAACCTGGAGACGTTATGGAGGTGTCTTGCTACTTTTTGCGAGGCCTCTGGATCCATAATCAACAACTCTAAGATAGCCTTTAGAGCTATTGTGGGGTCTCAGCCTGGCATCCTCATTGATCATGGCTGTGAAATCATTCCGCAGGGCCAAAATTTTCAGCTTCTTGGGATCCCTTGGGGTCTGGCGTCTCTATGGAGCAACGGTGGAACTGGGTGCTGGCCAAACTCGAAAACAAGCTTCACTATTGGAGAGGTATGGAAATCAATCTTGCTGGTCGTGCTATGGTTATCAACACGTTCCTTCTTTCTTCTACCATTTATTTCCTTTCTTGTTGGAGACCGAAAGAGCAAGATCTGTCCAAACTAGATAGTATCTATAGAAACTTCCTTTGGACGGGCGATCACAATAGAAGGGGGGTGCCTAAAATCAAATGGTCCATCTGCACCAGCCATAGACATAGTGGGGGACTTGGTATCCTGGACATTGGGTGCATGGCTAACAAACTTGTAGCCAAATGGATGATTAAGGCTTGGTGCAATGGGGAGGCCTCGTGGGCCAAGCGCGCTGATCTTTAGAAACAAGAACGAGTTGGCGCTCTTGAGTTTACCAAATTGGAAGAATCTCGACATCTTGACCCTGTTGTTTTCTCCAATCCCCGTCTTCCCGAAAGGCTCTAATCTTGTGTGCTCCCTATGGAAGAGTTGGAGTAAAGTCAAAAGCTACACAAGAATTAGTGAAGACGGGAAGTGGGCTGCCGGTATCAGACAAAATGACTCTATCTGGTTTCCGATCCATGGCATGCGGAGTGTGGAATCTTGGAACATTCAAAATGCCAAGAAGTTATGGAACAAAGGCTTCAAAGTTGGATCAACTTCGAGGATATTGACCCTGGCGTCAACATTTCGTATGAAGAATGGAACACTTTGCAAAGCAGATGTCTCGCCTGGGATCGTCACAAAACTCGCCTTCTCATGGGACACGACACATCGAGCTCGCTTGGTCTCAAATGGCACAATGGGAATAGCCTATCAAAAATCACGAACATCAAAGAAACGATTGACTATGAGGTTAACCTCAACAAGAAGTGGTGCCTGTCATGGACGTGGCTTCGGTGGGACATGAAGTTCATGGCTATCTGGCACCCCCTCATAGAAATCAAAAAGTCTGTCCTCTTATGGAAAATTCTTCATCATAGAATCTGGACCAACCTTAAGGCTAGCAAACTTTGTGGGATCCCTCCCTGGTGCAAACGTTGCTACCGGTCTATTAAAGATGTTCCACACATCTTTACCTACCCCAACTCCAACAGACTCTCGCAGACGGTTGGAAACAAAATTAGACTTCAGAGACATCCCAGTTGGCAGCAGGCCCTGCTGGGAGAAGCGATCGGTTGCTCCGCGACTCTCTGGAACACCATCAGAGGGGAGGTCCTATGGAAAATCTGGCGGGAAAGATGTGCTCTCAACTTCGATGACTCCCCCAAGGAGTGGTCAATCGAGAAAGCGTTGTTCCTCCTTGGCAAAAGGATTGCTAATTGTAAGAAAGCCCCCCCCTCCCCCCCTTTCAGGCACCATCAAGTTCTCCTTTTGATCAATAACAAGCTTTAACCCAAGTGGGCCCCTCATGAGGGTGATGAGAGGGTGATTAACCTTCTTTGTAATGCCATCTAAGCTCTCTAAAAGCTTCCCCTGCTTTGTGGGATTTGGGGGGTCCCGTGAGCACTAGTCCCCTTCTCTTGTACTTTTCTTTCTTTACTTAATTCAAGTCCGGGAGAGTAGGCTAATGCCGAACTTCCTTTATAAAAAAAAATGAATAAATCTAACAAAGATTCATTGAAAACTTTCTATACTATGTCATGTCCGTAAAGAGGATTCATTCGAAGACAAAGCTTATATCAAAAGGCTTAAGGTTTACTAGAAGTGTGAGGAGGAGAATTCGAATGAACAAATTACGTAGGTTGGTCTTAGAGGGAGGATTCGAGTTGTAGGTAAGTATGTGACTAGAAGCCTCATGATGAAAACCCTAGAGCTTCTCCACCGCTTTCTCACACCTATTTCTACCTCTTACCTAGTTGATGTCAAAAGGTGGCAAACATGCTGCTGCAAAACGGTATTTATCACCTTTATAACTCTATGGTTGAGAAATTTTCAGGGAGCAACTCAATAATTTAAATGAAGATCCATCTATCACAAAACATTAACGTTATTGTTTTCCAATGTTATAGATGACACACCTCTAAAAGAAGTCTATGTCATTACATGGAGCTCATATTACTATTGTCTCTTATGGAGTTTGATCATACGGTATACCTTTGGATTGTCTCTCAACGATGCCCTCATACCAAGACCTTGATGAACTCACTTACATTAGGATGAGGGACCACACAAAAAAAAGTGCATCTTTGGATTTGGGCATTCCAATGTTCTCTACTCCATGCAGGAGAAAGACAACGGTAACAGATGAGGAAGTGGATGGATTCTCCTTCCTCAAAATATTTCATCGTTGATTCGTACACAAAAATAGATGTTTTGACTTACAAACCAAGGGATTCCATACTATCTCCAATCGTGATGATGAAGGTGTACAATCCATTATCTATTATGAAAGTATACTTTATTCTTTGTACGATTGAACTAAAAAGTGTCCAAGATTGCAAACTTAATTACTGAATTAGTTTTAAAGGGGATCAATATGAGGTACAAACGTATTGGTTAGGACCTAACAAGTACTATTCTTCTAGCTACTATTATCAACATTCTTTCTCACATGAAATTGTGGTAAATCTTGGAATCCAACATGCTTGTGGTACATTTTTGTATCCTTCCTTCCGGATAAACTTGGTGGACCCTATATCTTTGATGTGTTTATACATCTATATAAAGAGATTTCCAAATTGAGCAGTGCATAGAGGTGTAGATTAAAAGGTATGAAGGGAAGTCTATAGATAAAATGATATAAGCATAGATAGATGTAGAGATAGTGATAAAAAGAAATATGGATTATAGAATGGTCAAAATAATTATTATTCAGAAGAAGATAAAGAAATAATAGTTTAATTATATGGTTAGCAGATTCTAGTTTTTCATTATCTACTTTACATGAATTTCGTTATTAATCTTATAACAGTTTTCATTCTCAATGTAATAGAGGTTTCATTATCAACCTATTGGATGTTTTTTGAAGAAGTGGTGAAATTAGTCGATTGCTATATCAATTGGTGCATTTATCTAGATCAAATGATTTCTCCTTATCCTTCTCATATTCAAAACAATTTATATTGTCGTTTTGTTACATAGGCGTTTTCTCTCTCAAGTAATATGAGCTCTCTATTCTCTATTTAGTCATCCAATTCGATCTCTAGCGCTCTCTATTAATTCGTATGGATTGAAACTCTATTTAAAGATATTGTAAAGGCTATTGAATTATGTATTTGTGAAGCATAAGATATACCAAAATGCTACACAATGTGTCGTCAAATGGGCACTCCAGAAATTGAATGCTTCTTACACCTAAGTTTAGATATGATTAAGACACCTAAGTTTAGATATGATTAAGATTGCCTTCATTGAAGCTTCTATAAATCGATCAATATAGTCCGCTTGTTTCACGGGAAAGAGCTTTAAAGCGTTTTACAGAGTAGAGAATGGATTGTGCTTCTTCGTCAGAAACCTCGGACATATCCTCTGAGGGTGAGCAGATAATATTCTCTGCGAATGAGCATGAGAGACGGCAAGAAGAGACATCGTATTCGTTTCTTCTTCTTCTTCTTCCGTTGGCTTCATCGTTGATGGAGCGGATAACTGTGAAATGTCTAGACCTGTCGTCACGGCACGTGTTCTTCGTATGCGGCTTCAATCACGAAATACGGAGGGAAATAAAAGGAGATCGTTCAAAAATTTCTGATAACGTTGGACTTACCCAGTTCACGAAAGCACGAGGATCGCCACTTGCAAGGCGCTGACGGACCACGACGTTTCCGAACGTAAGACAGCTGAGCTCTTGCACGAACCGGCAGTCGCTGAGTGAAAGCTCTTCCGTCACTTGACCTGATGCCACATGATCTTACGGTGTCGATTCCTCTCTTCACTTCTGTCAAGGATATCGTATATTTTCTCGAAGCCAGATTTAAGACTCTCGGCTTCGTCACTGCAGAGAGAGGTCCTTCCATTAGGTGATACAATCGATCACAATGTGCGTGTCTGTGGACTGTGCGTTAGCGCGATGGAGATGATAGATGGTGCTCACTACTCGGATGCCGCGACCTACAACTTTAATCATTGAGCAACTTATGGGCATCCAGTCGACAATTCGTCATCCGGTTGTCGTCGAATGATACGTCATGTTAATGTGCAGCTGTCTCAACTACAGCAATAGAAAAATCTGTCAACTACAGCATAAAGTCCGAGGCCATTGTCCGGGTGGTTGGGTCTCTCATCTCTTGAGGCGGGGGCAATGGTTCAATCCCCACCCGCAATATGTAAGGGACATGTTTAACATAGAAAGTTGTATCTTGTGGCTGATGTGTCATCGTTTGTCCTATTCCATGGTTGTCGTGACCACAATTCAACCCAGCTATGTAAATCTCTATTCTTTTAGGATAAGGGGGTCCCATGGGTACTATGCCCTTCTTTGTAGAGTTGCAATTTCAAAGTTACAGCCTGGAGAAAAAATCTAGAGCAATAAAACAATGGAGCTTGAATTTCCATGATGTAGAAATTGCTCGCAAGAAGTTTTAACGAGTACGGATGTTTGATACCATTATTCTTTTCCGGAAAGCACTTTTGCAGGTTTCTTGGCAACTATTCAGATGCTTACCTATGATTCGACAACTTTCACTCTCTTCATACGGTTCATGGGGAGCAACTTATTTACCCTCTTTATAAGCCTCATCAGCCCTCTAATTAATCAAGTTACGATCTGAATGCATCTTTATGTCATGCTTTTTAATCTCGTCTCCCCTTTGTTCTCTTTTCTTTGCCCAACACTTCCAATAAGAAGCCCCATGTTGCCTACGATTTCCTGTTTCATTGGTTGAAACTGGTATTGCTGAGCTAATATAAAACATGCTACTTCAATGAAGACCACTTCCAAAAAACTGTTTGAACCGACAAATATGCTCAAGATGTTCAGTTTGGGGCTTCGCACTATGGGTTTCCCAAATCCAAACAAAACTTTCCAGAAGATTAAAAATATTAGAACATCCAAGTTCCATGGAAAAAGTACTAAACATTTAGTCTATATGTCCATCAGAGTTACAAACCAAAAGATTAAGATTTTATGTTCTCGAGCAATGTCATATGAAAAATCGTGGTTAGATATCGAATGGCTATGGAGATGCTAGTACTTCTTGCAGTGTTATGAATTTGCAAACATAACATAGATGGAGAATTGCCGTTTGAACATTGAGGAACACTTTGGATTAGAATGGTCATAAGGCTGGCATAATTATGATTACTTTTTATATATTTTGGTAGTGATGTGTGCCAACACACGTTGGAACATTGTCGCAATGGGGCTCCCAATTGTGCAAATCAAATCCAACAGCCGGTGTTCCAAGTGACCGTGCATACAAGTGACCGTACTTCTAGCAAAGCTCAAGTGAAAAAAAGAAAGCTCAAGGATACTGTTTAGATCTCAAGCTTCTGATAACTTCAAGAATTCTGACAAACAACATACGCCAAACATATTTCGAAATTCAAATAATTATAAATTCACTTTTTTAATATCTTTGAATAAAATTTAATTAATGTGTTGCACAGATATCATCGATCTTCGAATACTTCAAACAAAATCAAGTATCAAAGAAACTAGTTTCAGATCAAATATATATGTATATATAGGTCCTTTTTTTTAATATTGTTTCAATATAAAGGAAACGAATCCGCATTCATAACCAAATGTTTTTATCTCTCTCTAAACAAACGTATTGAGCACGTATATAAGAACCTTGCATGTTTTAAGTTTGAAATTTTATAAAAAAAACTGTTTTTCCCTCTAAAACTGTTAAAACAAAACCATTTCTCCCTCTAAAACTAATAACTTTTTACTAAAAGATGTTTTCACATAATACTTCCATGGTATATACTTCCATCATATCTCGTGCCACTTATTGACAACCAACATTGCGTATAAATGAAAGCATCCTCATATTCAACTCTCCGTGTACAAAAGCCGCTGCCTTTATCATAAATATTAAATCATTCAGAGCAATAAAATTAGAGCAGACAGACGACTATCTAAACAATTGCTTTAAGTCAAATCCAAGTTCCAACGACAAATTTCATATGCTAATTATTTAAATATGAACTCAATTCTAACCAATTTTCGCAATTAGCAGCCCTAGAAAGGGTTCTTCTTGTACAATTCTACTTGTACGACTTGTTTGCGAGTCTGAAAAGTGACATAACAACAGGAAAAAAGTTTTGAATCCCTCTTCTGAAACACAAAGTTTATAGTCAACGTGTATTGATCCATACCAAACGCCCCAAAACACTCATGTAACCATATGTGCAACGGTTATCTTGTTCTCAAATTATAGATGACAAAATGTACAGAAATGTATTGGAGAAAATGTACATAAACATTTAACCATATATGCATGTAGAGAGACATATTAGAAAAAAGTTTACGTATGGAGAAGAACTCTTTCTTTCAGTCCGAGGCCAAAACGCAAAACATAGATTCCAGTTTTTAAACTTCCATGACAAAATAGGTTCCCAATTCAAGCATAACACTTTTGATGTCTTGTGAACTTAATACAAGTTAGTCGAAGACATCACATATCAAATCAATGTCAAGTTTGAAAACAAGAAAAAGTATGGTTATTCTTTGTGTACCTTGTAAAGACTTGAAGCAATCATAACCATACATATCCATACATATGTTAAACAGAGTCATTTTTACAAATGGATGTCGTGCACTATTGTATTCAAACTCAATTCAGAGAAAATATTTGCTCCAAATATCTTTTTTTTTTTTTTAATTCGCATACATGCATAGCATACCTTCAGGTACCCGATTAAGCCTCTCGTTTTTTCCATCAATTTATGGATGAAAAAGTTGTACTCATATGGACTTAATCACGATCGAATTGATTCAAACGTTGTTTTTCACAAGTTTGATTCACAAGTTTGATGTGAACGTAGAGTCTTTATATGAAATTATGTTTTTAATAATTTCCATGCAATAGAAAAAATTCTTTTACAAATAATTCTTTAACCTTCAAGCCAGTATCAATCTTCTTCAAAAGAAACAAATGTGCCGTCTTGGTAGCTCGATGAACTACCACGAATATAGTGTCATGTCTACTTCTATTCATAGGAAGTTCATTAAAGAGGTCCATAGAGATAGACTCCCACATTTGGTTCGTAACATCCAAAGGTTTCACCATTGCACACATTCTTTAAGAGTTAGATATCACATGGTGGTATTTTAAACAGTCACTAACATATTTTCTAGTATCCTCCTTCATATATGGCAAAAAAAAAAAGAATATTTCATCTTAACATAGGTCCTCAAGTAACCTAGATATGGACTTCTGCACCATGGATGTTACTCAATATTTGAACTTTCAATGGAGATTCAAAAGATATATGCAATCAATTGTTACAATATGAAGATCCATGCTACAATACAAAGATCCATACTGCAAGTGAATTTTTTCTTGACACATTGATATATTGCAAAATACTCAAAATAGATGCATAAAGAGAATATTATTTCAAGAGCTCTTTAATTCGAGTTGGACAATCAAAATCTCATATACAAATGAGATAAGATAGTGGTTTTTGGCTCAATGCATTAGCAACCTTGTCTTCCTTAATGACCACCAACTTATTGTCAAAATCCTACTCATTTAACAATTCAATCCAATGCTTTTGCCTATGCTAAGCAATGGTTGCATGAAAATGTATTTTAGACTCTGATAATGGGTTTTGAACTTAAAATTAACCCTAAACATTAGATGTCTCAAATGCTTAAGTGCATGTACAAAAAGAGAACTTCTAAATCATGATTCAAAGAATTAAGTTCATGCTTTCTGAATTTCCTAGATTATTATGTGATTAGTCTACCATCTTATGAAAGAACAACTCCTATTTGATTTCCACTTGCATCACTTGCATTAAAAAGTGGTTTTACCATTTTTGGTATTTTTTAAATAGAGTTTTCAATGATTGAAGTGATTTTTGATAGGTGTGATTCTACATAAATCGAACATTCTTTTTTGTCAAATATATGAGGGACCAAGCTATCTTACATCAATCTTTTACATCCGCTCTCTCATATCATAACAATCATAAAAAACTTCTAAATTCCCTTATGGTTTAGGAACTCTTCAATCAACTTTTCCTTTTCACTTTATCTTGGTCTTTATGAATCCTCTCTATAGGTATCTCTTCTTAGTTATAGAAGTTTGTCCTTCGAGAAGAAGAAATTACTCATTTTTCCATAGAATTTGTGTTATATAAGTTTCCCTAAAGTCTTTTCTAGGTGTATAACATGTTGATTAGCATCCTTAGAATATATAAATATATCATCACGAAATACTAAAATGAAAGCATCCAAATAATCATGAAAAACATTCTTCATTAAGCATGTGAATATGGCAAGGGCATTTCTTAATCCAAAAGGTAAAATTATAAACTTGTAGTGGGCATATTATGTTCAAAAAGCTATCTTGGGTATGTCATCTAAGTTCATCCTTACTTTGTGTTATCCTAGTCTTAAGTCAATTTTGGTGAAGATAGTCCCTCCACTTAATTGACTTATATAGCTCCATACATAACTGTACAAAGCCGATACCATTTGTTGGCTCTTCCATAGCTAGGGGTTGGTAGATCCGGAATGCCATGTACTAGAACTCGCAATAATAAGCTATTGGATCCAATATAAGACCTAATACTTAAACTTAATCATTGTGTGCCTTCGAACCTAAATTTGTGGTCTTGTTGCTTGCATCATGTGACTTAACACTTAACTATGAATGAGAGAATATCAATGAAACCCAAGTTGACAAGTTCAAATGAGGATAAATGATAAATGATGTAAGAAAAAATGTATCAACTATCTAAAATTGATCAAAGAAAGAGAGAGAAAAGCAACAGGTTGCTCTTGCAACCAACCTCTCCAAAGGCCCCTTTGCTACATAGTATAGTAGGAGTAGATAAATGTTAAGAACTCAACATAAATATAAAGACACAAATAAAATTCTTTCTCCTAGCCTCAATGAACCTAGAAGTAGGGATTTGCACTAATCTGCTAATTTTTTCCTAGATCTTCACACCAATTGTGAAGTCTCACGCCTAGAGGAAGGAGGATGTAGGAGGATTTGGAAAACAAGAAGGGTAGGCTGATTGTGCTCGGCTAGATGCATATACATCTGAGTAATTCACCATTGATGATGATCCTCTAGAGCATCACCACCTCATTAGTCTCTGACACCATGTGGTTCCTTGAGGGGGAACTATTACTCTACACGTAGACCACTCAAGATTCAATCCACTCAACTTTGAAAGAGACTAACCTTTGCCTTGGAACTCCACACCTTTCTTTAGATTTGTACACACAACACTCTCCTAGTTGCTTATGCCCTTCTCTGGGCATCCTCTGCTTCACCAATGTAGGATCTCAACCTTCTCTTTCACCACTTACCACATCATTGCTATTGTCTTCCACTTCCATACCACAACTTCCTTCCAAACAGATCATGAAACTTTGAGCTACCATTCTGCATCTACTTAGCGACTTCTCTTTGTTATCGATTGCTACAACACTTGCTTTCTCTACCACTATGTAGCTACAATTACATGGATCCTTATCTCATTGCCTTGATAGCCCTTGTATAGTCTGAAAATCTTCCTTGCCCACCATTTCACTTCAAGATCCTCCTTCTCCATGCCACCACATCATATTATGACTTGCCACTTAGGAATCACCACCTTTGCATGGGCCAAGACAGGGAAATATGAGGTTGGTCCTTAAAAAATGAATTGCAGGTGGACAAGGATGGTTAGTATCAAGAAGGTAAGAAGAGTTTAATGTGATGGACAGTGTGACATCCCTAGCATATATTAAGATTTTACTACTACTTTGAATAAAAAACTCACACTTGGGGAAATGTAGGACTCTACTTGCCATTGAGCCCAAGGACTCGAATAATTGATTCAGTTTAGCCGATGAAGACTGCAAGGCTCTAGACCACCTCACCATGGAGATCACTTGGGAGTACAGGACCCACAAACAAATGATCGAAGAGCACTAGAATGAAACAAATTCCTACAACATATTACACATTGTATAGTGCCCACATGCAAGGTTCGCCCCACCACAAAGTAAGAAAAACAAAGCTTAGGGAGATTGAAAAAGTAAGGTGAAGAAGAGTCCTAAATTGAACCAAATATCTGAAGAAGTAGTAGTATGTCTACTCCTTATTACAGAAATTGAAGGAATACTAAAGCGGCTATGTACAAAATAATGTTGCTCCTCTCTAGGTGTGATACAATTTAAGCCTTGAAACATTTATTAGGGGTAAAATCTTTAGCATAGTTATGTGGGTTTCTCCTTGATTGAGTAACATAATCACTTTATATGATTATTCTAATACAAAGATGAATTTAACTCTATTTTTTGTGTGCCGAAGTGGGTTATAGAGGCATACCAATGAACTAGTTTGAACCTTAAAAGACCATGGAATCTAGTCATGCCATTGCTTCCATTTGCCCTTAAGTGATTCTATCATAAGTCCATCTTCTTTGTGACTCTCTTCTTAGTTTTTCAGAGTGACAGGCTAGGAAGCCAAGGTGGTCATGTCATTTTGATGGCCATAGTTGTCATGCTCACTTATAGGACCAAATCCTATGAAGAAGCCTACAGGCATTAGAGGTGTGGGCCCATAAACTAGTTGGAAGGATGATTCTTGTGTGTTTTCTTCTATGCTACTTAACACACAGTTGTTGACAATCAAGGTTACGCACAATCATGGAAGCACATCAATGAAGTGGACACACAAGAAGAAGGATCATGTAGGGAGCTCCAAGAAGCACATGTCAAATTTTCTGAAGAAATCCCTATTAAAATAGTGACTTTTATCACTAAAAACCTTTGTAAATACCATTTTCCATTTTTACAACTCCATTTTGTTCAAGCCGATGAGTCCTTAAGCTTGAGGAGTACTAGAAGTATCATCATACCAATTTTCATAATTTTTAGATTTCGTTTGAGTCCCCAAATAAGCCTTGGAACCTAATTTTTAACTACGCTAGACACTAGGTCTGAACAGGGCCAAAACCACTCAAAAAACTATAAAAAGGCTGGTAAGCTCATTTTGGGGTTAGCTTGTTGTAGATTTTCAGCTTTGTAAGAGACTTATTTTGTAATTGAAGTCCTTCCATTGTTCCACTCTTTGCTCTTACCCTGTGCGTGTGTGTTTGTATGTGTGTGCATGTTTCTATGCTTTCACTCACGCACTTGTGCACTTAACTTGCTCTTGGTCTTCATACCAGTCCTCACGTCTCTACAGATTGACATTTATGAGGTGAATCTCCTCACGTTGGTACTTGCCATTGTGCTAGAGTGACACCAAGTTTCGTGCCGTTTCCGGGGAGAGAGCTTGGAGGACAAGCGTGTGATGGTAAGACATAGAGTAGCAACATTGCAAGGTATAAAAAATCACCATTTTCAGTTCAGTTTTTGAGTTTTTCTTCTTCATCTTCATTACATTACCATCTTCTCCCATTTTCATATTCTCTGATTTTTTCCATTTTCGACTGTCCATTCACCTTGTTTTTCACTTGTGGCTGTGAGCAAGAAGCATAGAGGTGGTTCAGAGCTAAAATGATGAAGAATCACTCTTGAAAAACTCTAAAAAAACACCAAACTCTGGGTGACAATATCACGAAGTGATGAGACCAACGTTTGGTATCGTGGCAGTGATATCGTGCATTTGGAGGGTGACCTGGCACCTACAAGCACTTAGGAGTGATGAGGAGAACCTAAGGCACACATATCTACAAAAAATTTTGAATTTGGGTATCAAAATCTCCAAGTATCGTATCGGGTTGAGTTTTGGTATCAGGATACCAGAATTCCCGAGTATGGCAATACTTGTCGAGGTGTCGTATCGTGCATACCCACTTGAGGTATCGCGATACCATTCTAGTATCGTATCATCAAGTGCTGGTATCGCGATCGCGGTCACCTATTCTAGTATGGTATCGTGCAAAAAAGTGGTATCATATCTTCCATAGAACCAATATCGTATCGTGAGAGTTCTAGTATCGTATCACGTAAATTTTTTGGTATCGTATCACATGTCACCTTGGTATCGTATCACGAGCAATCCGGTATCGTATTGTGTGATTTCTGGTATCGTATCATCCATTAACTTGGTATCGTATCATCAAATGGAGAGGTATTGTATCGTGTGATTTTTGGTATCGTATCGTGACGACTCCCAGTATCATATCATGCAAATTGGTATCGTCTTGGTGGTATCGTATCGTCTAAGGTGGTATCATATCGTCTAAGGTGGTATCGTATCGTCTAAGGTGGTATCGTCCATAGTGGTGTCGTGTATCGTGGGAGATCTGGTATTGTATCACCTGTCCAAAGGTACTCCCAGAGAGGTCGTGTTTCCCTGTTTTAACCCCCTGAACCCTGAACTGGCATAACTTTCTCATACAAAATCCGTTTGAATTGATTTTAGGTTTGCTGAAAAGCTCCTAGATTATTAGATATATTATTTTGAAGTTGACCCTCAAGTTGTACTAGGAAGCAAGGAGTTCCACAAGCTTCTGAGCAATACAAAGGAAAATTTTGGACTTGTATACAAGGCTTCTAAACCTAAGATCAAGTAGACACTTCGGAAGTGATAGATAAAGTAACAAGTCATCTAAGGCTAGTGTCAACCACACAACCAAGTCAGGGACTCACAACTCAGTGGTTAGCACTATGTTCTGAGTTCACAGACGAGTGAGTCAAAAATGTCATTTAACTGGGAGAGACTCTTGGCTTCTAAAGACATGCATAGTTTAGTACCTAGGGAAGGTTTCATGTCTATAGTGGAAGGGGAATATCGAATGTCTCTTCAATACATATCTACTAACTTGCAAGGAATACCCATCTACCTCGATGGTCTACACAAGTCAGTAGCAAGAATGATAAACACTATAGAATTAGAAATAGTTCCAAGACCAGCTATCAAGTACAAAGGTGGAGTTTACATGGATAAGATGGGTCAGATATATGTAGTAACCGACAAATCTGATCAGATTAATGAAAGAGGAGAGTTTGAGAGACAAGGAACTTCTGGCAGAACCAAGAGTGGAGTTACGGTGACTACCCCTAGGGGAAAGTTATTAATGACTCAAGTATCACAAGCGGACAAGATACCCCAACATGACTATCTGATGGATGTGTACTTAGTACATGGATCAGACCTACTGCTACAAATGGATTCAGTGACACAAGGAGAAGGCATCAACCCAACAACTATATATGAGTTAAGGGATCCAGAAAATCCATCTAGAGTTACATACCTAGACCAAAATCAAAGGTGATTTTTCAGACCAATCCAATTGGCCAAATGTATGCAAAATCGTTATGTTGGCACAGGAGTGCCCTATGACCAGATTGTAGAATTCAAGCAGGTGCTGTGCACGGAGCAAGTGGATGATTTTTTCTTACAATATGAATCCTTTGGGCTAACCCTCACGGGAATAGCCTTAGCTTGGTTTCAATCCTTGGATCCAAATTCCCTTGGCAATATCAACCAATTCTTCCAAGAATTCATTTGGGAGTTCACTAAGTGAGGGATCAAGCACAATTCGTCATCCTTACTACATAGTTTCAAACAAGCTCCTAATGAGATAGTAAAAAATGCAGCCGGAAGATTTAGTCAATATGTAGACTGATGCCCTGTGACAAAGAGACCTTCTCAGCAGAAAATGGTATCCTTATTTTTAGAAGGTCTAACCAACGAAACATTCAAAATCTTGGTATACGTAAAACGGTTGCAAACTCAGAGTGAGTGTCTTCAAGAGTGCATAGATTAGGAAGACAACTTAGTTGAGGATCTCAAAATCACACACGATCCTACCAAAAGAGAGGATACAAAGAGCAATGAGACTTCTAGTTCGAGTTATGTCGAGGAAGTGACAGCGTTATTGGCCAAGAAATTAGGAGTATAAGGACAAAGGAACTGCCAAAACAACTTATTGGGAGCGCCAATGTTAGGAAGTTGCACACGTTACGGTGGAGATCATCCATCTCACGTCTGCACCAGAGAAGAATTAGGGTTATTATAACCTTACCCTTATGATAGACAACCAACTCAGGAGCCTAACATGTACTCTTATAGTGAGCAGAAGTTCATCAACTACAACACTCAAAGCTATCCAATGAATAGACAGCCACGACCGTTGTCCCATCCCAATGTAGACCATACAGGTACCCTCCTAGAGAACAAGAGAGAGAAGTTCCTAAGTATAACCCATGTCCACGACTACGAGGAGCAACTAGACCGTATGAACATGGATATAGCCAACCTCAACCTATACTAGGACAACAACCACCCCACCCACTAGCTCCGATACAAGGGCATAACATCACAATACAAGTCGTTTGTCTTGAGTGTGGCAAAGAACAACTCCTCAAAGATTGTTCCGGACATCCCTCTTCTGCACCAAAGGTTACAACCGTTAATGTGGTAGGCCTAGTAGGGGATTCAAGTTCCAATGCCAATAATGTGGCTCCTATACATGCAGTTATTAGGGCACAAGCCTTACAACAAGCTAAACTAGTTGAGCAAACAGAACCAAGTGATTCAGGAGAGCCTAGTAAGAAAAAAACAAGAACATGGAAGGATACTTGAGAGAAGGCCAATTGTAAGTGGACCAAAAAGTTATCTGAACTAGAAGAAAGCCTGAAAGATGCAAAAACAAAAATAGAAGATATTGCCTCTCAACATCCATCGCATGTGAAAACTCCATCCACACCACCTCATCCCTAGCCTCATTCCCACCCACCAACCACCGCAAATAAACCACAACTAGGATTTGTTCTTGGAGATCCAACCCTAGAACACTTGGACATGATGTTCAAGGCCTACCAAGCTCGACTTCAAGAAGGGCCAACACCTACAAACCTAGACAAGAGCTACCCTAGAGTAGATTTAGATATTGAACGGACAAAAATATGCATAAAAAAGGTGGAACTAGCTTAAGCTATGTTTGAGGCCAATCAATCGTTCAATCAGACGAATGCTATTACACTGGGTTTGCACTTCCAAGGCTTACTAGATAGATTAGAGCAGTTGGTAAATAAACCACAGGTTTCTTTACCTCCAAAGGCTCAACCAACTATTGAAAGAGGAAGCTCATCGCCAAAAAAAAGTCTATGTTCCAGATTCCATAGAGGATGGAGAACCTCTTTCAATTCAACAACACTCTCAAAAGTTCTTGCGCGAAATACAAGAAGAGAAATGGGCCGAGGAGAAGGATAATCCCCATCCTATTCTTGAGATTGGTGACCTTCATGATCAATTTCCACAAGACATTCCATCTATTTATGGAGACCAAGTAGAGCAAGAAGAGGAGAAAAATTTAGGGTTGAATCCAATTCTTTACAAGAGTTGCCACAGTTCACAGGCCCATGGGAATCTGAATCTCTCAAGATCAGGGCTCCCACAATATTGATCAGAAAAGAAGACTCAGTGGTTCCAAGAAACACTGATGTGGTGAAGAACACTAAGGTTCAGTGTCATCTCACTGTGGAGGAGCTCCTCAAAGCAAAGCCTCACCTATGTAATTATGTGAAGGATTAGGTTCTAGAACTCGATTCCAATATGCCAAAAGCAGACTCTAAGCAAAAAGTACCGAAGATATCTCTAGACAAACTAGGGGACATAAGCAAAGGTGAGGAAGGTAATACTTATCTCTCGATCATCTACCAAGGATACACAACCAAAGCAATCATAGATTCAGGTGTTAGTGTTGCTATTGCTACCACCTCCTTTTGGAAGCAATGGGGTAAACCCGCATTAAGAACAACTAGAATGAAGCTTGAGATGGCTGATGGCCACGTGGAAAGACCTCTAGGATTGCTAGAAGGGATAACTCTAACCACTTGTGGTGTAGAGCTTGAGCACACCTTTTCTATATGTGACTTTGGTAAAACTAATACCTACGAAATGATCCTAGGAAGACCCTTCATACGACAACTGCAAGTTGTACAAGATTGGGGGACCAACTCCTTATACTTGCACTGCTTAGGGGTCACAACCAAGATTAATTTGAAGGATTACACATGTACCACCCCTACAGTACAATTCTATCCAGAAGGAGCAAGAAGATTCAATCTTTGTGCATTCTGAAAGCTCATCTCATACATCATGGATACATGAAGATACTCATTTCTGGATGTTCAAGGTCGCAAAGGAAGAGGAAAATCGCTTAAAGGCAAGAGAAAAAGGAACTTCCCCAGGAGATAGACCAGTTACAGGCGCAGCCTATACACCGATGATATTTTCAAATGAGGAATTTGAGCCTCATGGTTGGGCAGAAGTCTTGGCAACCATGGAGATTGCAGTCAATGAGGAACAGTGGACACCCCATTGTGATGAGGAGGGTTATGATATTTTAGTGTTCATGTGTTAGCCCTTGCTAGAAGAATGTGACCCTAGTGACTTCATAGAAGAAGAAGAGAATGATGGCCATCTAGAGTCCATTGTGATGGATAGTTGCTTTATTTCAGAGAAGCACTATCTAGAAGACATAGGAATATTTACACAAAAAGAAGAAGAACCTCTCACAAGCATCAAAACCATAAATTCAAAGAATGGAAATGAGGGTGACCAAAAGAAAAAGAAAAGAAAAGTAGTGAAACAAGAAGAGGAGGAGTAATTGTTCAAAGTACCAAAAAATTTCAAGAAATATGAAGTTGAGGACCGAACAATTTTGGTACGAATGCCTAAGAGAGAGGCCACCACAAGAAAAGCATATGATAACAAAGAAAAGATAAAAAAAATTGTAGTAACCATTGAAGAGAACAAAGAGAGATGTACGTACATAGGAGATGACTTAAGTAAAGAAGAGGAAGCAGAGTTGGTAGCTTTATTAAAGGAATATAGGGATGTGTTTGTGTGGCACTGTAGAGACTTGAAGGGAATAGATTCGAAAATTTGCTCTCATACTATCCCCATGAGTGCTGATGGTAAACCCACCAAACAAAAGCCCTACACATATAATGACACTTATGCAGCTAAAATAAAAGAAGAAATCAAGAGGCTGATTGAAGATGGATTTATCTATGAGGTTGAGCATACTAAATGGGTGTGGCCCATTGTAGTAGTGCCCAAGAAGAATGGAAAGGTGCATGTGTGTATTAACATTCAAAAAGTTAATGCCGCCACGGGAAGAGATAGTTATCTGCTTCCAATCACTAATCATTTGTTAGAGCGTGTTGCAAGCAAGGAAGTTTATAGCTTCCTTGATAGATTTTCAGGTTACAACCAAGCAGCCATTGCCCTAGAAGATCAACATAAAATGGCCTTTGCCAGAGAGTGGGGAGTCTTTGCATTTCTTGTGATGCCATTTGGGCTAACCAATGCACCTGCAACGTTCCAAAGGCTCATGTGTCATGTCTTCAAAGAGTTCTTGAGAAAGAGCTTAGAAGTATATGTGGATGATTTACGTGCTCATTCCCAAGAAAGGAGATGTCACATTCCTGAGCTCCGACAGATCTTCAACAAGTGTAGAGAATATCGAGTGTGTCTGAACCCAGAAAAGTGTGTGTTCATGGTACGTCAAGGTAAAATCGTAGGTCATATTGTTTCTAAGAATGGAATATCAATAGATGAGGACAAAGTAAAAGACATAGCGGAGTTAACAAGCCCAAGGAATGTTAAAGAGGTACAAGCCTTTATGGGCCATTGTGGATACTACCGTAGGTTTATTCACATGTATGCGATTATAGCTAAGCCTCTTTATGCCTTGTTGACAAAGTTTGAGTGCAATGACGAATGCGAAAATTCCATCAATGAGCTGAAGACGCTTGTGCACAAAACCAATATTGACCACTCCTGATTGGAATAAGCCATTCCATGTACATGCGGATGCATCCAATTATGCAATAGGATGTGTGTTGTCACAACCCACTCATGAAGGAATCCTAGATTTCCTACAACATATGCTAGTAGGCAATTGAACGCTGCTGAATGAAACTATACAACAATCAAGAGAGAATGCTTAGGCATGGTCTATGCTGTAAAAAATTTTAGACACTATCTATTGGCCAACAAGTTTAAGTTTTTCAATGATCATCAAGCCCTGTTATATTTGGTTAATAAACCTTGCAATACTGGACACTTAGTAAGATGGTTCCTATTACTAATGGAATATGACTTTGAAGTGGTTGTTAAGAAAGGTAAGACCCACCTCAGAGCGGATCACCTTTCCCGCATCACTTCAGGCGAATCACGTCAAGGAGTGTCTGATGAATTGCATGATGCTTATCTGTTCAATTTAGAAGTTGTTCCTAAATGGGAAAATAAGTTGGTGCTTGTCCTAACCTTCAGACCTACAAATTAAACAAGAATGTGAAGACGAACAAGGATGAAATCATACGGTCACAAAGCTATCAAATATTGGCAGGAAGCATGTATAAACAAGACATGGAAGGTGTTCTAGCTTGTTGTGTGAAGGACGGTGAACACAATAGTTGGTTGCAGCAAGCCCATGAAGAACTTCTAGGAAATCACTATTCTAAGCAACAAACACTGCAAAATCTTAAACATTTAGGAGTGTATTGGCCTAGTATGGATGAGGAAATTCATGAGTGGATCAAGAATTGTCCAGTGTGCGAGAAGAGACCCCCTATGGAGCATGTGACTCTTTATCACGTATCAATAATTCTAGATTGAAGTGCTCCATTGGTAAAATTTATGAGAATAGGAACACTACCCAGCGAGGAAACTCTAGCTAGAAACTGAAGCATGGAACAAGAGGCTCTAGACTATATCTTAGTAGGATACAACTTATATCAAAGAGGCAAAGATGGTTACTTGAGATTGTGTGTTCATGAACCTGACTATTTGAAAATCTTAGAAACTACCCACAATAGTGTTGCAGGTGTGAAGACGAACAAGGATGAAATTGTAGAGTCACAAAGCTATCAAATATTGGCACGAAGCATGTATAAAAAAGGCACGGAAGGTGTTCTAGCTTGTTGTGTCGAGGACGATGAACATAATAGTTGGTTGCAACAAGCCCATGAAGAATTTCTAGGAAATCACTATTCTAAACAATGAACATTGCAAAATCTAAAACGTTTAGGAGTGTATTGGTCTAGTATGGATAAGGAAATTCATGAGTGGATCAAGAATTGTCCATTGTGCCAGAAGAGACCCCCTGTGGAGCACGCGACTCTTCATCATGTATCAATAATTCCACATTGAAGTGCTCCATTGGTAGAATTTATGAGAACGGGAACACTACCTAGCGAGGCAAGTCTAGCTAGAAAACGAACCATGGAACAAGAGGCTCTAGACTATACCATAGTAGGAGACAACCTATATCGAAGAGTCAAAGATGGTTACTTGACATTGTGCGTTCATGAATCAGACTATTTGAAAATCTTAGAAACTTCCCACAGCAGTGTTGCAAGTGGACACTTTGGGCATGACAGAGTAATCAAGACCATTCTATCCATGGGACTTTGGTGGCCCATTCTTCATATGGATGCACATACCTATGTGAAGAAATGTGACACATGCCAACGTGCACAATATCATATTAGAAAATATGAGATGCCTTTGAGGCCAATGATGGGAGGACGTGCTTTCTCAAAGTGGGTATCGACTATGTAGGACCTATTAACCCCCCAGCTAGAAACTCCCATGCCGAATACATTATTATAGCCACAGATTACCTTACAAAGTGGGTAGAAGTCAAAGCCTCAACAAAGAATGATGCTCAAACAACAGCTAAGTTCTTATTTGAAAACGTGTTCACCAGATATGGGTTACCAATAGAGTTAGCGAGTGATAGAGGCACATACTTCTTGAATGAAGTTATTGAAAATCTTCTCCAAGAATTCTTGGTGATACATAAGAAGTCTGCCCCCTATTATCCACAAGCTAATGGACAAGCCAAGAGCACAACTAAGATCCTATGTAATGTACTAACAAAACTAGTAAATAACAAATGCTCTGATCGGGACAAACAACTTCATCTTGTTGTTTGGGTTTACCGAGTTGCCTACAAAATGGTACTCAATGCCACTCGATTTCAGACGGCCTTCAGACAAAATGATATGCTACCATTGGAATTCCTAATCCCAACTTTGAAAGTAGCACAAGAGCATGAGTGGAATGGACATGAGTTGTCCTCTAGGATCTTTGATCTAGAATGCTTAGGTGAGACAAGGCTACGAGTGGCGAAATGCATCTATGATGCAAAGAAAAGAAAAAAGGCATACTTCGATGCACGTATCAAAGATAAAGGATTGAAAGAGGGAGACCTAGTGTTGGTTTATACACTAAAGCAAAATGCCCTTAAATTAGAAAAAAGAGGATACGGAGCCATGATCATTAATAGAATTTCTACTAGCGGTGTTGTTCAATTGGCCACACTAGAAGGCAATGTCTTGCCAAGCTATATTAGTGGTTGTTGAGTCAAGCTATATCAAGAACCTCTTACAAAGGATATGCTAAAGAGACTCAACACTGCAAAGAAGTGAAAAGAAGAAGAGTTAAGGGTTAGAGAAGAAGCACAGGTAGAGGCTATAGAACGCATTCGGAGAAATAAGTTAAGATGCCTAGGCCTAGATATCAATCTTGAGGCCCCAAGATACCACATGGCCATGTGCCAAACATCAAGTACAAATGCTTCTCGAATAATTGATCGACGTCCCTTTGGGAACATCACGGTACAACAAGGGACGAATGCAAGGATTGTGAAAGCATTGATTGACTCAGGTGCAACAACTAGTGCAGTTAGTCTTTCATACTGTGAAGACCTGCAATTGAACATCAAGCCCGTAGAGACCTATCTCATAGGTTTTGGAGGTGTGGAAACCCCTTGTTTGGGCGAGGTGGAACTTCCCATCTACCTTCAAGATGTTCCAATAAAAGTCAAAATGCTAGTGTGTCACGATGAAGACCTTAGAGAGCCACTTGTCTCCGGTCAAGATTGGATTTACGACCATGTGGTCAACTTGAACCTAAGAAGTCAAATTCTTCAAGTCCGGGTACAAGATCAATGCATTACATTAGAATTAGGCAATTGCATGCTCACAAATCCAGAGGTCACACATTCCGCTAGTTCCTCTGAAACTAATCTTCGCAAAGAAAATGTTGTGTGTGTCAATAGCCCTATAAAGCAAAAGGAATCAATCATGGAGGCACAC
This sequence comes from Ceratopteris richardii, assembly GCA_020310875.1. NCBI lineage: Eukaryota > Viridiplantae > Streptophyta > Polypodiopsida > Polypodiales > Pteridaceae > Ceratopteris > Ceratopteris richardii. The sequence goes on along the minus strand of CM035411.1, from coordinate 147,442,806 downwards.
GCTCAAAGGCCACGAAACCTCTCTTCTCCTTCACAGACTAATGCAAGCATAACTCGACCAAAGAGGCAAGCAAAAAAGACATCTACTATATGGACTAGACAGATAGAATTCAAGAAGAAAGAAGCTCGGAGTAGGAAGTAGATTTGGGTATGAAAAGGAGAGCAACCACTAGCTTTGCGACCTCCACTTCTATTGAGGCAAGCCTACCATGCAAAAAGAAGCACCCAGAAACGAGGACAAGCTCAATCCCAAGGTCTCCAATAGGTTTGGGTGCCAAAGAAATTAGTTGCAGCTCAACATGGGACAGAAGGATGTTTGCAGAGATGGATTGTGAGCAAAGGTCCAAACGCATTTGAATATCTCAACCAAGGATTTCATATTTTTCTATGAAGAGAGATGAACAACATACAATGAGAAATGAATAAACACTTATATGTGACAAGAAAGATAACGCTGCTTGTTAATATTATTAGGTGCCAAAATCATATGTAAGACTAGAGGATTAACCATTCAACAAACATGGAGCACAACCTACATCACTAATCCGGATCTCTCTATAAAAGAGCGACAAAGGCATGGAAATTTTGTCATGCTGAAAATGAAACAAATGCGGATCATTGACCCAATAATGCGAGCTCAGAGCGATTTTCTCTCTACTTATGATAAGGCTTCCTTTGAGGAGCACTAAAGCAGATGTGGCTCAAGGAAATTAGACATAGGAAGCTACACATATTAAGGATTATGGTAGCTACTCAGAAAATAACCTTATGATGGTTGTTATTTAGTAAATGAGGTTGAAGTTAATGCCCAAGCAATCTAAACCATCATGGGACGGACCATGCTTGGGAAGGATATAAGTTATGGGAGGGCTTGGAGCTGAGTAAATTCTTTGTGGAATATTCAGCTATACTCCACTCCAAGAAAGGGTTATTCAGCTTTTACTCAGTCCAACAATGGTTATCTACTCATACTAAGATTATCAATATGTCATTTGATAACTGTTGCAAGGGCTGCTTTTTGAAGATTCGAGTGTCTTGAATATGAGAGGACTTCGAAAGACAGGAGATGATGCAGACAAGATAAGCATCGTCTGTGTCTGAATGTTCGCACTACCTTCAATGTGGTCTATTTTATATTGTCCATTTTATATTTTCATTACGGCAATAAGCATTCCTACACAATTGATGCTACTTCTTTTATGAGATGGAGTATTGTCTCTAAGTAGTAAATGGCTGACTTTGTTTCAATAGAATCTATTATCGTTATTATTTGATCTCATTAAGACTTGAAGAATAGGACTTTGAAACTACATAATTTAGGAGGAAAATTGAAAAAAAAAAAAACAAAGATATGTTGAAAACACACTTGATTTTTCACACCATAATCACCTATGTTGCTAAAAAATCACCCTATGTGAACCGTTGAACTTGACAGTTGACTTGATCCACCAACTAAGCGTTCCCATCTTCTCGATAGAGATTGGAATGGGCATATGAAGATCTCTAGCCTTGCCTTTCCCCCATGGACCAACTTTTACCCTTTAGAAATCTGTTTAGGGGCATCAAATTGCGCAGAGTGCTAAAGGGTTGCAATTACTGTGCCAACTTGTATATCCCTTTACATTATACCATTTAGAATCTAACATGTACAGTGAGAATATATGAAAGGATGCCTTAGCCTTCCTCTACAATATTATCAATAGATCCCTTTCACACCATGGACCGTCTTTCCCCACTTAAAGCTCTGTTAAGGGGCACCTAGTTGCGCAAAGTTTTAAAATATTGCGGCTATGGTGGCAAATTGTATATTACTTTCCATTATACTATTTAAAATTCAACATGTGAGAATATACAAGGAGACGTAAGGATGAATTGAACATGTGAGAATATGCAAGGAGACGTAAGGATGATATCAGACAAGAAAGATAGGACAGCTTATCAATACATTTAGGTGCCAAAGTCATATGAAAGGATAGGCGATCGACCATTCAAAGGACATAGAGCGAGGCAAAGATATGAAAATGTTTTTTGTGCTAAAAATGAAGCGAATGTTGGACCATGGACCCAAAAATGCGAGCTCCGAATAGAGACAAATAATGCTTGAAGCTCCGAATATATCAACGGAGGATTCCGGAAATTTTCTATGAATGTTGTAGTTTTCTTTTTCTTTTATTTAATACAAGTACGAAAGAGTAGGCTAAGATCGAACTTCCTTTATATTAAAAAAAAAAAAAAAAAAAAACACTATCAGAGCATCTTTGCCGAAATTACTTTTTCATTAAAAACCGCCGAACTTCCTTTTGTCAGAACGCAACGCGAATGTTGAAATCGCTATCGGTGTTCACGACAACAGATTCCAGAACTCTCTCTCTCTCGCTCTCTCCTTCGAACACGCATACGCGCACGCCATGTCCGAAGCAACCTATCGCACCTTGGCGATTAATACGCTAAGTTAACGCTTCAAGGGTCTCCATTGCTGCAAAGCGCAAGGCATATTTTCTCTCTCTCTCTCTCATACCCACACATGCACATGCAGTGTTCCAGATGGTGCCTACACGGGAATCTCTCTCTCACACTCTCTCTCTCTCCTCTCTCTCTCTGAGTTCGAACTTGGATCACTTTCCATAAGCCTGGAAAACACCCGTGCCAGCAGAGAAATTTGTAATCCGTTTTTCTTTCTGTGGTAAGGCGAAAGATACATAATACAAAAGTGTCTGTAGACAAACTACAAGAGATTCGTTGTATGTTAAAAGCTTGAAGAAGACTGTTCAGCTCCTCGCCAAGAATCTATTCAGAAATGTGCAATTTGCAATTCATCTCTGCACAAACGTCAGGTGGCTTTTGCAGTAGTGCAGAAGTTTATCTTTGCAATTTGCATTTCATCTGTGCATAAACGCCATATGGCTATTTAAGTAGAGCAGAATAGAGGTATGCAACATTCACATGGAAAGCCTAATATAAAATTAAAGTAGTCTTTCAAGGACTTCTTTCTCATTTTCCATCCTTTAATCAAAATCATAAGATATTATGCATGTGCATGACACCTGAATAGGCAACAACATTGCTATATTTGTTGCATAACATTTCCTTGCTTTTGCTTTTCCAGATTTCGTACAGAACAAATCCTGTGACAATCATCCATAAAAGTATATTTGAATTATACCAGTCGTCAAAACGGATTGTAACTGTGAGGCACATCAACGAAAGAATATCCAGAGGACTGCGCGAGGGGAATACATTAAATAAGGCTTTTGTTTGAGGACTTAACCTAGCATGGACCTAAGGTTTGTAACACACATGTGAAATTCCATATGTAGGGAAGAATCTATATACAAAGCGAGTCCAATGAACTTACAAACTGGAAAAGCTTTCGGAGAATCTTCCAATTTACAAAGAGGAATTGTTCGATTTATCAAGGAAACGTATATATTTTTGGTAGTTATTGTAGTGTTCGAAGGAGAGAGAGAGAGAGAGAGAGAGAGAGAGAGAGAGTTCTGGAATCTGTTGTCTTTAAACAAGGTGTTGATGCTCGGCTTCTAGTAGTGTCTCATCGATCGATTTTTGGGCCTCAACCTTCTGTTCAAGCCTTCAGATCTTGGCTGAAGATTAAGAGGTTGCAAAGGGCACTTGTGATGGTCATCTGTCACTTTTGTCCAAACCCTTCGCGAATGCAATGACTAACCAAACACACGACAGCGTAGGTAGTCCAAGTCGATGTCAAAACTGACCTTCCTGTGTTAGTTTTAAGATTTACCAATATAGAAATTATGGGATAGGGAGCACAAGATCAAGAGGACATTTTTAAGAATCATCAGCATGCAAAATCGTCGAGAAAATCACATGCGTGCAAAATATATGAATAAAGCCCATGCACTTTTGACAGAGATCCAATGCAAACGCAATCACTTGAAAATATATATAACTACTTATATCCGTGCTCAAGGAATGGTTTGGTTTTTTTTTTAGGTATATCGTACTGACCATTAGAGAGATAATAGACATACTGTACATAGTCTGTATATACCTTGTTATGTAGACAAGCTATATACACACTGAAGTCTACATAGTCTACATAGTTAATATATAGCTTGTAATATAGAAATAGTCCACATAATCTCTATATAGCTTATCTCTATAACAAAACAACTTTTAAGCTCTGAATCTAAGTAGATGTACGTTTTACTATCAACAATGTACGTTTTACCGGATATTTCTATGAAGAGAGAAAAAGGATGGAGAATGAGAAATGAATAAACATAGATATGTGACAAGAATGATAAGATAGCTGGTTAATATTAGATTTGGAGGGCTTTTTCACCAAGACTTGAGGAGATTTTATGTATATATGTTCTCTGCGTTAATACTTACATGTTTTCTATTGCGTAAAAGCTTTGATGGGATTTTGAGAGCCTCAGAGTGACCTCTTTGGATTAATGATGTTTGCACTTCCTACCCCATTGGACGTCTACACCCCCAAATTCAACAAGGGGTTTCTCTTTGCTTAAATATTGGATTTCCATGATTTATCCTGAAGCATCAAGATCATTTTGAAAACTTTTTTGAGAATTCCAATAACAGAAGATTTCGATAGCGGATGGTAGATCAAAGTAAATTCTGTGTATATTCTAGCTATAACTTTCAAAGCCTCGTTTGGCTAAGGCACGAATCCAAATCAAAGGTTTTTACCTCAGAAAGAAGAAGACCATAGTTGTAATCAGCTGGGTAGAGTGATGCGATGGGGTCGGAAAGTTCTTTCCTATTATTCACGTCATGGAGAGATTATACTCAAATTGAAGAGATAAAAAGAATCTCAAAAACTAGAGGCATTGTTAGAGGGCTTGATAAGGCCATCAAGTTTGAGCTTAGAAGAAATGCTCTTGAGATCCAAGAAGAAATATGGAGCATTTCCCGTATATAAATTTAAGAAATATGGATTATTTCCCATGTATAAAGTTCCTTTCAACTCATTCAATGTCAAGTCTCTCAAACACGTTGATGTCAAAAATGACCTTGATCTGTTACCTTTTAGCTTTACTAGTATAGAAATTATGGGATATGAAGTACAAGAGGCTAGTGCTTAACCAACACACCTATGGGACATTGTGGTCACAATTTGAATCTCAAGCTAGAAAATTCATTCTAAGGTGTTGCTTTGACAAGATGATGAGGAACGAATGATGTCTGAAGGTAGTCACTCTATATGAAGGGCATGAATAAATTTAAATTGGTGTTTTTTTTTTTCCTTGATTACTGTAGTAAATGCATAATGACAAAACACATGACATTATGTGCATTTATTTATGTGTGGTTAGTTGCTCCATGAATCATATAATTTGGGCTCACTGATGGTTAGAATGACTTTTCCTTTGTCATGTCATCTCGACTTTGTGTATTGGTTTCTCTTTGTATAATATTTCCACCTGCCTAAGTATGTTAGATTAAGTGCGTGCCTAAATATTTTTGTAGCAACATTGAGAGTGAGCGTCCCAATGGTTGGTATGTGATTGTGTGAGCATGCAAAAAATGTATATGCATCCAAAAACATTAATACATGTATATGTCATGTGATGGTGCATGGTGTGCATTAGTTTTCACGTATATTTTAAGTATATATTATGCAAATGTATGTGCAAACAAGTGTTCATGTATATTTGTGAGTATATATTATGCAATCATTTTGTGATTGTGTGAGACTCCATGTAAATATGTGTACAAATACATACATATACATGCATACAAACATACGGGTATGATTAGGAAAATAAAGTAGATGTGGACAATGGACATTATGTATGCATTGCGTAGAGTAGTGGTGGGGGAAGCAGAGTTGACTACTCAAGATAGAGAAGGAAAGACGACAGTGGATTCAAGAAATATCGCTCTCTAGTCAAGAGTTGAAAACGGGTGCTTTACAATAATAAGGAGGCCAATATGTGAACTACAGAGGAGAAATATATGTATAGAGGAGCAATATATGTATTTCAAGGATAGGGATTCAACCTAGAGAGCAACTCTGAATTCGTGGAATATTTGATGGACGACCTTTGTGAGTTCTATCGGCTAAAAGTTGATACACACAACTCTTGGTAATCTCATGATCTTAGTGTCAGAGAAAGGTGACAGAAAGAATATATGTATGAATATGCATTTAACCAGGAATAAGGAAAAGTATTTCAATTTTTTCAGATAGCATTGGAAGAGAATTATACTTAAGATAGCATTGCAGATAGCATCGCTTTCCTTCAATGCATGCTAGCACTTGTAGATTTGCGTCGAGACTGACCTTAACAAAGCTCTCCTCTCCAAGATTTCCATTGACCTAAGGGAAGGGGAAATTTGGGTGCAGGAAATCACATACAAGAATTTGCAAAATGCGTGCTTCCATTGTGGGCTCCAAGGATACAAGATTAAAGAGTGTCCCCCAAAATAGAAAAACAAACAAAAACAAGAAGCCACGAACGAAGATCAGATAAGTGCAAGGGTGCAAGCTCCGTAGCCTCTCGAAGAGAAAGTCACCAAGTAAGCTGAGTTAGACGGAGAGGGGCTCATGAAAGTTAGACACATAAGAAACAAGAGCATACATGGGATCTCTTAGAGGAACACCTTGTTTGTGGCCCCTTTAAACAACTTGTACTACAACCTCGAAAAGGACATCCATGAGATGGACTTTTGAGGAGGAAATGTTTATGAAGTAGACACTAAAGGTAAAACTTTGGAGAATACCATCAACAAAGAAGGTAACCAATGGGACAATCAAGAGGGCTACTCCACTAGTAAAGAGGATGATTTCACAACTAGCAACAAAGACAACTCGGATAGTGAGAGCTCCATCATTGGTTCTATAGTCATACAACAAGTGCTAAATTCGCTTCTATAGAAGGTGACTCTTAAGGGGAAACAACCATTGGGAATGCCTGGGAAGAGACTAAAAAAACATAAGAATTCTGTTCAAGATCTCTCGTGGTTAAAAAAAAACCACAAACCCAAGAAACAAAAAAGACAAGGCCTTTCTCTACAAAGAGGGTAACCATCAATAATGATCAACTTATCACTTAATGCCATGGGGTTTATTTACCTCTCAATAGAGGCTATTATTGGATAGTGGCTTTCTGATAATATCCTTAGCCCGGATCTCATATGCATCCAAGAGATTAAAATCGATGGAGAGGACCTTCAGAAACTTCTCCAGTGAATCTCTTTGACCCATGTCTAGGTTACTACTCCCCACCCCAGGGGGGTTTGGGGTACAACTATTGGAGTAAATACGTTTTGGTCGAGTAGCCTTGTCAACTCCTATGAGAATCCAAAACATCGTTGCTTAGCTGCTTCCTTCGGAGGCCCCTTTCAGTTCATTGTGTATCCATATATACCCCAAATAGGGAGTCGGAGTGGATCAACACTTGGGGATCTCTAGACTTGCTTCCTCATAGTGTGACGCTTTGAGTGGATTTCAACATGGTGGATGACGCTTCTAATCGGTGGGACACTAGCGGGTGCACCATCGATGGTAGGGAGAAAGACACCAAGGACAAAATCAAGCTTCACCTGGACCTTGTGAAGTTTAAAGATACGAATGGCTTCTCTAGGTCAAACCTCCAATGTGGGGACAACCTTAGAAAAGCAAAACTTTATAGAAGCTATATTGCAAAGAACATTACCCGACATCTCGCAACACATTGACCTTGGCATATCACACCCCTACTTGATTACTCTCACTTCCAAGAGAATTCCCAAATTCAGAAAAGCACCTTTTTTCATGCTAGCGCAACATTCTTCTCCCTTCCCTCTGTCCAATAGGAAATTACCTTGGTATGGAACTCAGCTTTTGCAAACTACACCTCACGGGCTAAATATTGGACGGCCCCGGTTGAGAAGACTCTCCAAATTCTAATCAATACCCAGAAGATGCTTTGCAATGCTCGGCAAAGATAGAGAGAGAAGTTGTACGGGAGACTCTAGCACCTTGAGAAGGAAGTGAACAAAGGGAACCACCAATGCCAGATGGGTCTACAAGAACTAAGAGGCATGCTGAGATACAAGGAATAAATTCAAAGGAAAAACCTACAAGTATACTTTAAAGATTGGTGGGCTTGCAATGTTGACAAACGAACTAAAGAGATGTGTGGAATCCTCAAGAGGAAGCAAACTAGAAATACTATTACCTTAGTAATTGGTGGCAACTTGAGTTCCACACAACTTGAGATCTCTCTTGGATGCACCCATCTCGGATAATGACATCCTAGAAGTCATCAATTCGCTCCCCAATGGGAAAAGCCTAGACTTGATCACCTCACAAATGAATTTTTTAAGTCCTTTAGAGAGGTGGTGGCCATCCCCTTGCGACTAGTTTGGCATGAGGGTGTTGCTTTTGGTGCCCTTTCAAAATGACTTGACAATGGTGTCAGAAAGCTTATCCATAAAAAAAGCAACAAGAATAGGATAGAGAATGTGTGCTCAATCATGATGCTTCAAACAAGGTACAAGATTCTTGCAAAAGTAATTGCCAACAGAACTTCATATCACTTGAAGTGGTGGCTTAGGGTTGACGAAAAAGGAATCATCATGGGTATATCAATCCTTGAAGCTATTACTAATATTTGAGAAGGTCTCGAATTTGCTGAAGAGTTTGAGCAAGATGTTGTTTTCCTTAAAAGTGACTTAAACAAAGCCTATCACAGACTTGAATGGGACTTTGTGCTCCAATTTCTTAAAGACCTTGCTTGTAGTTGGAAAATCGCTAAGATCATCGCTACCTTTTTGGAGAATGCATCAATGCAAATAAATATCAACGTCTTAGTATCGAAGGCTATCATATTAAAATGTTCTCTTTGGTAAGGTTGCCCATTGTCCCCTTTGCTCATCGCTATCTAAATGGAAGGGCTCAACCATCTTGTGCAACATCATATGGAGCTCGACCATATTAAAGGTCTCTCGTTAGGTCTCAACCACAGTTAGATGATGATGAGACTTTCTGCAGACGGCTTGAATGCTTTTGTGCACAAGGATTGGATTAGCATGGAAACCTTTTGGGATTTCCTTGACATTTTTAGTAATAAGAACATGATTAAGTTGGTGGGTTTCCCTGGTTGGAAGGAATTGGACCTACTTACACTGTTATTTTGCCCAATTCCGGTCTCCCCTAAAGGCTCGAATCTTGTGCGCTCCCTGTGGAAGAGTTGGAAAAAGTACAAGAAATTTCTCAAAGTCAAAGATGATTAGAAATGGGTAGCAGCTATCAAACAAAATGACTCAATACTGTTTCCAATCCCAGGCATGGCGGGTGGCCACATGGAACATCCAAAATGCAAAGAGACTTTGGAAGAAGGGCCTCAAACATTGGAGACACATTTGGAAACAAGAAACTTGCCAATGGATTAGATTTGAGGACATAGACCCAAAAATAAGAGTGACCTTTGAAGATTCACCTCTCCTCCAGAGGAGATGCATCGGTTGGGAATGTTCAAAAACTCGGCTCCTCTTTGGGTGAGACCCACCATGCCAGGAGGGTCTTAGGTGGTATAATGGCAATTGGTTCTCCAAAATTCCTAGAATCAAGGTGAAGAGATACTACCATATCACACTGAACAAGAAGTGGTGCTTGAATTGGACAAGGTTGTGTTGGGATCTGAAGATCATGTCTATCTGGCATCCTCTCATTGAGATAAAAAAATCGATCCTCATGGGGTGAATTCTCCACCATGGTATCTGGACCAACCTAAAGGCTAATAAAACTTGTGGGGCTCCACCATGATGCAAGTGTTTCCACCACAACATCGAGGATCTGGGCCACATCTTCTTTGCTTGCCCCAACTCTCTCGTACTCTAAGAGACCCTTGAGAATGTTTTGACACTGTAGGCACAAATCACCTGGAAGCAGGCACTCTTTAGCGAAGCGATCATGGTGCCCAATGACCCTTTCGAATGCTATAAGAGGGGAAACCTCTAGAAGACTTGGAGGGAGTGATGTGCTAGCAATTTTGGACACCCTCCTAAAGAGCGGTCAATTGAAAGGTCGTTTTTCCTCCTTCGCAAAAGAATCTCCAACTATGAAGGGTCCCATCTTTTAAGCATCATAAAGTGTTTCTCATAAAAAACCAGAAGGTGAAACCTAAGTGGGCCCCACATGAGGGGATGGGAGAGTTGTTAACCTCCTTTGCAACGTGCTCAAGACCGCCAGTTCTACCCTTCTTCCCTTGCTTTCTGGGATTCGTAGAAATGCTACACTGAGATAGTCAACCTCATATATGTGTAACAGAAATGTTATACTGCGATAGTGTAGTGTAGTACAAATGTTATACTGCGATAGTCAACCTCATATATGTGTGAAAATCAATAATTTGCGTTTAAACCTATCATGAATTTAATATGCGCAGAGGTCTGTATCATAAGCTTACTGAATCCTAAAATATATCGTACTCATGAATAGAGAGATAATAAACAGTCTACGTATTCTGTAGATAGGTTATCTCGATAACAATACAACATAGATTTTTGAATCTAAGTAGAGGACCTTCAAGAACGTGTTTTTTTGTAACAAAAACGTGACACTGCGACAGGGAATATATCATATGCATTAAAACCTATCATGAAATTTAGTGGGCAATTACATAAAATAACAGACAAAGACATGGGAGATTTCTTATGCTAAAATCAAAGGTTTTTACCTCATAATGAAGAAGACCATAGTTGTAATGAGCTGGATAGAGTGATGCAATGGGGTCGGAAAGTTCTTTTCTATTATTCACATCATGGAGAGATTATAGTCGAATTGAAGAGATTAAAAGAATCTCAAAAACTAGAGGCTTTGTTAGAGGGCTTGACAAGGCCATCAAGTTTGCGCTTAGAGAAATGCTTTTGAGATCTAAGAAGAAATATGGAGCATTTCCCCTATATAAATTTTGGAAATATGGATTATTTCCCATGTATAAGGTTCCTTTCAACTCATTCAATGTCAAGTCTCACAAACAAGTTGATGTCAAAATGACCTTGATCGGTTACTTTTTAGCTTTACTAGTATAGAAATTCTGGGATATGAAGTACAAGATCAAAAGCACATTTTTAAAAATCATCCATATGCAAAATGGCCAAGAAATCATATGCATACATGTGTTATTTGTAATTTTCTTGTTTTCCTTTTGGGATTTTTGGCAAGCGCCTACTCCCTCGCGCTTTAACTTGAAATAACAATTGTACAGATGAATGAGCGTAGTATTCACAAGACCCCCTATCCCAAAGCCACAGGTTAGACAAGGTCACAATTGCTTATAACTAGTTTAGGCTGGGGAAACCTATTAATGTCTAGCCCAGGGGTTCAACACAAGACCACAACCTCAAGAGGCTAGTGCTTAACCAACACACCTATGGGACATGTGGTCACAATTTCAAACTCAAGCTAGAAAATTCATTTTAAGGTGTTGCTTTGACAAGATGATGAGGAACGAATGAAGGACAAAACACATGACATTATGTGTATTTATCTATGCGTGGTTAGTTGCTCCATGAATCATATTATTTGGGCCCAATGATGGTTAGAGTGACTTTTCCTTTGTCATGTGATCTCGACTTTGTGTATTGGTTTCTCATTGCATATTATTTGCACCTGCATAAGTATTAAGTGCGTGCCTAAATATTTTTGTAGCATCATTGAGAGTGAGTGTCTCTATGTACGTTACTCGTCCCAATGGTTGGTATGTGAGTGTGTGAGCAAGAAAAAAATGTATGTGCATCCAATACATAAATACATGTATATGTCATGTGATGGTGCATGGTGTACATTATTTTTCATGTATATTTTAAGTATATATTATGCAAATAGTGTTCATGAATATTTGTGAGTATATATTATGCACCTATTTTGCGATTGTGTGAGTTCCATGTAAATATGTGTACAAATACATATATATACATGTATATAAACATCATGTATATAAACATAGGTGTATGATTAGGAAAATAAAGTAGATGTGGAAAATAGAAATTATGTATGCATTGTGTAGAGTAGTGGTGGGGGAAGCAGAGTTGACTAGTCAAGATAGAGAAGGAAAGACGGAAGTGGAGATATCGGTATCTAGTGAAGAGTTGAAAACGGGTGCTTTACAATAATAAGGAGGCCAATATGTGAACTATAGAGGAGCAATTTATGTATTTCAAGGATAGGGATTCAACCAAGAGAGCAACTCTGAATTCGTGGAATATTTTATCGACGACCTTTGTGAGTGCTATCGGCTAAAAGTTGATACACACAACTTTTGGTAATCTCATGATGTTAGTGTCAGAGAAAGGTGACAGAAAAAATATATGTATGAATATGCGTTTGATTGGTAATAAGGAAAAGGATTTAAATGTTTGCAGATAGCATCGGAAGAGAATTATACCTAAGAAAGCATTGCAGATATCATTGTTTTCCTTCAATGCATGCTAGCACTTGTAGATTTGCGTTGAGATTGAGCTTAGCAAAGCTCTCCCCTCCAAGATTTCCATTGACCTAAGAGAAGGGGAAATTTGTGTGTAGGAAATCACATACAAGAATTTGCCAAATGTGTGCTTCCATTGTCGGCTCTAAGAACACAAGATTAAACAGTGTACCCGAAAACAAAAAAAACAAACAAGAACAAGAAGCCACCAACGAAGATTAGATAAGTTCAAGGGCAGAAGCTTCGCAGCCTCTCGAAGAGAAAGTGACCAAGAACTGTGAGTGAGATGGATAGGGGCTCATGAAAGTTAGACACAGAAGAAACAAGAGCATACACGGGATCTCTCAGAGGAATACCTTGTTTGTGGCCCCTGTAAACAACTTGTAATGCAACCTCGAAAATGACATCAATGAGATGGACTTTTGAGAATACCATCAACAAAGAAGGTAACCAAGATGACAATCAAGAGGGCTACTCCACTAGTAAAGAGGATGGTTGCACAACGAGCCACAAAGACAACCCGGATAGTGGAGCTCTATCATTAGTTCTATGATCATAGAAGAAGTGCTAAATTCACTTCTGTAGAAGGTGACTCTAGTTAAGGGGAAAAAACCATTGGGAATGGCTTGGAAGGGACTCCTAAAAGGTAAGAATTAAGGTCAAGATCTCTCATGGTTGAAGAAAAAAGACAAAGCTAAGAAAAAAACGACAATGCTCTTCTCTACAAAGAGGGTAACCATTAATAATGATCAACTTATCACTTAATGCAAGGGGGTTTATTTACCTCTCAATAGAGGCTATTAGTGAATAGTGGCTTCGTGAGAATATCTTTAGCCCCGATTTCATATGCATCCAAGAGATTAAAATCGATGGGGAGGACCTTCAAAAACTTCTCTAGCGAATCTCTTTGGCCCATGTTTGGGTTATTACTCCCCACCCCAGGGGGGCTGGGGGTACAACTATTGGAGTAAATACGTTTTGGTCGAGTAGCCTCGTCAACTCCTATGAGGATCCAAAACATCATTGCTTAGCTGCTTCCTTCGGAGGCCCCTTCAAGTTCACTCTAGTCTACATATATGACGCAAATAGGGAGTCGGAGTGGATCAACACTTGGGGATCTCTAGACTTGCTTCCCCATAATGTGATGCTTTGAGAGGAATTCAACATAGTGGAAGACCCTTCTGATTGGTGGGACAATAGTGGGTGCACCATCGATGGTAGGGAGAAAGACATGTGGAACAAAATCAAGCTTCACCTGAACCTTGTGAAGTTTAAAGATACAAATGGCTTCTTTAAGTCAATCCTCCAATCTGGGGTCAACCTTAGAAAAGCAAAACTTGATAGAAGCTATATTGCACAGAACATTATCAGACATCTTGCAACACATTGACCTTGGCATATCACACTCCTACTTGATTACTCTCACTTCCAAGCCAATTCCCAAATTCAGAAAAGCACCTTCGTTTCATGCTAGCCCGACATTCTTCTCCCTCCCCTCAGTCCAACAGGAAATTACCTTGGTATGGAACTCGGTTTCTGCAAACTACACCTGACGGACTAAATATTGGAAGGCCGTAGTTGAGAAGACTTGCCAAATTCTAATCAATACCCACAAGATGCTTTGCAATGCTCGGCAAAGATAGAGAGAGAAGTTGTACGGGAGACTTAGTGCCTTGAGAATGAAGTGAAGAAAGGGAACTACCAATGCCAGATGGGTCTAGAAGAAATAAGAGGCATGTTGAGATACAAGGAATAAATTCAAAGGAAAATCCTACAAGTATACTTTAAAGATTGGTGGGTTTGAAAGGCTGACAAACCAACTAAAGAGATGTGTGGCATCCTCAAGAGGAAGCAAACTATAGATACTATTCGCTTATTAGTTGGTGGCAATGGAGTTGAATGCAAAATGGATGAAAGCAATAGTGCTATCATTGTCGACCATTTTACACATCTCTTGGGGGTGTGGATGCCCTCTCTCCTCGTAGGAGGGATTGCATGACGACCATCTTGAGAGTCTCTCCCTGATGAGTTCCACACAACTTGAGATCTCTCTTGGATGCACCCATCTCAGATAATGAGATCCTAGAAGTCATCAATTAGCTCGTCCATGGGAAAAGCCCGGACTTAACCACCTCACAAATGATTTTTTTTAGTCCTTTAGAGAGGTGGTGCCCATCCCCTTGCGAGGAGTTTGGCATGAGGGTGTTGCTTTTGGTGCCCTTCCACAATGCCTAAAGATTGATGCCATAAATCTTATCCATAAAAAAGGCAACAAGAATAGTATAGAGAACTGGTGCCCAATCATGATGCTTCAAACAAGGTACAAGATTCTTGCAAAAGTAATTGCCAATTGAACTTCATATCACCTGAAGTGGTGTCTTAGCGTGCAGCAAAAAGGAATCATCATGGGTATATCAATACTTGAAGCTATTGATGTTTGAGAAGGTCTCCAATTTGCTGAAGAGTTTGAGCATGATGTTGTTTTCCTTAAAAGTGACTTAAACAAAGCCTATAAGAGGATGGAATAGGACTTTGTGCTCCAATTTCTTAAAGACATCAGTTGTAGTCAGAAAATCACTAAGATGATCGCTACTTTGTTGGGGAATTCATCGATGCAAATGAATATCAACGTCTAGGTATCGAAGGCTATCATATTACAATGCTCTATTCGATAAGGTTGCCCATTGGCCCCTATGCTCTTCGCTATCTAAATGGAAGGGCTCAGCCATCTTGTGCAACATCATATGGAACTTGGTTATATTAAAGGTCTCTCTTTAGGTCTCAACTGCACTCAGATGATGATGAGACTTTTTGCAGATGGCTTGAATGCTTTTGTGCACAATGATCAGACTAGCATGGAAACCTTTTGGGATTTCCTTGACATTTTCGATGAGGCATGTGGTTCTAGATTCAACCACTCTAGAACTACTAGCAGATCCATCATCAGACCACCGCCTTGTTTGGTGGTTGATGGAGGGTTCCAAATTATCCCTCGGGGATAGGTATTCTGTCTTCTCAATATTCCGATGGGTTTTGGTGTCTTGATGGAGGAGCGTTGGAAATGGGTCCTCACCAAACTTAAAAAAAACTTAGCATATTGGAAGGGCATGCAAATCAACCTTGTGGGTCATGCCATGGTAGTTTATACCTTCCTCACCTCCTCAATCTTCTACTTTCTTTGTTGCTAGAGATTGAAAGATCAGGACCTTAGCAAACTAGAAAGTATCTAGAGAAACATTCTTTGGGGTGGGGATCATAACAGAAGAGGGTCCCCAAAATGAAATGGTCTAATTGCATCAACCAAAATGACTTTGGAGGCCTAAGCATTATGGATATTAAAGGCATGGCTAAAAAGTTGATGGCAAAATGGATCATCAGGGCTTGGTGCAACACTGAGACCTCCTAGTCCAAGCTCATTTTCCGAAATAAGAACATGGTCACGTTGGTGGGTTTCCCTACCTGGAAGGAATTGGACCTACTGACTTTGCTATTTTGGCCAATTTCGGTCTCCCCTAAAGGATCGATTCTTGTGCGCTCCCTGTGGAAAAGTTGGAACAAGTTGAAGCAATTTTTCAAAGTCAAAGATGATTGGAAAAGGGTAGCATCTATCAGACAAAATGACTGAATATTGTGTCCAATCTCAGGCATGAGGGTGTGGCCACATGGAACATCCAAAATTTGAAGAGACTTTGTCAAAAGGGCCTCAAACATTGGAGACACCTTTGGAAACAAGAAACTAGCCAGTGGATTAGATTTGAGGACATAGACGCAAAAATAAGAGTGACCTTTGAAGATTCGACTCTCCTCGAGAGTAGATGCATCGGTTGGGAAATTTCAAAAACCCGGCTGCTCTTTGGGTGAGACTCATCGTGCCAGGAGGATCTTAGGTGGTATAATCGCAATCTGTTGTCTAAAACGCCTAGAATCAAGGTGAAGAGATACTATCATATCACACTAAACAAGAAGTGGTGCCTGAAATGGACAAGGCTCTGTTGGGATCTGAAGATCATGTCTATTTGGCATCCTTTCATTGAGATCAAAAAGCGATCCTCATGTGGTGAATTCTCCATTGTGGTATCTGGACCAACCTAAAGGCTAACAAAATTTGTGGGGCTCCACCATGATGCAAGCGTTGCCACCACAACATCGAGGATCTGGGCCACATCTTCTTTGCTTGCCCAAGCTCTCTCCTGCTCTCGCAGACCCTTAAGAATGTTTTGACATTGTAAGCACAAATCACCTAGAAGCAAGCACTGGTTAGCGATGCCATCAAGTGCCCAACGACTCTATCAAATGCTATAAGAGGGGAAACCCTCTAGAAGATTTGGAGGGAGTGATGTGATAGCAATTTTGGACACCATCCTAAAGAGCGGTCGATTGAGAGGTCGTTTTTCCTCCTTCGCAAAAGAATCTCCAACTATAAAGGGTCCCCAACTTTTAGGCATCATAAAGTGCTTCTCATCGAAAACCAGAAGGTGAAACCTAAGTCGGCCCCTCATGAGGGGATGAGAGAGTTGTTAACCTCCTTTGTAACGTGCTCTAGACCTGTCTACCCCTGCTTTCTCGGATTCGTAGAAATGTTATACTCCGATAGTCAACCTCATATATGTGTAGCAGAAATGTTATACTGCGATACTGTAGTGTAGCAAAAATGTTATACTCCGATAGTCAACCTCATATATGTGTGAAAATCAATCATTTGCGCTTAAACCTATCATGAATTTAATATACGCAGAGGTATGTAGTATAAGCTTACTGAATCCTAAAATATATCGTACTGATGATTAGAGAGATAATAGACATAGTCTACGTAGTCTGTAGATAGGTTATCTCGATAAGAATACAACATGGATTTTTGAATCTAAGTAGAGAACCTTCAAGAACGTGTTTTATTGTAACAAAGACGTGACAGACATGGGAGATTTCTTATGCTAAAATGAAACGAATGCGGATCATTGACCCAATAATGCAAAAGATAGTTGTTCGGAGAGATGAAGAGAGAAAATCTCAACAGACAATTCCGGATCTTTCTATGAAGAGAGAAAAAGGATGGACAATGAGGAATGAATAAAGAATGATATGTGACAAGAATGATAAGGTAGCTGGTTAATATTAGATTTGGAGGGCTTCTTCAGCAACACTTGAGGGGATTTTAGAGAGCCCCAAAGTGACCTCTTTGAATTATTGATGTTTGCACTTCCTACTCCATTGGACGTCTACACCCCAAAATTCAACAAGCGGTTACTCTTTGCTTAAATATTGGATTTCCATGATTTATCCTGAAGCATCAAGATCATTTTGAAAACTTTTTTTGAGAATTCCAATAACACAAGATTTCGATAGCGGATGGTAGATCAAAGATTCTCTATAAATTCTGTGTACATTCTAGCTATAACTTTCAAAGCCTCGTTTGGGTAAGGCACGAATCCAAATCAAAGGTTTGTACCTCATAATGAAGAAGGCCATAGTTGTAATGATCTGGATAAAGTGGTGCAAAATGGCCAAGAAAATCATATCTATACATGTATTATATATAGTTTTTTCTTTTTTTTAAGGGATTTTTTGGCAAGCGCCTACTCCCTCACGCTTTAACTTTGAAATAACAGTTGTATAGATGAATTAGCATAGTATTCACAGGACCTCCTATCCCAAAAGCCAGGGGTTAGACAAGGTCATAATTGGTTACAGCTAGTTTAGGTTGGTGAAAGCCATTACATGTCTAGCACAGGGGTTCAACACAAGAACACCACCTCAAGAGGCTAGTGCTTAATCAACACACCTATGGGACATTGTGGTCACAATTTGAAACTCAAGCTAGAAAATTCATTTTAAGGTGTTGCTTTGACAAGATGATGAGGAACGAATGATGTCTGAAGGTAGTGTAGTAAATGCATAATGACAAAACACACGACATTATGTGTATTTATCTATGTGTGGTTAGTTGATCCATGAATCCTATTATTTGGGCTCATTGATGGTTAGAATGACTGCATATTATTTGCACCTGCATCAGTATGTTAGCTTAAGTGCGTGCCTAAATATTTTTGTAGCAACATTGAGAATGAGTATCTCTATATACCTTACTCGTCCCAATGGTTGTACGTGAGTGTGTCAGCATGCAAAAAATGTATGTGCATCCAAATACATAAATACATGCATATGTCATCTGATGGTGCATGGTGTGCATTATTTTTCATGTATATTTTAAGTATATATTATACAAATGTATGTGCACACGAGTGTTCATGTATATTTATGAGTGTGTATTATGCAATCATTTTGTGATTGTGTGAGATTCCATGTAAATAGGTGTACAAATACATACAAAAACATGCATATAAACATACGTGTATGATTAGGAAAATAAAGTAGATGTGGAATATGGACATTATGTATGCATTGTGTAGAGTAGTGGTGGGGAAAGCCGAGTTGACTAGTCAAGATAGAGAAGGAAAGACGGCAGTGGAAACGGGTGCTTTACAATAATAAGGAGGCCAATATGTGCACTATAGAGGAGCAATATATGTATTTCAAGGATAGGGATTCAACCAAGAGAGCAATTCTGAATTCGTGGAATATTTGATAGACAACCTTTGTGAGTATTATCGGCTAAAAGTTGATATACACAACTTTTGGTAATCTCATGATGTTAGGTTAGAGAAAAGTGATAAAAAAAATATATGTATGAATATGCATTTAACCGGGAATAAGGAAAAGGATTTAAATGTTTGGAGATAGCATTGGAAGAGAATTATACCTAAGATAGCATTGCAGATAGGATTGCTTTCCTTCAATGCATGCTAGCACCTGTAGATTTTCGTCGAGACTGAGGTTAACAAATCTCTCCCCTCCAAGATCTCCATTGACCTAAGGGAAGGGGAGATTTCCAAAATAGAAAAACAAACAAAAACAAGAAGCCACCAATGAAGATCAGATAAGTTCAAGGGCATAAGCTCTGCAGCCTCTCGAAGAGAAAGTCACCAAGAACTCTGACTCAGACGGAGAGGGGTTCATGAAAGTTAAACACAGAAGAAACAAGAGCATACATGGGATCTCTCAAAGGAACACCTTGTTTGTGGCCCTTGTAAACAACTTGTACTGCAACCTCGAAAAGGACATCGATGAGATGGACTTCTGAGGAGGAAATTTTTATGAAGTAGACACTGAAGGTAAAACTTTGGAGAATACCATCAACAAAGAAGGTAACCAAGAGGAAAATCAAGAGGGCTACTCCACTAGTAAAGAGGATGGTTTCACAACTAGCAACAAAGACAACCCGAATAGTGACAGCTCTATCATTGGTTCTACAGTCATAGAGGAAGTGCTAAATTCATTTCTATAGAAGGTGACTCTTAAGGGGAAACAACGATTGGAAATGCCTGGGAAGACACTCCTAAAAGGTAAGAATTGTGGTCAAGATCTCTCGTGGTTGAAGAAAAAAGACAAACCCAAGAAAAAAAAAGACAAAGCCCTTCTCTACAAAGAGGGTAACCATCAATAATGATCAACTTATCACTTAATGCCAGGGGCTTATTAACCTCTCAATAGAGGCTATTATTGGATAGTGGCTTCGTGATAATATCCCTAGTCGAGATTTCATATGCATTCAAGAGATTAAAGCCGATGGAGAGGACCTTCAGAAACTTCTCCAACGAATCTCTTGGACCCTTGTCTGGGTTACTACTCCCCATCAGATGGGGGTTGGGGGTACAACTATTGCAGTAAATAAGTTTTGCTCGAGTAGCCCTGTTAAATCCTATGAGGATCTAAAACATCATTGCTTAGCTACTTCCTTCGGAGGCCCCTTCCAGCTCACTGTGGTCTCCATATATGCCCCAAATAGGGAGTCCGAGTGGATCAACACTTGGGGATCTCTAGACTTGCTTCCCCATAATGTGACGCTTTGAGAGCACTATTGATATATTTAGGTAGTGATGTGTGTGAACACACTAGGACTGCCAGCGCACTTTTTTCCCTCTTTAGGAGGTTTTTTTTTCCCGGCTTATATATACGCTTATTGCCCTAACGGGCTACTTA
Organism: Ceratopteris richardii; assembly: GCA_020310875.1. Lineage (NCBI taxonomy): Eukaryota > Viridiplantae > Streptophyta > Polypodiopsida > Polypodiales > Pteridaceae > Ceratopteris > Ceratopteris richardii. The sequence continues at coordinate 147,422,357 of CM035411.1, read as the reverse complement.
TCTTTGTACATTCTCTAGTAATACATTCAGTATTGTGTGTTGTACTCCAAGCTTCTTCTCCTTCCTTGTGTTGTTCATGTGCTTATGCAGATGTCTATCTCCGACAATTGGTATGAGAGCAGGTCATTGCTTCATCTAGGGTGCCGTTGACACTCCTCTGTTTGCAGTCTCAAAATCGTACAAATTTTGGTGAGCATACTTAGCGTGTTTTCGAGATCAAAACGGCTTCGGTCTCTAGTGCCGAAATTGTGATCTGAGCTCATTTCAGCCTCCGAATGCACTATCGCAGTGCTTGTGCAAGCTATTTCTTCTTTTTGTGCCAAATATATATACTAGTTTCTATTTGCGAGTATAAGCGTCTCAAAGTCTGCTACAAGTCTAGTGGAATTTGTTTGGGTAGTTCTGTTCAACTTTTTGAGATACAGTCAATTTTCTGCATCAAGGTATTTTAGTCACCGACCATGGCTGAAAGCAAAGATGTATTCCGTATGTTGGCTGTTGAGGATAATTTGGATGGTACCAACTACCCGTTAGGGGCTTATATGATGCGACATGTGTTGGTTGCAAAAGGATCGTGGAACATTGTACAGGGTGTGGAAAAACGTCCTATCACACCTTCAACTATTACAACTGCAAGTATTGAAGCTGATGGAGAAGGCATCGAAGATGATGATATTCTACATATTCTTGTTCGTGCTGCGGTCTCTGTTGCACCTACTGTAGAGAAGATTCACTGGGATGGTAGAGATGCCCAGGCACATGCATTGATAGCTTTGTCTGTCAAACATGCCATTATTCCTCACATACGCTCTTGCAGAACAACTAAGGATGCTTGGGATACACTTAACACATTGTACCAAGCTAGGAATGAGGCTCGTGTTGCTTACCTCCAAAAACAGTTGGAGAGTGAGCACATGAATGAAGGTGATTCTATGGACAGTTTCCTAACGAAGATCAAATACTTGAAGGAATAATTGATTTCTGCTGATGAGGTTATACCAGATAGCTCACTTGTGCAGACTATTCTGAATGGTCTTCCTCATTCATATCAGAGTTTTGCTTCTACTATTCGGTGGATGATGAAAGGCGACCCAAATACCTTATCATTTGAGGAGTTAGTCTCTGTTTTGTTGTAGGAAGGTCAATCCAGGCAGAACAGGTGCATTATGCGAGTTGCAGAGCAAGCTTTCTTGGGTAGTCAAAAGGGGAAAGGAAAATGAAGCTCTTCAATTAGTAAGCAGAAATCTGCAAATTTTGCATATTCGAAGAAGGAAGATAAAGATGAGAAGAAATCAGAAAAGCAGAAATTGTTTTGTAAGTACTATAAAGGGAATGATCATATCATAAAGAACTATCCGAAATTGGCTGCTAAAGAGGCATAGAAAAGAGAGGCTTGAATGGTTATTGCAAAGGCCTCTACACCAAAAACGAAGGGTGCTAATCTTGTGTAGGAAGAAGAATGGGTGTTTACTACTGTCTGGAGTTTTGACCCATATTCTCATGAGTAGTGTATATCTACAGTAGACTCAGATGTTTGGTATTTTGAGAGTGGGGCATCCAAACATATTACCTCGCAGTGCAATTTCTTCTCTCACTCGAGCCTCTCCCTATAGGGAATACTGTTACATGTGCCAACAACTCCCCTTCTCCTGTTATGGGAGTTGGTAAGATCATTTTGACTACTGCTGATGCTAGTTCTTTTACTTTTTCAGATGCTTTATTTCTGCCAGGGATCAAGAAGAACTTGTTATCAGTTTTTGCATTAGCCAAGATTGGCTTGGTTGTGAAATTTAATGATGACAGATGTACAGTTCATGATCTGCCAAATGGCGATATGATTATTGCTTTTGGCATTTTATTTCGTGGGCTATATAAGCTCATAGACTATCAAAGATTTGTAAAGGATTTGGCATGTGCAATAAATGATTCTCAGGCTATGTCAGATGCAAAGCTTTGGCATGCACACTTTAGCCATTCGAATTTTGCTAGTTTGCTATGCCTGCAGAAATCTGAAATGGTGTCCTCTTTGCCCAAACTTGAGCCACCTCGAAAACATGTTTGTGAAGGCTGTATTTTGGGAAAAATGCAGCGTTTCTCCTTTCCAAAAGACGGTTCAGTCCTGGCTATTAAGAAATTGCAACTTGTACATAGTGATTTCTATGGTCCTATGCAAACACCTTTCTTTTAGGAATTACCTTTACTTCGTGACTTTCATCAAAGATTTTTCCAGGCATGCATAGGTATATCCATTGAAGGCAAAGTCTGAAGTGTTGTAGTACCCTTTCCTTTTTGCGAGGATTCGGTGCTTGGGTGAGTTCGTCTTGCCCCAATGGTTCTCTGCTCCACATGCCTTGTCTCAAAACACCTCCAAGGTTTAGGTCGATGTCTTTGAGGCTCCCAGGTTCAATTCAGTGTCGGGAGTGGAGTTTCTCCTACTCTCCCTTGCCCCTCGGGTAGGGTAGGTATGCACTCTGCAGAGCTCTCATGACAATCGATGGGTTGAGCACGACTCCCCAACTCCCTTCGTCCCTTTGTTATAGGACTACTTTGGGTTGAGTTAGGCTCCCCATTGTGCTTCTCCTCCATTTCATTACTGTTGGATTGAAAGGGGTTCCCCTATATGTTGATACTCTCAAATGAATGCCTTCGCTTCAATAGACCGATGAGGATGCCATAAGGTGCTTCTCACCCATCATGGAGGTAGTTACTTAGGATTGATCTTGATCCACAGAACTGCATTGATTGATTTGCTTCACAAGAATGCCATAGTTGTTTGTGCTTGTAAGTTGTTGGGTGGAGGGAGGAAAATTTCTTCCTTTTTCTCTCTTTCTTTCTCTCTCTCTCTCTCTCTCTCTCTCTCTCTCTCTCTCTCTCTCTCTCTCTCTCTCTCTCTCTCTCTCTCTCTCTCTCTCTCTCTCTCTCTCTCTCTCTCTCTCTCTCTTTCTCTCTCTCTCTCCCTCCCCGCTTTCTGCCTCCAACCCCGCCATCCCCCCCGCATACCACCCCGCACCCCGCACCCCGCCACCCACCATCCCCCCGCTTACCCCCCCGCATCCCGCACCCCGCATCCCGTAGCTCTCCTCCCCCGCCCCCCGCTGCTCTCCTCCCCCGCATCCCGCAGCTCTCATCCCTCAGCCCCCCGCCCATCTCCACTCCGCCCCCCGCCCATCCTCTCCGCCCCCGCCCGTCCTCAGTCCGCCCTCCTCTCCGCTCACCTACGCCTCTGCCCTCCGCTCTGCCACCTCCGCCTCCTTCCCTTCCTCTATCTCTCTCCACTTCTCTCTCTTTCCCGCACTCCTCTCCGCATTCCTCTCCGCATACCTCCGCCCCCCGCCCCTCATCCTTCCGCCACCCGCCCGCATCCGCATAGTCTCTCCGCCCCCACCCGCCTAATAACTCCGCCCTCCGCCATCTCCCTATCCCCACCAGGCTCCGCCCTCCGCAACCTCTTCATCTCCGCCAGGCTCCGCCTCCGCCTTCTAGTTCCTCCGCCCTCCGCCCCTCCTAGTTCTCCTCTCTCCACCTAGTTCCCCTCCGCCTTCTAGTTCCTTGGCCTCGACCTCCTAACTCCACAGCCCTCCGCCCCTAACTACTCTGCCCTCTGCTCCACCTAGTTTCTCACTCCTCACACCTCCTCAGCCCACCGCCCTGGTTAGCCTCCGCCCTCTCAGCCTCCCACAACCATGCACACACATACATACACACCCACACACATACCCGCTCACAACGACACGCACACACACGTACACAATCGTACACACACACATAATTGCACACGTGCACACCCACACACACGCACGCACCTACACACACACACACCACACATATACACATACACATCCATACATTCACACACATCCATGCACACACACACATCCATGCACACACACACATTCACACACACATCTGCACACTCACATTCACATACATGCTCATATGCACTCACCACATGCATGCCCACATCACTCACCACATGCATGCCCACATGCACACATTCACGCACATACACACACGCACTCACATACATGCTGCAAAAACAACCCAAAACTAGAAGAAATTGCAAAGGATATGCTACTCGAATTCAAAAAGAAAGGTTCTGTGACCAAGGTTGTTGCTAATCTGAACCAGAGAAGAAAGTTGAATTGGTCCAATGAAAAATGGAGATACAGGTTTAAAGGTGTTTAGGCATTCCCTTTCAAAATCAAACACTCATATCTCTAGTGGCTCATACTCCACAATGGCCTATGGATAGGCAGTAAGTTAAGTATGGTCAAAATTAATGAAGGGATTTGTTCGTATCGTGGAAGGTTGGAGGATTTGAGCTACCTTTCTGCTAATTGTCTTCATGCCAAGAGGTTTTGGCAACCCGTGCAATAGTTTATATCAAGTTATAACCTGGGTTCACTCGGCTATCAAGAGATCATCCTTGGGAGCTATAAACATTTGGATATATTTTTACAATATACATAAGCAGAGTGCAACCTGTTAGTTGCATAACTATGGCAATCTGATTGGGTGATTGCTTGCAGGGGAAGGAATAACAGTATGCTCTTGGTAATTATGTTGTCTCGACACTGGTCAATGTTGGCAGCATCGCAAATGCTCAGGAGAGTGCTATTTGAAGCCTCACATGAGTAAACCACTACATGAACATCATGATTGGATAAGCAGTTGGACCAGTCGGCTTCATCTGAATTGCCGGGATTACATCAGTGAGGGAATAACAAAACAACATAAAGTGAAAATCTCAGATGGCAACTGGAAAGATAAAAGGTAAATTGTTAAAGGTAAAAGTGTATTGTCAAGAGTAAAAGTGGCCGCCAACCATTCACGACGGCTACCTAATTTTGTGGATCCAATTCAAATCAAGGGAATATTGCACCTACCCCTCCAATTTTGGGTATTCCACCGGCGCGTGATCGATGGACGTGAAGATTCGGCAAGGCTCTTGGCCTATTGGGGCCTATAAAAACAAGGGATTTATGCTCATTCGGGTACAACAATTTTGGAGATACAGTGATTCGTGTATACATGCAGAAGTCCTCTCTTGCACTTGGTGGTTTCAAGTCTACTGTGGGAGCTACTCTGTCGTGTGTATACAGAGGGTAGGCTTCTCAGTGAAGGGCTATGAGCACTATAGTGTAAAAGAGTAGCTTGGATTCTTCTTCTTTTCCGCGAGTCAGTGTGGTTGATTGTGTTCTATTCTCTCTAGAAGATCTTACCATTTGTATTGTTCTAAGTTAGTCTGCATATTAGTGGTCCTTATGCTGATAGGAAGAAACTGTTGTATTGGAGTATCTATTTCTAAGGTGGCTTGTTAGCCCTAAGCTTGTGGCTTGTTAGTCCTAAATTTGCACCTTAGGCATCACTCTGCCCAACATTGTAATCACCTGATTTGAATCAAGAAGTGTACGGTCTTCCTTGGACATATATTGTTCATATTTTCTGAAGCATTTACTACTCTATACAAACCTTGTATCTGCCTGCTCACAGAAATGTTAAAGGCTATACTTCCCTAAAGAGAACCTCCCTTGAGTAGGTGACGTACTGGACGTGTTTAATCTTCATTCTCTACTTTTGTTAAAAGCGGATACCCCAGTACCTCCTCTACAGTTTGGCACGTCCGGTGGGACCTTTGCATTTCTGTGAGGGGTATTTTTCACCATTACCATCGCTAATAGGTACATGACCCATACACGAGCAGATAAGGAGTCTCTTCGTGTACGGAGGAGCCTTAACAAGATAGCAATAGCTACGGCCAGTGAGTCTAACTCCCCTCTGCCGTCCCTAAATTTGTCTATTGACTTGGGTGCGACACCATTGTCAAAAGAAGGGTATAGGAGAACTCTAGATTTCTCCTCAGATACGTCAGAAGAGACACCAGCCCAAATGGAGGATCTTTCTCATCTACTCTCCAGGCTCAACATCAAGTTCCCTACCTTCAAGGGACAAGTTTATGAGGATGCTGATGATCATGTGAGGAGATTTATCTCTTTATGCCGTGGACGTGGTCTGCAGAATAGAGAAGATGCAATGTTGGCACTTTTTCCATCCACCTTGGAGGGTCTTGCAGATAAATGGTTTAGTCAATATGCAGATGGCCATTTTACTACTTGGGAGGCTCTGAAGGCGGCATTCTCACAGACATTCCGACCAAGTGATTCTTCAGAAAGAGCTCTAGATCAGCTAGAGAATTGAAGCTAAGGCCAGGTGAATCTTTTCATGAACTTCACACTAGAACAAAATCACTTGTTGCACGTCTGCCACATGCTCCAGGTGACTTTTTGGTTAAAAAGTGGATTGAGAAGGCTCTGCCCAGGTCGTCTCAGCAGAAGCTTCGTGAATCTCTTAGATTGGATGCAACACTTGAAGATTTTGTTGCAACTGCATCGCGCATTGAGGAGGCTAGACTACGTTTTGAAGGGGAGGCCCAACCAAATTATGCATCAGATTTGGATCCTATCGGGCAACTCAGGAAGGAGTTGGAAGCCTTAAGAATGCAGCAAAGTCGCCAAGAAGAGAAGGTCGTGCCGCCGCCCCCACCCCACACTCTTGATGAAGTAGCTCAACTACGTCGTGAGCTCGAAGATTTGCGGACTACACAGCACATACAAAGACAGGTTTGGTGTACAATATGTAGCAATAGCGGACATTCCAATATTAATTGTCCTAACAGGGTCAGTTTTCAATTCTGTAGCAAAGATGGTCATGAAGCTAGAGACTGTTACTTCCTCAAGGGAGCACAACAACGAGGTAACCATCAAGCTTTGGATTCATATTATGCTAGCACTTCGAATGCACCAAATAGAGAAGAGACCCGTCCAACTCGGCCTAGATATAATAGGCCACTGATGTGCTACCGTTGTGGTGAATACGGACACATGCAAAATAGGTGTTCTCTTCCAGAGGATGCACCCCCTTGTCAGCACTGTCCAGATGCTAAGGATCACTACACCAGAGATTGTCCAAGAGGTCGTCCGGCTCGGATTCACATGATTGCAGTCTCCCCACCAGTAGAAGGTATGATCACTCAATCTTATGTTGTTTCATCTTCGTCCATGCCAATGATGACCAGAGCCAGGCAAGCGGCAATAGCCCAAAAGGAGGAACAACAAGGACTCAAAGATAGAGATGCAGACAAGAGGGCGGGATGGAAGGACCAAGAAGAAATGGAAGAGGCTTATGAGAGGATGACTACTTTACTAAAAGATCAACCAACAAGTACTCTTGGAGACAAGCAAGAAGTGAACATTGAGGAAATTTTGAAAGGTATTCATCATAAGATCAGCCTGTATCAACTCATAAAAATAGATCCTAAAGTAAGAAGTGATCTGTTGAAGATTATACATTCTGCATGCTTGTGCCCACCTCCTAGCATAGATGGTTTTATGGTGGACTTTCCTCCTGCACCCTTGGCTGATTATCAGAGCTCAAGATTATCCGTTTTCATCAAGGATGAAGCTCTTGCAGGTGTTATTATAGATGGAGGTTCCGGCATCAATTTGATGCCTGATTTCACTATGAGGAAACTAAGGCTGAATCCCACAAAGGCAGCACCCTTCACAGTCACCTTAGCAGATCAACGTCGGGTTGCACCAGTGGGCATTGTCGAAAAGGTACTTATGATAGTGCAGGGTTGCCATTTTGTTTTAGACTTTGTTGTTATTGCTCTGCCACAGGAGACCTCATACCCTCTACTCTTGGGAAGGCCTTGGTTAAGGCAAGCAAAGGCTCTACAGGATTGGGGAAAGAACAAGTTATGGATTTCCACATGTACTAACAATCAATTACAGATACATTTGGAAGAAGGATCAGACATCAAAAAGGCTACTGGATATACAATGGAAACTCAGGTAATGCCTTCAGAAGATGATGCCCTATTAAATTGGATGATGGGAAGTGCAGAATGCTGCATAGTGGAGATATGTGAGGTAAATGAGGATGTTGTAGAAGCAACACAAGGAGGTCGGGAAGAGGAAACAACGGATGTTTTTCACTTAAACAATAAGCAAGGAAGTCGAGCTTATCTTTTGCAGGCACCTCCTGAAGAACAGAAACCTCTAATTGAGTCCGATAATCAAAATTCAACACTCAGCGCCACTACGATGGTATGTAAAGGGAAGGCAGGTAAACAAGAGGAATCGGATGATTTTATGCTTGCAGGACCAGAAAGTGACAAAGTTGTGCCTGCATCTGAGGAAGATAATTGGGACCTTCAAGAACTTCCATTCTCAAATATACCCTTAGGATGGATCAAGGAACAGATTGTGGATCATAAATTGAACTATGCTCCTGCATACAGTGGAGATGAACTTTCAAGTGAGTCCAATTCTGAAAAGTTGGTTCAAGAAGTGAATCTTGGAGATGAAGAGAATCCTCAGATAGTCCACTTGGCTGCCTGGTTATGGCACTATCCATCTTTACTGCAGAAGGTAACTTCCCTACTTTTTACCTATAAAAGTGTCTTTGCATGGTCCTATAAAGACTTAACAGGGATACCTGAGGAGCTTGGATTACACCGGATACCCTTAGTGGAAGGAGCTTCACCTGCAAGAAGTAGGCCTTACCGACTCAATCCAAAGTATGCAGAGGCAGTAAAGCTAGAAATCACAAAACTGGAAGAGGCATGTATTATTGTTCCTGTAGAACACTCACGGTGGCTTTCTTCCATGGTCATTGTACCGAAGAAAAATGTCAAAATAAGAGTATGTGTTGATTTTCGTGCCTTGAATAAGGTAACTATTCAAGATGGCTTTCCTCAGCCATTCACAGAGCAGGTGCTGGAAGAAGTAGTTGGACACTCTCTATACAGTTTTCTTGATGGGTTCAGTGGCTACAATCAGATAGCCATTTATCCTGAAGATAGAGACAAGACGGCTTTTGTTACTCCATGGGGCACATATGTTTATACCCATATGGCTTTTGGTTTAAAAAATGTGCCAGCATCCTTTAATAGATCAATGTATCTCATACTAGGGAAATGGCTAACCTCATTTTTGCACATTTTTATGGACGATTTCTTAGTATTTTCAGGAACAGATAGGAGAGCAATAGTTCAAGATTTCAATAATCACCTCGAAAATTTGAAGGAAATCTTTGAACAGTGTCTCAAAACAGGTCTGAAGCTAAATCCCGCCAAATGTCATTTTTTGGTCACTAAAGGTACTCTCCTTGGCCACATAGTCTCAGTAGAAGGGATAACTGTTGATCCAGCAAAGATCACTGCTATTCTCTCCATGCCGATTCCTCGAACTCCAAAGGAGGTACAAAGCTTTTTAGGCCATGCAGGATATCATAGACGATTTATCAGAATGTATTCAGAAATAGCTAAGCCTTTATCCAGGCTTACAAGTAAGAATGTCCCTTTCTCATGGACTCCTGAAGCTGAGAAAGCATTTTGCGAATTAAAATTGAGGCTATGTACTGCTCCTCTTTTAACTGTTCCTAATTGGTCAATAGAGTTCCATGTGCATACAGATGCCAGTCTTCATGCAGTTGGAGCAGTCTTGGCTCAACCATCATCACATAAGGTAGACCGACCTATCGTCTATGCTAGCAGATTGCTTACCAAAGCAGAAAGAAATTACAGCACTACTGAAAGGGAAGGTTTGGCCATTGTGTTCGCTCTTCAAAAATTTCGACATTACCTCTTAGGTGTGCATTTTATTGTCATAACTGATCATCAGCCTTTGAAGTACCTGATTAACAAGCCCAGAGTAGCTAGAAGGGTTTGGCGATGGTTATTGTTATTTCAAGAATTTGATTTCCATATTCATATTAAGCCTGGGAAAGAGCATTATATGGCGGATCAGATATCAAGAACTGCTCTCAATGAACAATCAACAGGTATTGATGATGAATTGGTGGATAGTACTCTTTTTTTGGTTACAATGTAGACTGGTTGGTATAATGAAATTCTTGAGTTCCTCTCCATTGGAGAATTTCCCAAACATCTATCAGCACTAGAAAAGAGGAAATTACTTTTTAAGTCCAAATCTTACTCACTCATAGATGGAAATTTATATAAATATTGTCATGACGGTATCTTGAGAAAGTGTGTTTTTCCAGAAGAAGTAAAATTTTTGCTTGAAGCAGCACACAACGAAGGGCATATGAAGGGAGAAGATTTGGCTCACAAGATTATCCACCAAGGATTATGGTGGCCTCAGATATACAAAGATGCAATTAAATTTGCTAAGGAGTGCGATATCTGTCAGAGATGTGCTCCTAAGCCAACCAAGATGAGTTTCCAGCCATTAGTCGTCTCCACAGGATGGCTACCTTTTGAACGATGGGGCCTTGACTTTATTGGTCCGATCAGTCCAATGGGTCAACCTGGAAGAAAGAGATATATTCTTATGGCCACGTGTTATGCAACTAAGTGGGTAGAGGCTAAAGCCACCACAGATTGCACGGCCTTGACAGTGGCTAAATTTTTGTTTAAACGTACTTTGTCCAGATTCGGGTGTCCAATTGAAGTTACTAGTGACAGGGGCACTCACTTTGTAAATCAGTTGCTCCAATTCATCTTTGACAGGTATAAAATCTTTCACAGGAAGTCATGTGCTTACTATCCCAGGGCAAATGGCCAAGCAGAAAGCTCTAACAAGATTTTGATTGGGCTCTTACGCAAATTATCCTTTGACCATCAAAGTTCTTGGCCACAGGCACTAATTGGTGCAATGTGGGCTTTCTGAACTACTAGAAGGGGAACCACTGGCGAAAGTCCATTCCGCTTAGTCTATGGTAAAGAGGAATTGGCATCTTTCGAATTTATTATCAAGAAGGAAATTGGAGCCAGATCCATTGGAATTGAACCTCCAATTAGAAGACTTGTGGCATTGGAGGAATATAGGGAAGCAGCAATGAGGAAACTACAGGTAAAGCAAGAGGAACGCAAACGGGTGCATGATAGGTATTTAAGAACTAATGAGGTACAAGAAGGATCTTTGGTCCTGATGCATCAAATCCCATGGACATCCACCAAGTTGGCACCTAAATGGATAGGGCCCTATAAGGTGATAAAGGTATTACCACAAGGAGCAGTTCAGTTATAAGAATTTCAGGGTGCAAGGATTCCCCTGGTTAACATCTCCCGGGTGAAGAAGTATCTGAACTAGGTCAAAATGGAAGCACTCCACCCTTGTACATACCATGTTTCTTTTCAGTATTTGCAGTTAGATCTCATTGGAATAAATGGAATAAGGGAGAAATTGCACCAGGGACAGTGCAAAAGCTTGATGTGGGGGTCTGTAGTACCCTTTCCTTTTTGCGAGGATTCGGTGCTTGGGTGAGTTCATCTTGCCCCAATGGTTCTCTGCTCCACATTCCTTGTCTAAAAACACCTCCAAGGTTTAGGTCGATGTCTTTGAGGCTCCCAGGTTCAATTCAGTGTCGGGAGTGGAGTTTCTCCTACTCTCCCTTGCCCCTCGGGTAGGGTAGGTATGCACTCTGCAGAGCTCTCATGACAATCGATGGGTTGAGCACGACTCCCCAACTCCCTTCGTCCCTTTGTTATAGGACTACTTTGGGTTGAGTTAGGCTCCCCGTTGTGCTTCTCCTCCATTTCATTACTGTTGGATTGAAAGGGGTTCCCCTATCTGTTGATACTCTCAAATGAATGCCTTCGCTTCAATAGACCGACGAGGATGCCATAAGGTGCTTCTCACCCATCATGGAGGCAGTTACTTAGGATTGATCTTGATCCACAGAACTACATTGATTGATTTGCTTCACAAGGATGCCATAGTTGTTTGTGCTTGTAAGTTTTTGGGTGGAGGGAGGAAAATTTCTTCCTTTTTCTCTCTTTCTTTCTCTCTCTCTCTCTCTCTCTCTCTCTCTCTCTCTCTCTCTCTCTCTCTCTCTCTCTCTCTCTCTCTCTCTCTCTCTCTCTCTCTCTCTCTCTCTCTCTTTCTCTCTCTCTCTCTCCCTCCCCGCTTTCTGCCTCCAACCCTGCCATCCCCCCCGCATACAACCCCGCACCCCGCAGCTCGCCACCCGCCATCCCCCCGCTTACCCCCCGCATCCCGCACCCCGCATCCCGCAGCTCTCCTCCCCCGCCCCCCGCTACTCTCCTCCCCCGCATCCCGCAGCTCTCATCCCTCCGCCCCTTGCCCATCTCCACTCCGCCCTCCGCCCCCCGCCCATCCTCTCCGCCCTCCGCCACTCCGCCCTCCGCCCCCGCCCCTCCTCACTCCGCCCTCCTCTCCGCTCACCTACGCCTCCGCCCTCCGCTCTGCCACCTCCGCCTCCTTCCCTTCGTCTATCTCTCTCCACTTCTCTCTCTTTCCCGCACTCCTCTCCGCATTCCTCTCCGCATACCTCCGCCCCCCGCCCCTCATCCTTCCGCCACCCGCCCGCATCCGCATAGTCTCTCCGCCCCCACCCGCCTAATAACTCCGCCCTCCGCCATCTCCCTATCCCCGCCAGGCTCCACCCTCCGCAACCTCTTCCTCTCCGCCAGGCTCCGCCTCCGCCTTCTAGTTCCTCCGCCCTCCGCCCCTCCTAGTTCTCCTCTCTCCGCCTAGTTCCCCTCCGCCTTCTAGTTCCTTGGCCTCCGCCTCCTAACTCCACAGCCCTCCGCCCCTAACTACTCCGCCCTCTGCTCCACCTAGTTCCTCACTCCTCACACCTCCTCAGCCCTCCGCCCTGGTTAGCCTCCGCCCTCTCAGCCTCCCACAACCATGCACACACATACATACACACCCACACACATACCCGCTCACAACGACACGCACACACACGTACACAATCGTACACACACACATAATTGCACACGTGCACACCCACACACACGCACGCACCTACACACACACACCGCACGCACACCACACATATACACATACACATCCATACATTCACACACATCCATGCACACACACACATCCATGCACACACACACATTCACACACACATCTGCACACTCACATTCACATACATGCTCATATGCACTCACCACATGCATGCCCACATCACTCACCACATGCATGCCCACATGCACACATTCACGCGCATACACACACGCACTCACATACGTGCTGCAAAAAGAACCCAAAACTAGAAGAAATTGCAAAGGATATGCTACTCGAATTCAAAAAGAACAAAGGTTTTGTGACCAAGGTTGTTGCTAATCTGAACCAGAGAAGAAAGTTGAATTGGTCCAATGAAAAATGGAGATACAGGTTTAAAGGTGTTTAGGCATTCCCTTTCAAAATCAAACACTCATATCTCTAGTGGCTCATACTCCACAATGGCCTATGGATAGGTAGTAAGTTAAGTATGGTCAAAATTAATGAAGGGATTTGTTCATATCGTGGAAGGTTGGAGGATTTGAGCTACCTTTCTGCTAATTGTCTTCATGCCAAGAGGTTTTGGCAACCCGTGCAATAGTTTATATCAAGTTATAACTTGGGTTCACTCGGCTATCAAGAGATTATCCTTGGGAGCTGTAAACATTTGGATATATTTTTACAATATACATAAGCAGAGTGCAACCTGTTAGTTGTATAACTATGGCAATCTGATTGGGTGGTTGCTTGCAGGGGAAGGAATAACAGTATGCTCTTGGTAATTATGTTGTCTCGACACTAGTCAATGTTGGCAGCATCACAAATGCTCAGGAGAGTGCTATTTGAAGCCTCACATGAGTAAACCACTACATGAATATCATGATTGGATAAGCAGTTGGACAAGTCGGCTTCATCTGAATTAACGGGATTACATCAGTGAGGGAATAACAAAACAACATAAAGTAAAAATCTCAGATGGCAACTGGAAAGATAAAAGGTAAATTGTTAAAGGTAAAAGTGTATTGTCAAGAGTAAAAGTGGCCGCCAGCCATTTACGACGGCTACCTAATTTTGTGGATCCAATTCAAATCAAGGGAATATTGCACCTACCCCTCCAATTTTGGGTATTCCACCGGCGCGTGATCAATGGACGTGAAGATTCGGCAAGGCTCTTGGCCTATTGGGGCCTATAAAAACAAGGGCTTTATGCTCATTCGGATACAACAATTTTGGAGATACAGTGATTCGTGTATACGTGCAGAAGTCCTCTCTTGCACTTGGTGGTTTCAAGTCTACTGTGGGAGCTACTCTGTCGTGTGTATACAGAGGGTAGGCTTCTCAGTGAAGGGCTATGAGCACTATAGTGTAAAAGAGTAGCTTGGATTCTTCTTCTTTTCCGCGAGTCAGTGTGGTTGATTGTGTTCTATTCTCTCCAGAAGATCTTACCATTTGTATTGTTCTAAGTTAGTCTGCATATTAGTGGTCCTTATGCTGATAGGAAGAAACTGTTCTATTGGAGTATCTATTTCTAAGGTGGCTTGTTAGCCCTAAGCTTGTGGCTTGTTAGTCCTAAATTTGCACCTTAGGCATCACTCTGCCCAACATTGTAATCACCTGATTTGAATCAAGAAGTGTACGGTCTTCCTTGGACATATATTGTTCATATTTTCTGAAGCATTTACTACTCTATACAAACCTTGTATCTGCCTGCTCACAGAAATGTTAAAGGGTATACTTCCCTAAAGAGAACCTCCCTTGAGTAGGTGACGTACTGGACGTGTTTAATCTTCATTCTCTACTTTTGTTAAAAGCGGATGCCCCAGTACCTCCTCTACAAGTTTTCATGTGCTTCAAACAGGTTTTGGTTTTGGTTGAAAATCTGTCAGCATGTAAAATGGGCACCGTTCGTTGTGATCGAAGGAGGGAATATATGTCTTGTGATTTTAATGCATTTCTGGTTGAACGTGGGATAAAGCACCAGTGTACAGTGCCGTATACACCGCAACAAAATGGAGTTGTTGAACGAAAGAACAAGTCACTCATGGAGATGGTGAGGTATATGGTCAAGAGTCAGGCTTTACCACATAGTTTTTGGCTTGGGGCTGTCATGTGTGCATCATATGTACTGAAGAGGTGTCCCACCAAAGCGCTATAGTCTATCACTCCATATGAGGCTTGGCATGACTGCAAGCCATCTGTTGCTCATCTGCGTGTTTTGGGTTGTTTGGCATATGCATTAGTGCATGAACAACATCGCAAAAACTTGGATGATAAAGCAATAAAATGTATTTTTGTTTGATACAATTCTGAAAGTAAAGGCTATGGTCTATATTATCCACAGACTAAATGCATTCTAGTTAGCCCTGATGTTGTTTTTGTGGAAGCTGCTATTCAGCCATTGCTTTCATGTACTAAGGAGACATGTGTTAGCTCGAAAGACATGTATGATACTTTGCTACCTCTTTTTACAAGTGGGCAGTCTAGTGCTAGTCCTAATGAGGGAACTTCTCAACCTTTGCAGGTTTCATGTGATGATGTACACAATTCCATATCTGATGCAGATGTACATGATGCACTTATTGATGAGAGAGCTGATATTGAGCAGGCAAGAACTATGCCAAAATGGTTGGTGCAGAACTTGCGTGATATCAAATTAGATGCACCTTTGTCATGTCGTACTCGTTCAGGCTCTCATAGTGCCTTTTTTGCATCAGATTTCTATGATATGCCTGCATCTAGTCTCTATGATGAAAATGAGCATGTTTTGTTTGATAAAGCACAAAGTTCAGAAAATTGGATGGCTGCTATGCAATCAGAATATGATGCTATAATGAAGAATGGTACTTGGTCTTTTTGTGACTTGCCTCCTGGCAAGAAGGCAATTGGCACTAAGTGGGTATACAAGCTGAAGCGTAAACTGGATGGTACAGCTGGTAGGTATAAGGCTAGGCTTGTTGCAAAGGTTTATGCACAGGAAAGAGGCATTGATTTTGATGAGACCTTTGCACCTACATGCCGTATGACTACTGTTCGGAGCATCTGTGCACTTGCAGCTCATCATGGTTGGAATGTACATTAGTTGGAAATTAAATCAACATCTTTGAATGGTGACTTGCATGAAGAAGTGTATGTTTTTCAGCCCGTGGCTTTGTGCAAAAAGGGCATGACAACCAGGTGTGCAAGTTAAACAAGGCATTATATGGTTTAAAGCAACCACCACGTGCTTGGTATGAAAAGATACATGCCTATCTAATTGGACATGGTTTTGAGAACAGTCCAACTGAAAGCACCTTATATGTTAAACGTGCTAATGATGTACTTCTGATCATGGTTGTCTATGTTGATGACATGTTGCTCACTGGTCCTATTGAGAAGCATATTGCTGATTTTTTAGATTGATTTGCATGCCTCGTTTGAGATGTCTGATTTGGGGCATTTGCATCACTATTTGGGCATTCCATTTATGCAAGTTGATGGTGGGATGGCTTTGTGTGAAACGAAATATATTGACACATTATTGCAGCCTTTTGGCATTGAGGACTGTATGCCTATTGCCACTCCTATGGAGACAGGTTTATGTTTGAGTCTTCATGATGCTGGAGATGCATTTGATGTTGTTCTCTATCAGCAGGCCATTGGATGCTTGATTTACTTATGCATCACTCAGCCAGATATTTAGTTTGTTGTCTCACAGATGAGTAGGTTTATGCATTGCCCATGAGTCAAGCATTGGCAGGCAATTAAGGGCATCTTTCGCTACTTGAGTGGTACTCGACTACTTGGGTTGTTTTATCCCAAGGGGGAATCACTACCACCAGATTTGCATGCTTTTTCTGACTGTGATTGGGTTGGTTGCTCTGACACTCGTGTGTCTACTAGTGGATTTTGCTTCATGCTTGGTAGCTCATGTATATCTTGGTTGAGCAAGAAGGAGTCTACTGTAGCCACTTCCAGTTGTGAGGCTGAGTATAGGGCAGCTTTCATAGCGATTGTTGAGTGTGTGTGGCCCAGACGCCTTATGGCTGATTTGGGTGTTGGTCAAACTTTTGCCACCACCATCTTCAATGACAGTCAGAGTCCATTAGTAGTTGCGAGGAACCCTGTGTTTCATGCTCACACTAAGCACATTGAGGTGCATTATCACTATGTCAGGGAGAGGTTCTCTGCTGGGGAGATCAACTTGGCATATGTGCCCACGTAGGAGAACATTGCAAACCTTTTCATGAAGGCTCTGCCTAGGGAGAAGTTTGAAGCTTTCCGCAAAGCTTTGGGCTTACTTCCTTTTGTGGAGTGATTTCCACATAGCTTGGCACTTCCTTATACATGAGTGCCAGCTCCTTGTTCACCCCATCACTCACAGGGGGGATTTATTGATATATTTAGGTAGTGATGTGTGTGAACACACTAGGACTGCCGAGGCACTTTTTTCGCTCTTTAGGAGTTTTTTTCCCCCGGCTTGTATATACCCCTATTGCCCTAATGGGCTACTTATCTTTGTACATTCTCTAGTAATACATTCAGTATTGTTTCTTGTACTCCAAGCTTCTTCTCCTTCCTTGTGTTGTTCACATGCTTACGTAGACATCTATCTCCAACAAGGACTTCAACATGGTGGATGACCCTTCTGATTGGTGGGACAATAGCGGGCGCACCATCGATGATAGGGAGAAAGACATCTGGGACAAAATCAAGCTTCACTTGCACCTTGTGAATTTTAAAGATACAAATGTCCTTCTCTAGGTCAAACCTCCAATCTCGGGACAACCTTAGAAAAGCAAAACTTGATAGAAGCTATATTGCACACAACAATACCCAACATCTCGCAACACATTGACCTTGCATATCACACCCCTACTTGATTAATTGCAGTTCCAAGCCAATTCCCAAAGTCAAAAAAGCACCTTCATTTCATGCTGGGCTGACATTCTTCTCCCTCCTCTCAGTCCAATAGGAAATTACCTTGGTATGGAACTCCGCTTTTGCAAACTACACCTCATGGGCTAAATATTGTGTCCAATCTCAGGCATGAGGGGGTGGCCACATGGAACATCCAAAATGTGAAGAGACTTTGGAGCAAGGGCCTCAAACACTGGAGACACTTTTGGAAACAAGAAACTGGCCAATGGATTAGATTTAAGGACATAGAACAAAAAATAAGAGTGACCTTTGAAGATTAAACTCTCCTCCAAAGCAGATGCATCGGTTGGGAATGTTCCAAAACCCGGTTCCTCTTTGGGTGCGACCCACCGTGCTAGGAGGGTCTTAGGTGGTATAATGGCAATCAGATGTCTAAAATTCCTAGAATGAAGGTGAAGAGATACTATCATATCACTCTGAACAAGAAGTGGTGCCTGAGTTGGGCAAGGCTATGTTAGGATATGAAGTTTATGTCTATATGGCATCCTCTCATTGAGATCAAGAAATCGGTCTTCATGTGGTGAATTCTGCGCCGTGGGGCTCCACCATGATGCAAGCATTGCCGCCATAGCATCTAGGATCTCGGCCACATCTTCTTTGCTTGCCCCAGCTCTCTCCTGCTCTAGCAGACCCTTGAGAATGTTTTGACACTACAGGCATAAATCGCCTAGAAGCAAGCACTGGTTAACGAAGCGATCAGGTGCCCAGCGACTCTATCAAATGCTATAATAGAGGAAACGCTCTAGAAGATTTGGAGGGAGTGATGTGCTAGAAATTTTGGACACCCTCCTAAAGAGCGGTGGATTGAAAGGTCCTTTTTCTTCCTTCGCAAAAGAATCTCCAACTATAAAGGGTCCCCATCTTTTAAGCATCATAAAGTGCTTCTCATCGAAAACCAGAAGGTGAAACCTAAGTGGGCCCCACATGAGGGGGATGGGAGAGTTGTTAACCTTCTTTGTAACACGCTCTAGACCCGCCAGTTCTACCCTTGCTTTCTGGGATTGGTAGAAATGTTATACTGCGATAGTGAACCTCATATATGTGTAGCAGAAATGTTATAGTGGGGTAGTGTAGTGTAGCAGAAATGTTATACTGCGATAGTCAAGCTCATATATGTGTGAGAATCAATCATTTTCGTTTAAACCTATCATGAATTTAATATACGCAGAGGTATGTAGCATAAGCTTACCGAATCCTAAAATGTATCGTACTGATGATTAGAGAGATAATAGAAATAGTTTACGTAGTCTGTAGATAGGTTATCGCGATAACAATACACCATGGATTTTTGAATCTAAGTAGAGAACCTTCAAGAACGTGTTTTATTGTAACAAAAACGTGACAGTACGACATGAAATAACAGACAAAGACATGGGAGATTTCTTATGCTAAAATGAAACGAATGCTAAAAGATAGTTGTTCGCAGAGATGGTTTGCGAACAGAGATCCAAGCGCATCTGAAAATCTCAACAGACAATTCCGGATATTTCTATGAAGAGAGAAAAAGGATGGACAATGAGAAATGAATAAACAATGATATGTGACAAGAATGATAAGATAGCTTGTTAATATTACATTCGGAGGGCTTGAGGAGATTTTATGTATATATGTTCTCTGCGTTAATACTTTCATGTTACACAATAAATGTTTATTGCGTAAAAGTTTTGATGGGATTTTGAGAGCCCCAAAGTGACGTCTTTGGATTTATTGATGTTTGCACTTCCTACCCCATTGGACGCCTACACCCCCAAATTCAACAAGCGGCTTCTCTTTGCTTAAATATTGGATTTTGAGGATTTATCGAGAATTCCAATAACACAAGATTTCGATAGCCGATGGTAGATCAAAGATTCTCTATAAATTCTGTGTACATTCTAGCTATAACTTTCAAAGCCTCGTTTGGGTAAGGCACGAATCCGAATCAAAGGTTTTTACCTCAGAATGAAGAAGATCATAGTTGTAATGAGCTGGATAGAGTGTTGCAATGGGGTCGGAAAGTTCTTTCCTATTATTCACATCATGGAGAGATTATACTCAAATTGAAGAGATTAAAAGAATCTCTTCAATTTGAGGGCTTGAGGGCTTTGTTAGAGGGCTTGAGGCCATCAAGTTTGAGCTTAGAATAAATGCTCTTGAGATCTAAGAAGCAATATGGAGCATTTCCCGTATATAAATTTAAGAAATATGGATTATTTCCCATGTATAAAGTTCCTTTCAACTCATTCAATGTCAACTCTCACAAACAAGTTGATGTCAAAAATGACCTACAACTGTTACTTTTTAGCTTTACTAGTATAGAAATTATGGGATATGAAGTACACGATCAAGAGGACATTTTTAAAAATCATACATATGCAAAATGGCCAAGAAAATCATATGCATACAAGTGTTATATGTAGTTTTCTTTTCTAAAGGGATTTTTTGGCAAGCGCCTACTCCCTCGGGCTTTAACTTTGAAATACCAATTGTACAGATGAATGAGCGTAGTATTCGCAGGACCCCCTATCCCAAAAGTCAGGGGTTAGACAAGGTTAGAATTGGTTACAACTAGTTTAGGCTGGCGAAAGCCGTTACAAGTCTAGCCCAAGAGTTCAACACAATACCACCGCCTCAAGAGGCTAGTGCTTAACCAATGCACCTATGGGACATTGTGGTCACCATTTGAAACTCAAGCTAGAAAATTCATTTTAAGGTGTTGCTTTGACAAGATGATGAGGAACGAATGATGAATGAAGGTAGTCACTCTATATGAAGGGCATGAATAAATTTTCAATTGGTGATTTCTTTGCTTGATTACTGTAGTAAATGCATGACGACAAAACACATGACATTATGTGTATTTATCTATGCGTGGTTAGTTGCTCCATGAATCATATTATTTGGGCTCACTGATGGTTCGAATGACTTTTCCTTTGTCATGTCATCTAGACTTCCTGTATTGGTTTCTCATTGCATCTTATTTGCACCTGCATAAGTATGTTAGATTAAGTGCGTGCCTAAAAATTTTTAGAAACATTGAGAGTGAGTGTCTCTATGTACCTTACTCGTCCCAATGGTTGGTATGAGAGTGTGTGAGCATGCAAAAAAAGTATGTGCATCCAAATACATAAATACATGTGTATGTCATGTGATGGTGCATGAGCAACTCTGAATTCGTGGAATATTTGATGGACGACCTTTGTGAGTTCTATCGGCTAAAAGTTGATACACACAACTTTTGGTAATCTGATGATGTTAGTGTCAGAGAAAGGTGACAGAAAAAATATATGTATGAATATGCGTTTAACCGGGAATAAGGAAAAGGATTTAAATGTTTGCAGATAGCATTGGAAGAGAATTATACCTAAGATAGCATTGCAGATAGCATTGCTTTCCTGCAATGCATGCTAGCACCTGTAGATTTGCATCGAGACTGAGCTTAACAAAGCTCTCCCCTCCAAGATTTCCATTGACCTGAGGGAAGGAGAAATTTGGGTGCAGAAATCACATACAAGAATTTGCCAAATGCGTGCTTCCATTGTGGGCTCCAAGGACACAAGATAAAACAGTGTACCCCAAAATAGAAAAACAAACAAAAACAAGAAGCCACCAATGAAGATAAGATAATTTCAAGGGCATAAGCTCCACAGCCTCTCGAAGAGAAAGTCACCAATTACTCTGAGTCAGACGGAGAGGGGCTCATGAAAGTTAGACACAGAAGAAACAAGAGCATAGATGGGATCTCTCAAAGGAACACCTTGTTTATGGCCCCTGTAAACAACTTGTACTACAACCTCGAAAAGGACATCGATGAGATGGACTTTTGAGGAGGAAATTTTTATGAAGTATAAACTGAAGGTAAAACTTTGGAGATCACCATCAACAAAGAAGGTAACCAAGAGGACAATCAAGAGGGCTACTCCACTAGTAAAGAGGATGGTTTCACAACTAGCAACAAAGACAACCCGGATAGTGAGAGCTCTATCATTGGTTCCACAGTCATAGAGGAAGTGCTAAATTCACTTCTATAGAAGGTGACTCTTAAGAGGAAACAACGATTGGGAATGCCTTGGAATAGACTCCTAAAAGTTAAAAAATGTGGTCAAGATCTCTCATGGTTGAAGAAAAAAGACAAACCCAAGAAATAAAAAGACAAGGCCCTTCTCTACAAAGAGGGTAACCATCAATAATGATCAACTTGTCACTTAATGCCAGGGGGTTTATTTACCTCTCAATAGAGGCTATTATTGGGTTGTGGCTTCATGATAATATCCTTAGCCCGGATTTCATATGCATCCAAGAGATTAAAATCGATTGAGAGGACCTTCAAAAACTTCTCCAACGAATTTGTTTGACCCATGTCAAGGTTACTACTCCCCACCTCAAGGGGGCTGGGGTTACAACTATCGGAATAAATAAGTTTTGTTTTGTTCGACTAGCCTTGTCAACTCCTATGAGGATCTGAAACATCATTGCTTAGCTGCTTCCTTCAGAGGCCCCTTCGAGTTCACTGTGGTCTCCATATATGCCCCAAATAGGGAGTCGGGGTGGATCAACACCGAGGGATCTCTAGACTTGTTTCCCCATAATTTGACGCTTTGAGAGGACTTCAACATGGTGGATGACCCTTCTGATCGGTGGGACAATAGCGCGTGTACCATCGATAGGGAGAAAGACATTTAGGACAAAATCAAGCTTCACCTAGACCTTGTGAAGTTTAAAGATACGAATGGCTTCTCTAGGTCAAACCTCCAATCTAGGGACAACCTTAGAAAACAAAAACTTGATAGAAGCTATATTGCACAGAACATTACCCAACATCTCGAAACACATTGACCTTGGCTTATCACACCCCTACTTGATTACTCTCACTTGCAAGCCAATTCCCAAGATCAGAAAAGCCCCTTCGTTTCATGCTAGCCCGACGTTATTCTCCCTCCCTTGAGTCCAACAGGAAATTAACTTGGTGTGGAGCTCGGCTTTTGTGAACTACAGCTCACGGGCTAAATATTGGAGGGCCACGGTTGAGAAGACTTGACAAATTCAAATCAATACCCACAAGATGCTTTGCAATGCTCGGCAAAGATAGAGAGAAAAGTTGTATAGGAGACTCTAGTGCCTTGAGAGGGAAGTGAACAAAGGGAACCACCAATGCCATATGGTTCTACAAGAAATAAGATCCATGTTGAGATACAAGGAATAAATTTAAAGGAAAAACCTACAAGTATACTTTAAAGATTGGTGGGCTTGCAAGGATGACAAACCAACTAAAGAGATGTGTGGCATCCGCAAGACGAAGCAAACTAGAGATACTATTCCCTTATTAATTGGTGTCAATAGAGTGGAATGTGAAAGGGATGAAAACAATAGTGCTATCATTGTCGACCATTTTACACATCTCGTGAGGGTGTCGATGCCCCTCTCTCCTCGTAGGAGGGATTGCATGGCGACCATCTTGAGAGTCTCTCCCTCATGAGTTCCACACAACTTGAGATCTCTCTTGGATGCGCCCATCTCAGAGAATCAGATCCTAGAAGTCATCACTTTGCTCCCCAATGGGAAAAGCACAAACTTGCCCTTCCTGAATGCCTAAACAATGGTGTTATAAAGCTTATCCATAAAAAAGGCAACAAGAATAGGATAGAGAATTGGTGCCCAATCACGATGCTTCAAACAAGGTACAAGATTCCTGCAAAAGTAATTTCCAATAGAACTTTATATCACTTGAAGTGGTGGCCAAGCATGGACGAAAAAGGAATAATCATGGGAATATCAATACTTGAAGCTATTATTGATATGTGAGAAGGTCTCGGATTTGCTAAAGAGTTTGAGAAAGATGTTGTTTTCCTTAAAAGTGACTTAAACAAAGCTTATGACAGGCAGGAATGGGACTTTGTGCTCCAATTTCTTAAAGACCTTGGTTGTAGTCACTAAGATGATCGCTACTTTGTTGGGGAATGCATCGATGCAAATAAATATCAATGTCTAGGTATCGAAGGCTATCATATTAAAATCTTATGTTCAGTAAGGTTGCCCATTGGCCCCTATGCTCTTCGCTATCTAAATGGAAGGGCTCAGCCATGTTGTGCAACATCATCTGGAACTCGACCATATTAAAGGTCTCTCTTTAGGTCTCAACCACAGTCAGATGATGATGAGACTTTTTGCAAACAGCTTGAATGCTTTTGTGCACAATGATTGGACTAGCATGGGAACCTTTTGGGATGTCCTTGAAATTTTCTGTGCACAATGATTGGACTAGCATGGGAACCTTTTGGGATGTCCTTGAAATTTTCTATCAGGCATCTGGATCTAGAATCAACCACTCTAGAATTGCTAGCAGAGCCATCATCAGACCACCGCCTTGTGTGGTGGTTGACCGAGGGTTCCAAATTATCCCTCGGGGATAGGTATTCCATCTTCTCAATATTCCGATGGGTTTTGGTGTCTTGATGGAGCAGCGTTGGAACTTGGTCCTCACCAAACTTAACAAAAAGTTAGCATATTGGAAGGGCATGCAAATCAACCTTGTGGTTCATGCCATGGTAGTTTATACCTTTCTCACCTCTCAATCTTCTACTTTCTCTGTTGTTGGAGATTGAAAGATCAAGAGCTTAGCAAACTAGAAAGTATCTAGAAAAAACATTCTTCGGATTGGGGATCATAACAGAAGAGGGGTCCCCAAAATTCAATGGTCTACTTGCATCACCCAAAATCACTATGGAGGCTTGGGCATTATGGATATTAAAGGCATGGCTGACAAGTTGATGGCCAAGTGCATCATCAGGGCTTGGTGCAACAGTGAGACCTCATGGGCCAAGCTCATTTTTAGGAATAAGAACATGATTACGTTGGTGGGTTTCCTTGGATGCAAGGAATTGGACCTAGTTACACTCCTATTTTTTCCAATTCGGGTCTCCCCTAAAGGATTGAATCTTGTGCGATCCCTATGGAAGAGTTGGAACAAGTTTAAGAAATTTTTCAAAGTCAAAGATTATTGGAAATGGGTAGGAGCTATCAAACAAAATGACTCAATATTGTTTCCAATCTCAGGCATGAGGAGATGGACACATGGAACATCCAAAATGTGAAGAGACTTTGGAACAAGGGCCTCAAACATTGGAGACACCTTTGGAAACAAGAAACTCACCAGTGGATTAGATTTTAGGACATAGACCCAAGAATAAGAGTGACTTTGAAGATTCGGCTCTCCTCCAAAGCAGATGCATCGGTTGGGAATGTTAAAAAACCTAGATTTTTTTTGGATGAGACCCACCGAGACAAGAGGGTCTTAAGTGGTATAATGGCAATCAGTTGTCCAAAATTCCTAGAATCAAGGTGAAGAGATACTATCATATCACACTGAACAAGAAGTGGTGCCTGAATTGGACAAGGCTGTGTTGGGATCTGAAGATCATGTCTACTTGGCATCCTCTCATTGAGATCAAAAAATTGGTCCTCATGTGGTGAATTTTCCACCCTCTAATCCGGACCAACCTAAAGGCTAATAGAATTTGTGGGGCTCCACCATGATGCAAGCATTGCCACCACAACATCGAGGATCTGGCTCACATCTTCTTTGCTTACACCAGCTCTCTTCTGCTCTAGAAGACCCTTGAGAATGTTTAGACACTGTAGGGACAAATCACAAGGAATCAAGCACTCGTTAGCAAAGCGATCAGGTGCCTAGTGACTTTGTCGAATGTTATAAGAGGGTAAACCCTCTAGAAGATTTGGAGGGAGTGATGTGCTAGCAATTTTGGACACCCTCCTAAAGAGTGATCGATTGAGCGGTTGTTTTTCCTCCTTCGCAAAAGAATCTCCAACTATAAGGCGTCCCCATCTTTTAAGCATCATAATGTGCTTCTCATAAAAAACCAGAAGGTGAAACCTAAGTGGTCCCCACATGAGGGGGATGGGAGAGTTGTTAACCTCCTTTGTAATGCGCTCTTTGAGTTATCTCCATACTTCATAAGATTTTCCCCCATGTGTAAACAATTGTCCCATGAGGGTCTTGAAATAAGGAAATTGCATGTCTATGTAGAGGTCCATGGCTATGGTGAAAGCTTCCCATTTGTCATCTAGCTAGTATAGTAAAAGCTTCCTATTTATCCTAATGCCTATTTTCCTTACCATTTTCTCTTCATCAATGACTTCTCCAATGCTTACAAGTTGGTATGCTATGTCCTTTATCATAACCACAAAATCAATCACATTGCTTAGACATCTTCTTTAGTGTCCTCAATTCCATCCACAATTGCTTCTTCCTTGCTTGAGTACTTGATGAGAAGAATGCTTCAAGAGCATTCAATGTCTCTTGTGATTTCTTGAAACTCCTAATGTGTGGAAGTAAAAATTAAAAGATAGATTAAAGAATGTATGACCTTGCTAAAGCATCTTTTCAGCACCATGTATTCAACCTCTCTTGTTCTTCTTGTGTTATTTGCCCTTGCTTTTGAGGATTGGCATCATCTCTTCTCCAAATATGTAACCATAGAGGCTACTCCCATAAACATAAGATTCCATTCTGAGTGACCGAGTTGAGTAATTTCCTCGATAAAATTTTAAATAGATGAGGGGAAACCATCACCCATGATGTTTAGTTGGTTTGATACCATTGTGAAGAGGTGACAAGCAACACCTAGAGATAAGCTGGTGTTGTAAAAAACTTGTGCTACACCCACCAATACAACTCTAGGGATGCTTAATAAACTTCTTTACCTTCCCAGAGGTGCATATGAAATCATCAAGTCCTCTAAAACATCATTCTCAACTATTTGCATCAAAATAGATAACTTCTATGTGCAAGGAATATGAAGAACCTTCTATTTTCGGATGAGAAGATCTCAATGCTATGAACAGAGCTCACAACCTGGTATGAATTGATTAGAGACCTTTTGCACAAATCTAATTGAGTTGTATATCTAATGTAATTAAGTTATATAATGAATTTATCAACACCATACAAGGAGAAATAAATCTAGAAATTCTAGGGTCTCACCATGATGTTTTGGGACCTAGAAAATGTACAAACACAGTCAACTTATGAGATTCATATCTTGAGATTTAATTAACCAAATGTAATGAAATTTTACATGTATATAATAGAAATTTCACTCTATATATCCTAAGTCAAATTACAATAAATGAACCCCCATATGTAGAGAAACTGACAGAACATAATCACTGTGTTCATGAAAGTATTGAAGCAGAATGTAGTGAAGTACTTACTCAATGAAATGTATCAAAATGTGAATGTTATTGAGCATATCATACAAACAGAGTGTAGGGGACTACAGTTAGACGGTGTGATTTCAATGTAGGCTTGAGTTTGTAGCTCAATCCCTCTGAAAGAAAGTGATAGGTTGGAGATGGTTGAACTACACCCTAAGAGACAGGATAAGGAAGTAATCCGCAACCATGGCTTTTGGGGCAAGTGGTTAGCCCATCACATTCCTAACCAAGAGGTTGTGAGTTCAATTCCTTACATTGGTATTAGGGCCTAGGAAGTAGGCTTGGGAAAGGTGGATTGACCTGATGGCCTCCAAAAAAGGCTCTTGGGCATCCTCTATATGAAAGGGTACAAAATAGCACGCGTCGCGTTCACAAGCTAGCCTAACAAAGATTGGGGTGTATCTCTCAATCCATAGGTCAGATTGAGACATGTAATACACCTTTGGAAAGCTCTCAAAAGGAGCTTTCCAAATCCGAATCTAGAAAGTGTGACTCCCTTGGGAAACCATGGGTGGCACTCGATTGAGGGTTCAAGATACCAAACATGGGTGAGAACAATGTTCAACAATAAGGTTGAGAACAATGGCCCAAGACACCAAGGTTGTGAACAAGAAGGTTCAAGAGACCAAGGTTGCAAACAAGATTCAAGAAACTGTGCGAGATTGAGGACATCAATTCAAGGGCACGTAGAGAGTTCAAGGGGCTGATCACCAAGGCTAGAGGGATACAAAAGAAGCTCATTGAGGACGATGATTGAACAAGGGGAGAAGAATTTAATAAAGTGATAGGTTGGAGATTGTTGAACCACACACTTGACAGATAGGAGATGATTGAAGTACACCCTAAGAGAGAGGATTAGGAAGTAATCCTCAACCATGGCTTTTGGGGCAAGTGGTTAGCCCTTCACATTCCTAACCAAGAGGTTGTGAGTTCCATTCCTTACACCCTCTCAGATCTGTTACTCTACCTAGGAGTAGGAGATATGAGTATTTATACTCATATTTGAGTCTTTTTCACTTCAAATGTGATCCTATACTTTAGGATGGATATAAATTTGATTTATCCTAACAAATAAGTCATGATTGTGACTTCGGAACATCACAAGGTTCCATATTCACTTTTGGATTCTACATCTATCCAAGATCAATACAAGGAATATTGACAAACATGAGTTTTTTATGTGATTCTCTCTATGTAGAGTGAATTATGTGTGTAGTGCTCAAAGCTTAGTAAAACTCTTAGGCTTGCTTAATGCACCAACAATATTCAAAGGTTTGGAATCTATAACATCATTCCATATTTGTATGTGAATTTCATGTGGATACCATAGTTTTCCATATCGTCTTTTCTCACACTCCATCATAGATACGATATATTCATGTGCACATTTATTGGGGAATCTTTAATTTCTTGACTAGAGCATATATTATGAAATTATGTGTAGTGGATTTAGCTACCATTGATATCACCATCCTCTTGTGTACTCTCCCATGAGGCTTAACCAGATCATGCTATCCAAACTATAGTGATCACAACCATTGCTTCAAGCAATATGTGTGCTCTATATCCTCATGCACTTAGAGCACTTCCTTACAGCAAGAAAAACCATAAATTGGAAGTGTCTACATTAGCTGAAACACATTTTCTATTTTATCAAAGACCACATTATTCCCATTCTTTGTTTCTTATCTTCCCCCTAATCAAATAGGAGATTCCACTATGAATGGTTAGGAGATAGAAACCTAAAGACATTGGTTTTTTTTGGCATGTTCAAATTGATCAGTACTCAATATTAACCCTTCAAATCCTTGTTTTCTTATTATGATTTGGCTTTTAGTTAGGACTACCCATTTCTTAAATTTGGTGAGCTAAGTAGGTTTAAGAGGTCGGCCTGTCTCCATAGGTGTGCGACTATGATCTTCATAAAGTTGGGCATAGTTGATACATTTTTCCAAGATCTCAAGAGAATCTCTTCCAACCTCAATCTTTATGGCCTTATCAAGCCATCTTAGAAAGCCTCTAGTCTTCGAAAACTCTTCTAATCTCTTCAATTCGAATATAATCTATCTACTATGTGAAAGATAGGCAAAAAAATGTTCGACCCCACTACATCGCTCTATCCTACTCATTACAACTATGAAACCACTCCTATAACAAAATCACTTCCATCTTTTTCAACCACAAGTGGTCGATTGAGACCCAATATTTGCAAAAGTGAAGCTATAACAATCACTAGTTCCAACTTATCTATAATTTGTTTCTTTTCATCTCTTCAATAAAAAGCTTTTCCTTTCCCTTTGAATTTTTCTATCATATGAACAAAACTTTTGGCATAATTGTTTATGAATCTTAGAAAAAATCTGGATAACCCTAGGAAGATATGTACTTTTTCTTGGTTTTTGAGGATTTTTCTAATCCATTTCAGATTGTACTTTCTCACAATCAATTTTGATTCCATGTTTGACTATGATTTCTCCAAGACATCTAACATTTGGTTTGAAAACATCTGACTTCAATTCGTTCACAAAGAGTGAATCTTCCCTTAACACCTGGAAGAATTTGTATAGCTATTCCATACATACTTCTTCTAACTTACTAAAGGGCAAAATATGATCAAGGAATTCTACCATAAGATTGGTAATATATTTAGGTAGTGATGTGTGTGAACACACTAGGACCGACGGAGCACTTTTTTTCCTCTTTAGGAGGTCTCTTTCCCCCGGATTGTATATATGCCTATTGCCCTAATGGGCTACTTATCTTTGTACATTCGCGAGTAATACATTCAGTATTGTGTGTTGTTCTCCAAGCTTCTTCTTCTTCCTTGACTTCTTCGTGTGCTTCCATAGACATCTAACTCCAACAATTGGTATCACAGCAGGTCCCCGCTTCATCTAGGGCATCATCCACACTCCTTCGATTCTAGTCTCAAAATCACACGAATTTTGGTGAGCATATCAGCGTGTTTCTAAGATCAAAACTGCTTCGCTTTGTGGTGCCAAACTCACAATCTGAGCTCGTTTCGGCCTCCGAATGCACTATCGTAATGCTTATGCAAGCTAATTTGTCTTTTCGTGCCAAAGGTATATACCAATTTGAGTTCCCTAGTATAAGCATCTCAAATTTTGCTACAGGTTTAGCAAAATTCATCTAGGTAGTTCTGTTCAACTTTTTGAGATATAGTCAATTTTTTGCATCAAGGTATTTTAGTCACCAGCCATGGCTGAAAGCAATGATGTATTTCGTATGTTGGCTATTGAGGATAAGTTGGATGGTACCAACTACCCATTGTGGGCTTATCTGATGCGACATGTATCGGTTGCAAAAGGACTGTGGAACATTGTGCACGGTGTTGAAAAATGTCCTCTCACACCTATAACTATTACAATTCCAAGTACTAAAGCTGATGTAGAAGGTGTCGAAGATGATGATATTCAACATATTCCTATTCATTCTGCGGTTTCTATTGCACCTACTTTAGAGAAAATTCGTTGGGATGGTAGAGATGCCCAAGCACATGCATTGATAGCTTTGTGTGTCAAACATGCCATTATTCCTCACATTCACTCTTGCAGAACAGCTAAGGATGCTTGGGATACACTTACCACATTGTACCAAGCTAGGAATGAGGCTCGTGTTGCTTACCTCCGAAAAACGTTGGAGAGTGAGCACATGAATGAAGATGATTCTATAGATAGTTTACTAACAAAGATCAAAGACTTGAAGGAGTAATTGATTTCTGATGATGAGGTTATATCAGATAGCTCACTTGTGTAGACTGTTTTGAATGGTCTTCCTGATTCATATAAGAGTTTTGCTTCTACTCTTCGATTGATGATGAAAGGAAATCCAAATGCCTTGTCATTTGAGGAGTTAGTCTTTGTTCTGCTGTAGGAAGATTAGTCCAGGCAAAACAAGTCCATTATGTGTGTTGCAGATCAAGCTTTCATGGCTAGTCAGAAGGGCAAAGGAAAATGGAGCTCTTCAACTAGTAAGCAGAAATCTGGAGGTGCTGCACATTTGAAGAAGGAAGATAAAGATGAGAAGAAATCCAAAAACTAGAAATTTTTTTGCAAGTACTATAAAGGGAATGATCATATCATAAAGAACTGTCCAAAACTGGCTGCAAGAGATGCAAATAAAAAGGAGGTTGGAATGGTTGTTGCAAGCCTCTACACGAAAAAGAGAGTCTACTAATCTTGTGCAGGAAGAAGAATGGGCGTTTACTACTGTTTCCAGTTTTGACCTATCTTCTTATGAGCAGTGCATGTCTGCAATACACTCAGATGTTTGGTACTTTGACAGTGGGGTGACCAAACACATTACCTCACAACACAATTTCTTCTCTTCACTTGAGCCTGCCCCTATAGGGAATATTGCTACATGCGCCAACAACTCCTCTTATCTTGTTATGCGAGTTGGTAAGATCATTCTGACTATTGTTGATGGTAGTTCTTTCACTTTGTCAGACGCTTTCTTTGTGCCAGGGATCAAGTAAAATTTGTTATCAGTTTCTACATTAGCCAAGATTAGCATGGTTGTGAAATTTGTTGATGACAGGGGTAGAGTTCATGATCTGTCAAATGGCAACATGATTATTGCTTCTGGCATTTTATGTCGTGGACTATATAAGCTCATAGACTATGAAGCATCTGTAAATGATTTGGCATGTGTAGTACATGATTATGAGGCTATGTCAGATGCAAACCTTTGGCATGCACGCTTTGGTCATCTGAATTTTGCTAGTTTGCTATGCCTATAGAAATCTGAAATGGTGTCCTCTTTGCCCAAACTTGAGGCACCAGGAAAACATGTTTGTGAAGTGTGTATTTTGGGAAAAAATCAGCATTCCTCCTTTCCAAAAGATGGTTCAGTTCGGGCTACTCAAAAATTGCAGCTTGTACATAGTGATGTCTATGGTCCTATGCAGACACCTTCTTTTGGAAATTATCTTTACTTCATGACTTTCATCCATGATTTTTCCAGGCATGCAGGGGTATATCCATTAAAGTAAAAGTCTGAAGTGTTCATGTGCTTCAAATAGTTTTTGGTTTTGACTAAAAATCTATAAGCATCTAAAATGGGCACCCTCCATTCAGATCGATAGGGGGAATATATGTCTTCTGATTTTAATGCATTTTTGGTTGAACGTGGGATAAAACACTAGTGTACAGTGCCATATACACCTCAATAGAATCGAGATGCTGAATGAAAGAACAGATCACTCATGGAGACGGCGACGTGTATGGTCAAGAGTCAAGCTTTACCACATAGTTTCCGGCTTGAGGTTATCATGTGTGCAACATAAGTATTAACAAGTGTCCCACTAAAGCGCTACAATCTATCACTCCATATGAGGCTTGGCATGCTCCCAAGCCATCTGTTGCTCATTTGCATGTTTTTGGTTGTTTTGCATATGCATTAGTTGCTTCAATGACATCGTAGAAAATTGGACGATCAAGCAATAAAATGTATTTTTGTTGGCTACACCTCTAAAAGTAAAGGCTATCGTTTGTATCATCCATAGACTAAACACATTTTGGTTAGCTACGATGTTGTTTTTGTGGAAGATGCTATTCAAACCTTGCTTTCATGTACTTTGCTGCCTCTTTATACAGGTGGAGAGTCTAGTACTAGTCCTAATGAGGAAACTTCTCAGCCTTTGCAGGTTTCATGTGATGATGCAAATCATTCCATTTCTGATACAGATTTACATGATGCACTTGTTGATGAGAGAGTTGATACTGAGGAGGCAAAACTATGCCAAAATGGATAATACAGACTTTGTGTGACAAAAAATTAGATGCACCTCTATTATATCGTACTCGTTCATGCTCTCATAGTGCCTGTTTTGCATCAGAATGCTATGCTATGGCTGCATCTAGTCTCTCTGATGATAATGAACCTGTTTTGTTTGATGAAGCATAAAATTCAGAAAATTGGATGGCTGCTACCCAATCTAAATATGATGCTATAATGAAGAATTGTAGTTGGTCTTTATGTGAATTGCCTCTTGGCAAGAAGGCCATTCGCACTAAGTGGGTTTACCAACTAAGGCGTAAGTTTGATGGAACAGTTGATAGGTATAAGGCTAGGCTTCTTGCAAAGGGTTATGCACAGGAAAGAGACATTCACTTTGATGAAACCTTTTCTCCTACTTGCCGTATGACTACTCTTTGTAGCATCTGTGCACTTGTAGCTCATCAGGGTTGAAGTGTACATCCATTGGACATCAAAGCTACATTTCTGAATGGTGACTTGCATGAGGAAGTGTATGTTTTTCAACCCCGTGTCTTTGTGCATAAAGATCATGAAAACCAAGTGTGCAGGCTAAAGAAGGCATTATATGGTTTAAAGCAAGCACCACATGCTTGGTATGAAGAGATACATGCCTATCTGATTGCACATGGTTTTGAGAACATTCCAACTCAAAGCACCTTATATGTTAAGCGTGCTAATGATGTACTTCTCATCATTATTGTCTATGTTGATGACATGCTGCTCGCTGATCCTCATGAGAGGCATATTGCTAATTTTAAGACTAAGTTACATGTCTCATTCCAGATGTGTGATTTGGGGCATTTGCATCAGTGTTTGTGCATTCAGTTTATGCACGTTGATGGTGGAATGGCTTTGCATCAAACAAAATATATTGACACATATTGCAGCATTTTGGCCTTGAGGACTGTAAGCATATTGCCACTCCTATGGAGATAGGTTTACGATTGAGTCTTCAAGATGGTGGAGATGCATTTGGTGTTGTTCTCTATCAGCAGGCTATTGGATGCTTGATTTACTTATGCATTACTCAGCAAGATATTCAGTTTGCTATTTCACAGATGAGTAGGTTTATGCATTGCCCAGGTATTAAGCATTGGCAAGTAATTAAGTGCATCTTTTGCTACTTGAGTGGTACTCGGCTACTTGCATTGTTTTATCGCAAGGGGGGATCACTAACACCAGATTTGCATGCTTTTTTTTACTTTGACTGGGCTGGTTTCTATGACACTTGTGTGTCCACTAGTAGCTTTTGCTTCATGCTTGGTGTTGATGTATAAAACACCACAAGAAATGAATTAATGTGACACTAGAACACCTCTATGGTCACCATTAACTCATTGCCACTCCAAACTTTGAGAAATGATAGCTTAAAGTGAGAACTTTGCTTCTACAGAAATTCCTAGTCACTGAAATGACATACCTTCAGTATTTTGCTAATTTCTCCTAGCTCAAGTATTATTTCTCCATGAAACTTTATAGGATGAAACTAGAAGAGTAGAGCTTTCCAACAAGCTATCATATGCATCAAACGGATCTCTAGAACTCAAGTTATGGCCTTCACAAGATGACCCTGTATGACCTTCCAAAACTGGAAATTTTTGCCTGTTTTAGTATTCCTGATGTCCAAAAATAAAAAATTCGATGCGTGGCATCGAATTTCAGTCCAAGTCGATGCCGGGCATCGACTTTGAGCTTTTTTAGGCCCTTTTTCTGCACCAGAAATACTCTCTTTTACACACACATGAAGAAGACCACTTGTATGCTAGAAGTCGATGCCAGGCATCGACTTTATGCTCAAACTCGATGCCAGGCATCGAGTTGCTCCACAAACTTCATATTTTTAAAAGATTCAGCAATAGTTAACACACAGAGAATGAAAAAATGACTTATCAGCCAAGATTCGATGCCAGGCATCGAATTGCTAAGAAAACTTGAACTTTTGAATTCATCACACAGTAGGTAATCATGGAGATGATGGAGAGAGGCTCATACACAGAACTTTACTCAGTTCTTCTCATAACTATAAAAAACTCAGAAGTTTTACAGATGCTTTCTCACTCAGAGAAGCCCGACTATACTCAGTCATACAAAAATGAGTTCTTCTCACTTTCTCTCTCTCTTCCTCCTTCTTCTTCTCATCGCGTCAGTTAATACTAACTAACTTATATAGATTTTCTCATTCCCGTGATTTTTAAAAAACTTCTAGAACTAAAGTGAACTAACTTTACAAATATGATACATTTGTGAATTTGTCCCTTCACATAGGCATGGAGTTTTCTTCCTAAGGTTTGACCTTTAAATATATGTCTAATTAGTGAGTGTTTCTCCAACAGCTCCCCCTCAATCACTAATTGACATTCCCTGTTTCTTCATATCTTCTTCTTTTCTTTTACTCCTGCCATGCTTTTGAATCTGCTGGTCTTCACACCATCCAAGCTCTTTGTCATTATGTCTGCTAATTGATCTTTAGTAGAAATGTATTCCACTTCAATCTCCTTCTCCATTACCTTTTCTCTGAGAAAATGATACTGTATCTCTATGTGCTTTGTCCTTGCATGAAATACTGGATTTGCTGCAAGATAAAGTGAACTCATATTATCTCCATGTATTGTAGGTGTACCTTGATCAATGCCTAAGCTCTTGAACAATGTCTGCATCCATATGACTTCCTTAGCTACTTCCACAAGTCCTTTGTACTCTGCTTCAGTTGATGATAATGCTACTGTATGTTGTTTCTTTGAACACCAACTTACAAGCTTATCACCAATGTATATCATGTAACCATGAGTTGATCTCCTGTCATCTTGATTACCTGCCCAGTCTGAGTCACTGTAGGCTCTCAACTTCAAATCTGATGTAAAAGGATAATATAATCCTTCCTTTATAGTTCCTTTGATATATCTGAGAACTCTTTGACCTGCAATCCAATGTGGGTCCTTTGGACAATGCACGAATTGTGACAAAACTCCCACTGCATAACTAAGATCAGGTCTTGTTAGTGTAGCATAAATCAAACTACCCACAAGAGATTGATACTTCCTCATATCTTTGTATTCTGCACCATCATATTTACTAAGCTTGTGATTAACTTCAAGTGGAGTTGAAGCTTCTCTGCAATTTTCCATATCAAACTTCTTCAATAGATTTAGAAGATACCTTTCTTGTGATACATATATGCCATGATCTGTATAAGTGACTTCCATTCCAAGAAAGTATGATAACTTTCCTAGGTCACTGATCTTGAATTCTTTTTCAAGTAATCTCTTTACCTCCTTGATTCCTTCATCTGAAGTACCTGTGATTATAATGTCATCTACATAAATACAAATGTAGATTGTACCTTCCTCTGTTCTTTTGATAAGTAGACTTGAATCTGCTTTTGAACTTTGATATCCAAGATCATTGAGATACTTCACCAGTCTATAGTTCCAAGCTCTTGGAGCTTGCTTCAATCCATACAATGCTCTTCTCAACCTGCAAACAAAATTTGGATACCTGGAATCTATAAACCCTTGAGGTTGTTCCATGTATACCTCATCTGATATGTATCCATTCAAAAATGCATTTTTTATATCTAATTGACTTAGGGTCCATCCTTTTGAAGCTGCAATAGCAATGATTGTCCTTATAGTTGACATCTTAGCTACAGGACTAAATGTCTCATCATAATCTATGCCATAAGTCTGGGCATAGCCTTTCACCACCAATCTAGCTTTGTATCTGGCTATACTTCCATCTGCAAGCTTCTTCACTTTATAAACCCATTTATTTCCAATTACTTTCTTACCATTTGGTTTAGGAACAAGTTCCCATGTCTTGTTCTCCTCCAGTGCATTGAACTCTTCCTTCATTGCTTCTTCCCATTGCTTTTTACCTTTAGCTTCATCATAGTTCTGAGGTTCTTCATCATCTTTGACCATATATGCATAGTTCTTCTGAGTTATGTAAGAAGTATCATAAGAATACCTTTCTGGTTGTCTTCTAGTCCTGCTTGACCTTCTTGGTTCACATTCTTCATAAGTTTCTGGATACACCTCTTCATCAAATATAGGAGCTTCTTCATTCATTCTTGTTAATCCACTTCTGGATGTACTTGCTTGCATATAGTCTTCATCTCTATTCACCTGCACAATTGATTTTCCTTTCTCACATCTTCTTACCTCTTCTTCAAATTCTTCAGCTGTATGACTTTGATCTGCATACCAACTTTTCTGTTCATCAAATGTAACATCTCTAGAAACAATAAATTGTTTGGTTAGAGGATTCCACAATCTGTAACCCATCTGCTTTTCATCATAACCAATGAACACATATTTTTCTGCCTTTGGTTCAAGTTTATGCCTAAGTTGTGATGGCACATAGGCATATGCAATTGATCCAAACACTCTACAATGATCTAGTGTTGGTTTCTTACCCCACCAAGCTTCATATGGAGTCATTCCATTCAGAGCTGCACATGGTAATCTATTCACAAGATATGTAGCTGTATTTACAGCCTCAGCCCAAAGATAATTTGGACAATTCTTCTCCTTTAGCATAGCTCTAGCAAACTCAACCAAAGTCCTGTTCCTTCTTTCTGCTACACCATTTTGTTGTGGTGTATACCTGCAAGTTATTTCTCTCTTAATACCTGCATTCCAAAGATAATCATTGAACTCTTGGGAGAAATATTCTCCCCCTCCATCAGACCTCAGTCTCTTAAGCTTTTGACCTGTTACTCTCTCTGCATATGCATGAAAATGCTTGAAGGCTCCAAACACTTCTGATCTTTCCTTCAAAACATATAATGTTATCCATCTTGTAGCATCATCAATGAAAAGAACATAATACCTTGAGCCACTGATAGATCCTTCTTTTGTTGGTCCCCATACATCTGTATGAATGAGCTCAAGTACTCCATCATGTTTGAATCCTTTCTTTTGAAATGGTAACCTGTGTGCTTTACCCATTTGACATGCTTCACATTTATAAACCATATGTTGACTTTGCACATTTGGTAATCCTAGTACAGACTGATTAGCAACCATAGCTTTAATTCCTCTTTCATTGAAATGACCTAATCTCTTATGCCAGAGATCAAGTTCTGTAATCACTGCTTCACCATGTGTGAGCAAAGCTTGACCAATGTTCCCTTGCACTCTTAAAGTAAAGAGTCTACCTTCTTTCTTACCAGAGACAATCTGATTATATCCATTCTCTGGATCTTCCACAAATACTCCTTCATTTGTAAACCTGACTTGAAAACCTTTTTCAACTATCTGTCCCACACTAATCAAGTTTTTAGGTATTGTAGGAACATAC
Organism: Ceratopteris richardii; assembly: GCA_020310875.1. Lineage (NCBI taxonomy): Eukaryota > Viridiplantae > Streptophyta > Polypodiopsida > Polypodiales > Pteridaceae > Ceratopteris > Ceratopteris richardii. The sequence continues at coordinate 147,384,357 of CM035411.1, read as the reverse complement.
AAAACATTGGTTAGCAAATCTGCTCCACTCTTGCATTTCACTTTTCCAATTGAATGTACACTATGTCTGGTATTATCACCTGTTTGAACTGTGTGACTAGAAATGCCTTTTTCCAATTCTGACATCAATTCTATGTTTCCTGACAAATGATTAGAACATCCAAAGTCAATGTAAAATACCTTTAGATCTTCTTTGTCTGATGTGCTGATTGAATTCATCATCAATGATGTATGACTTTCATTCTGTGTGTCATTTGCATAGTTGTAGTAGGTGGTGTTGTAGGATTGATTCTGTCCCCAACTTCTTCCTCCACCTCTACCATAGCCTCCTCTTTGACTTTGTCTACCTCTTTGAAAATTACTTTGATATCTTCCACCTCGACCTCTGCTATTGTTGTTTTGATTCAGGTTTGATCCTTGTTGGTTGTGCCAACAGTCATGAGCCAAATGATTACTCAATCCACAGATCCAGCAAGCCTTTTTGTTGTTATTTTGATTACCTCTTCCTCTTCCAAAACCTCTTGCCCTTCCTCTGCCAGTGCCTTTACCTCTTGCATAATAAGCTTGAGAATTAGACTCCTCTTCATCCTTTGCTTTACCTTTATCTCCTTTCTTCTTATTCTTCATGTACATTGCAGAACTTTGACCTTTATCTCCATCTCCCTTCAAGTCTTGCTCATATGTGAGCATCAAACCAAGCAACTGGTTCAAATCTGGAACATAATGATTTAATGAAAGTTCTGTTGATAAGACAAAAGGTTTCCACCTTTCATCCCCTCTCAAGCCTGCAAGTAGTTGAGCAATCAATCTGTGATCTTCAACATCTTCATCTATGGATCCAAGACTATCTGCTAGATCCTTCATCTTAGTGACATAATCACTAATGGTTTGACTTGGCTTCTTCTTGAATGTTGTAAACTCTGACCATAGACTTGCTTTCCGTGCTTTAGTAGTGCTTTGGAAATGATATTCCAATGCATTCCATATATCTTCTGATGATTCCAATCCTCTGATGTGTGGTAGCAAATGATCTGAGATTGTATTGTAGATGTAGGCTTTTGCACTTGCATCCTTCTTTTGCCAATGCTTTAAAGCATCAAGTTCTTCTTTCTTTGGTCGGCTTTCATCTTCAAATACTGGCTTCTCTTCTTCACCTGTTACATATACCATGAGATCCTTACTCATAAGTAAGGCTTCCATTCTCATTACCCATGCGGGGTAATTATCTCTGTCCAGTTTGTCAATGGAGATATGATCTGCCATAGTTCTTTCCTTCTGCTGCAACCTGTGAGCTTAAAGGATAAAGGATAATACCTTTTGAAGTTCTTTGTGTATGAGGATACTTTTGAAGTAGCCTTTTGATGCCTTGTGTCTTCAAATGCTTCACCTTTCAAACTTTACTGGAAAACTTTACAAAACTTCTCGTACCTTTGTCGTCTTCTGCTCTCGAGAATCTTTCTGCTCTGATACCACTTGTTGATGTATAAAACACCACAAGAAATGAATTAATGTGACACTAGAACACCTCTATGGTCACCATTAACTCATTGCCACTCCAAACTTTGAGAAATGATAGCTTAAAGTGAGAACTTTGCTTCTACAGAAATTCCTAGTCACTGAAATGACATACCTTCAGTATTTTGCTAATTTCTCCTAGCTCAAGTATTATTTCTCCATGAAACTTTATAGGATGAAACTAGAAGAGTAGAGCTTTCCAACAAGCTATCATATGCATCAAACGGATCTCTAGAACTCAAGTTATGGCCTTCACAAGATGACCCTGTATGACCTTCCAAAACTGGAAATTTTTGCCTGTTTTAGTATTCCTGATGTCCAAAAATAAAAAATTCGATGCCTGGCATCGAATTTCAGTCCAAGTCGATGCCGGGCATCGACTTTGAGCTTTTTTAGGCCCTTTTTCTGCACCAGAAATACTCTCTTTTACACACACATGAAGAAGACCACTTGTATGCTAGAAGTCGATGCCAGGCATCGACTTTATGCTCAAACTCGATGCCAGGCATCGAGTTGCTCCACAAACTTCATATTTTTAAAAGATTCAACAATAGTTAACACACAGAGAATGAAAAAATGACTTATCAGCCAAGATTCGATGCCAGGCATCGAATTGCTAAGAAAACTTGAACTTTTGAATTCATCACACAGTAGGTAATCATGGAGATGATGGAGAGAGGCTCATACACAGAACTTTACTCAGTTCTTCTCATAACTATAAAAAACTCAGAAGTTTTACAGATGCTTTCTCACTCAGAGAAGCCCGACTATACTCAGTCATACAAAAATGAGTTCTTCTCACTTTCTCTCTCTCTTCCTCCTTCTTCTTCTCATCGCGTCAGTTAATACTAACTAACTTATATAGATTTTCTCATTCCCGTGATTTTTAAAAAACTTCTAGAACTAAAGTGAACTAACTTTACAAATATGATACATTTGTGAATTTGTCCCTTCACATAGGCATGGGGTTTTCTTCCTAAGGTTTGACCTTTAAATATATGTCTAATTAGTGAGTGTTTCTCCAACACTTGGTAGCTCATGTATATCTTGGTTGAGCAAGAAGTAGCCTAGTCTGGCGACTTCCTATTGTGAGGCTAAGTATAGGGCAGCTTTCACAGCTACTGTTGAGTGTGTGTGGCTCAGATGCCTTATGGCTCATTATGGCTAGTTAGAACGCATTGGAAGTTGCAAGGAACCCTATGTTCCATGCTCCCACTGAGCACATTGAGGTGCATTATCATTATGTCAGGGAGAGGTTCTCTACTGGGGAGATCAGCTAGGAACATGTGCTAATGCAGGAGAAAATTGCAGATCATTTCATGAAGACTCTACCTAGCGAGGAGTTTGATGCTTTCCGCAAATCTTTGGGCTTACTTCGTTTTGTGGATTGATTCCAGAGCTTGGCACTTCCTTATACATGTGTGCCAGTTCCTTTTTCACCGCATCTCTCCTAGGGGGATTTATTGATATATTTAGGTAGTGATGTGTGTGAACACACTAGGACAACTGGGAAACTTTTTGCCCTCTTTAGGAGGTTTTTTCCCCCGGCTTCTATATACACCTATTGCTCTAATGGGCTACTTATCTTTTTACATTCTCGAGTGATACATTTCGTATTGTGTGTTGTGCTACAAGCTTCTTCTTCTTCCTTCAGCTGTTCGTTGTTGAGATATCAAGCTCAACATGTGATGATCCAGGATGACACATACCAGTTTTTTGTTTCTCTGATATGTATAGTGGTCACACCGGTATATGTCACGGATACTTGATTGAGCTTTATTAGATTTATCTACCAATATTGATGGCACATTTGTGTTCCTTGCCAGCTCACTCATTCACGGACATTAGGTTCTTCCATATGTACCGATCTTTATATATTGCACTTGTTGTATTCTTGTTTCTAGGTCATTCTTGTACATTCCTTCTTTTATGTAATAGAATAACAAGAAAAACATCATTCTTCCTTGTCTCAATCTCTGTGTGTGCTTCTCCTTGAGACTGAGAGTGTGTGTATGTGTGAGCTCTCTTCCTTATCTCCTTCCTCGTGACATGGTATCAGAGCCAGCGTGGCTATAGAGAGCTCGTGGAGAAGGCAACAATGAAGAGCACGCAGGAAGGCGTGGAGAAAATACGATTCACAAACGACCTCCATTTGCTACAAAAATCAATGTGAGACTCCAAAATATTTTCGGGAGTTAACCCTTGAGGATCACTTGTTTTTGTCATATCAAAGTTTTGGCCCACAAAGAAACGAGGTCACTTTTAGAAACTTTAACTTGCCTTGTATTAAAAAACACTCATATATTCCAAATCCAGAATTTCGAGAGATTTCGTGTACTGTCGATACATGAAAACTGTGTTTTTCTAAGATCGAACTATCACATCATAGTGCAACAATGTTCAAGCAGAAGTGGTGCTTGTAATGTTTTGCAATGTTATGAATTGCCATAGAAATGGCAAACGCAGATGGAATGAGTCAGCTTATGAGCCATAAGCTGGACAAGAACAACTTTCATGCTTGGAGATTCAGAATGATGAATTTCCTAATGGGAAAAGGCTACTCGAAGTACATCAAAAGAGAGAATGAAAATTCTCCGCAGTTACCAAAAAGGAATCGGACTCTAGATCACGTAAGAGCATATGAAGATGGAATCAAGGAGCATGAAAGGTAATGTACTGGCTATGTGTTAGCATACAAGATAGCATGATTGGACACATACAGGATGCCAAGACTCCAAAAGAGGCTCATAATAGTTTGGTCACATTGTATGAGACCAATACAAAGGCACGGAAATTGCAACTCAAGAATGAGCTGCATACATTGGAGAAGAAGAGCATGTCCGTAAGTGACTACACCTTGAAGATCAAAAGCATATGTGAATCACTTGCATCTATTGGCATGAATGTAGATGATGATGATAAGATGAAAGTGTGTCTTCATGGTTTAGGAATTGCATATAAGCAGTTCAAACTTTCTATATAGACGAGTGAAAATGTTCCAAATTTTGTTGATATGATATCTATGCTGATTATTGAAGAAAAAAATCTTGGAGAGGATTGAAACTCCCAAGAAAATCCCAGTTCTGAGAAGGTATTCTACTCTAGCACAGGAAGAGGCAGAGGTAGAGGTTTGGAAAGTGGAAGAGGAAACACTAACCAAGACCAAAGTCAACAACAGAATCATGCAAGAGGAAGAGGATAGTTTCGAGGTAGGGGGAGCAAAAGAGTTCACAAAAATTTCCAAAGAAATGATTCACGTAATGATAGTAAAGCATTCCAGAATTGTGGTAAACCTGGACACTTTGAACGTGATTGCAGGTTGAAGAATCAAAATAACAGAAGGCTGCGAAACAACTATGCATCCACAAGTGTAGATGATTTTGAGAAGGTGTTTATGGTTCAACATCACATGATGAATATGATGTTTGCTGGTGTTTCAAAATAAAATAATAATCTCTAGTATGTTAATTCAAGTGCTTCAAATCACATGATTAGTCATGCAGAATAGTTTAGTACTTTGCAAAAATTGTCAGTTCCTGGATATGTTGAAACAGGTGATGACACATCACATCCCATTAAGCATACAGGAAACATAGCACTATCTATGGAGGATAGAAAGATAAGACATCTTGTTGATGTGCTGCATGTTCCAAATATAACAAGAATCTGGTTTCTGTTGGATAAATGGTTGACCAGGGATTACAAGTTACGTTCAATGCTGATGGATTATATGTAGAGGAGTACAAGCAGGATGGATGATTGGTTGCCAAAGGAAACAAAGTGGGTAGGATGTTCACCTTAAACATGAAGATTCCTGAAATGAATGCAGCCATGTTTGCAAAAGGTGCAGGAGTTATTGTTGATATAGAGATCTGGTACAAACGAATTGGACACGCAAATCTACAAAGGATAAAATTGATGCACTAGAAGGAGATTGTCCATGGACTACCAAATTTCAAAGTTGTAGAAATGCAAAAGGTATGTGCAGCATGTCAATTTGGTAAAGATTCAAGAGCATCATTTCCACATGACAAGCATGTTAGTGAGAATGTACTAGAAGTAGCACATACAGATGTTTGGGGTCCAACAAAGACCACATCCATGGGTGGTTGCAGGTTTTATGTTACTTTCATTGATGACCATACATGCAAAGTATGGGTGTATTTCATGAAACAAAAAAGTGAGGTGTTCACTCACTTCCAAAATTTTAAAGTTATGGTGGAAAAGCAGACAGGGAAGTACATTCAAACATTAAGATTTGATGTAGGAGGTGAATACATGTCAAATGAGTTCAATAGTTTTCTAAAAAACATGGAATTCGACGTCAGTTTTCATGAAAGTACACACCACAATAGAATGGTGTTGCTGAATGGAAAAACAGACATATTGCAGAAATAGCAAGAGCCTTGATGGCTGAGAAGAATATGCCTCATCATTATTGGGCAGAAGTTGTGCATACTACTGTATACATCATGAACAAAACTCCAAGTGTTGTTGTACATCAAGTTACACCTTAAGAGAAGTTTATAGGTAAAAAGCCAAACTTATCACATTTGAAAGTTTTTGGTCGTATTGCATATGTACATGTCCCAGATGAATTGAGGACGAAGCTTGATCCAAAAGCAGAAATGTGTGTCTTCATTTGATACTCCCTTGAGCAAAAGGTATATAAATGTTATAACCCACTCACATGATAGATAAAGATGATCAGAGATGTGGTATTTGATGAAATGTCAAGTTTCTATGCAGATGCCAAAGAAGGACTAAATCTTGAAACAAATGACAAAGAAAATGCTAAAAAATCAAGTGCAGAATCTCAGGTTTTGAGTCGACCGGATGCATCACCAAGCAATAGTTCCAACTCAAATCCATGGAGTGGAAGATTACGTGGAAATTTCAATTCAGCAAATTCATCAAATACATCCAAGAAAGGTAAAGAAAAGCTCTTTGCTGGTCATAAAACATGTGCATGCTTTGAAGACGTTGATGGGAATTCAAGCAGTTCAGAAATGAGTCTTGATGAGGAATTTGGATTTCCCTCTATGAAGATTCCAAGAGTAAGAAGGGCACATGTAGATGATACAAGGAGAAGTGGCCCAAGACTAAGAAGATCTGGGAGGATGCGAAATTCAATGCAACAATTGACGTATGACACTTATATGGCTCGTCATTGTGCCTACATGACAAAGGTAATACAAGATGCTGAACCTTCTTGCTTTGAAGATGCAATTGGAATTGCAGATTGGGAAAAAGTTATGGATGAGGAGATGGCTGCACTTTATGGAAATGATACATGGAAGCTGGTTCCATTGCCGCAACGAAAGAAACCCATAGGCTGCCAATGGGTTTACAAAGTAAAGCATAATGCTGATGGTAGCATAAGCAGGTATAAAGCACGATTGGTAGCTAATGGATATGCACAAACATATGGCACTGATTATGAGGAAACATTCAACCCTGTAGCTAAAATGTCTACTGTCAGAACACTTGTTGCATTAGCTACAACAAAACGATGGATTTTGCATTAGATGGATGTGAAGAAGGCTTTCCTACATGGTGAGTTATAGGAAGAAGTATATATGGACCAGCCATAAGGATATGAAGATTCATAGCATCCAAAATATGTTTGCAGGTTGCAAAAGGCTTTGTCTGGGCTGAAGCAAGCCCCTCGTGCATGGCATGCAAGGATTGCTGATTACTTAACCAGCATTGGGTTTTCTATGTGTGATGCAGATCACTCACTATATGCAAGGATGGTTGATGATGGCATCACTATTGTGGCTATTTATGTTGATGACATGATTGTAGGTGGTGATAATGAAGGAAGCATCAAAGAAGTAAAGCAACTTCTTATGCAGGAATTTGACATGAAAGATCTTGGTGTGCTGTGCTATTTCTTGGGCATTGAGTTTATACATACAGAAATAGGTATATGGATGTCGCAAAGGAAATATGAATTGAATATGCTGCAAAAGTATGGTATGGCTGATTGTAAGCCAATTTCTATGCCATTAGATCAGAATTTGAAGTTGGACACTACATGAAGTGAAGCATTGGAAAATGCTACTATGTACACAAAAATTGTGTAAAGTCTTATATACCTCACAATTACAAGGCTTGATCTCAATTACACTCTTGGACTTGAACGCCAGTTTATGCAGGTTCCCAGGAAGCCACATTTGGATGCTCTGAGGTGCACTCTACGTTATGTGAGTGCTACTTTGGATTATGCATTATTTTATGAGGCTAGTATAGATTTGTAGGTTTATGGATACAGTGATGCCAATTGGGCTCGTGGAATTCCAGATAGAAGATCTACTAGTGGTTTTCTATTCTCACTTGGGAGTGCAGCTGTTACATGGAGCAGTAAGAAGCAACCCACTATTGCTTTGTCGAGTACATAGGCTGAGCATAGAGGTGTTGCAATGGTAGCCTGTGAGGCATCATATGGCTGGAGATGCTCCTTGCGGATTTAGGTGTGGAAGTGCAAAAGCCTATTATAATTTATTGTGATAATCTTAGTAGCATACAGTTAGCACGGAACCCTATTTTCCATGCTAGAACAAATCATATCGAGGTACATTATCACTTCATCAGAGAGAAGATATTAGCAGGTGCTATTGATCTTGTTTATGTGACAATAGATGAGTAGGTTGCAGATATTTTCACCAAAGCACTTAGAGCTGAGAATTTGAAGAAGTTTCGAGAGATGCTTGGATTACACGATATGATGTTGAGCTTGAGGGGGAGTGTTGAGATATCAAGCTCAACATGTGATGATCAAGGATGACACATACCAGTTTTTTGTTTCTCTAACATGTATAGTGGTCATGCCGGTATATGTCAAGGATACTTGATTGAGCTTTATTAGATTTATCTACCTAGAGTGATGGCACTTGTTCCTTGCCAGCTCACTCATTCACGGAAATTAGTTTTTTCCTTATCTACTGACCTTTATATATTGCACTTGTTGTATTCTTGTTTTTAGGTCATTCTTGTACATTCCTTTTTTTATGTAATAGAAGAAGAAGAAGAAGATCATTATTCCTTGCCTCAATCTGTGTGTGTGCTTCTTCTTGAGAGTGAGAGTATGTGTGTGAGTTGTCCTCCTTATCTCCTTCCTCGTGACATTCGCAAGCTTTCGCAGACGTCTAACTCCAACAAAGATTTCCTAAATAGGTCCATTATACACTATTCATGATTATCATGAATGTGGCAGCAGCATTGGTGAGATCAAATTGCATCACCAAGAACTCACTGCATATATCTATTCCTAAATGAAGTCTTAGATACATCATCTGCATTTGCGTTAACCTTGTGATATCTAGAACATCAGTCAAGCTAGTAGAAGAATTGAGCTTGATGCAAAGAATCAAATAGATCATCTAACTTAGGCATGGGAAACTTGTTTTTTATATTTATCTTGTTTTATATCCTATAATTGATGTAAAGTCACAAAGAACCATCTTTCTCTTTAACTAGTAACATTGGCATCCCACCTCATGCCACATAACGTCCTTTCTCAAGCGGAACCCTCTAATTATAGGGCCCTAGGTAACTTGATGAAGAAAAGCATTTTGATGATTTTTATAAATGCCCTCTCGATGTAGTACCTCCTGTTGCATAGTTTCTATATTTATAAAGCTCAAAAGAAACAAAAGAAGGTTATTATTGACATGAACGTGTTGGTGAAACTTGAAATTGAATGAGTGAGAAGAAGCTTCATAAATTGGACTACCTACACTGACCCTTTGCTCGCAATATATGGTCAATGATACGCATTTGTTTCATTTTTTAGCATAAAAAACTTTTAATGGCTTTGTCTCTCTTTTATAGAGAGATCTTGACTAGTGATATAGGTTGCACTCCTTGTGTGCTGAATGGTTAATGCTCTGGTCTTACATATGATTTTGGCACGTAATAATATTACCAAACTATCTATCTTTCTTGTCATATATTATTGTTTATTCATTTCTCATTGTACGTTCTTTGTCTCTCTTCATAGAAATATCCGGAACTGTCAGTTGAGAATCATCTCTGTGTTCGCAAATCACTCTGCGAACAACTTTCTTTAACATTATTGGGTGAGTGATCCGCATTCGTTTCATTTTCGCATAAAATATCTCTCATGTCTTTGTCTCTCATAAAATATCCCCACTAAGTTTCATGATAGGTTTTAACGCATATGATATGTTCCCTATCTAATTAGATTCAGAACTCCATGTTGTATAGTTATCGAGATGAGCTATATACAGACTATGTAGACTATGTCTATTATCTCTCTAATCAGCAGTACGATATATTTAAGGATTCAGTAAGTCTATCTCACGAACCTATGCAATCCATGATAGGTTTTAATGCATGATACGTTTTAATGCATATGATAGATTTTAACGCATTTGTTAGGTTTCGTATCACATTGTAACATTTCTGCTACATTACGATACATTCTTGGCAGTAAAATGGCCAACGTTAGTGAATCCTGGAAGGTTCTCTACATAGATTGAGAACTTTAAGTTGTATTTATAGAAATATGCTATATACAGACTATGTGGACTATGTCTAAATTACAAGCTACATACAAACTATCTAGACATAAAGCTTGTCTATATAACAAGTTATATACAGACTATTTCTATGATCTCTCTAATCATCAATATGATATTATACTTACTGTATATAACAAGCTATATACAGACTATGTCTATGATTTCTCTAATCATCAGTATGATTTACTTAGATGTTCTGGTTTCACCTAGAAAAACAATTTTTTTTATTTGGAAGACATAATTAGTTGTTATATTTATTGTCAAGTGATTGCGGTTGCATCGAATATCTATCAAAAGCGCATGAACTTTATTGATATGTATTGCAGGACACCACCTATATATAAGACATGTCCACGTTGTCGTGAAGTTTCTTACATAGGAAAGTGCACTATAAAGATGGGAACCTCAGCTACTCACTAGCTTTCTTGAAGAAATACTTCCCTTCAACAATTTTATTAGGGGTAAAGTGTCACGAGACAAAGATAGCTTTTCAATGTGCTAAGGTTCTGAGTATTTCCAATTTATGTCAAGCAAATAACATGCATAAGACAAATACTAACAATCAATTCTATGCAATTTTGGGCACGGTTTTGAAACACACATCTTTTCAATTAAATGTGTTTACGTTCACCACCTATTCTTTCCTGTGGAAGACCATTCCATCATTGGTAAAGAGGGAGGATAAACGTGGCAATGTTTACGAACATCTTCTAGAGAGAAATTGAGTTCTTTTTTTTTACATCAAAAGGAAGTTTGGCCATGGCCTACTCTCCGAGACTTTAGTTAAAAAGGAAGAAAGTGATACAAATGAATGGGACTAGTGCCCTTAGGACCCCTCAAATCCCACAAATCAGGGGTAGAACTTGCGGATCCAAAGTGCATTGCAAAGGAGGTTAATAACGCTCTTCTCCCCCTCATGTGGGGCCTAGTTGGATATAAGCTTTTTGTTCTAGATGCAAAACACTTTATGATGCCTAGAGGGTGGCGACCTCTTGTAGTTCAAGATTCTTTTGCCAAGGAGGAATAGCGACTTCTTTATGGACCACTCTTTACGAGGGTGTCCAAAGTTGTAGGCACACCGCTCCCTCTAAATCTTTCGATAGAGTTTCTCTTCTTATAGCATTCCATAGAGCCCCTACGAAGCCCATCGCTTTGCCTAGAAGTGCTTGCTTCTAGGCCATTTGCTCTTGCAATCTCAAAATGATCCCCAAGGTTCACTAGAGCCAAAGAGACTTGGGGAAAGCAAAGACCTTGGGACCCAGAACCTCAATGTTGTGATGGCAACACTTGCACCATGGTAGAGCACCAAAGATTTTGCTAGTCTTTAGATTGTTCTAGATACCATGGTGGAGAATTGGCCACATGAGAACTGACTTTTTGACCTCCATGATGGGATGCCAGATAGACATGAACTTCAAATCCCAATGTATCCTAGTCCAAGCTAGGTACCACTTCTCGTTAAATGTGATATTCAAGTCCGTGATCTCCTTGATTCTAGGAATTTAGAACGACCAATTGCTGTTGTGCCAAATCATACCCTCATGGCATGAGAGATCCTGCCCAATGAGGAGTCGGGTTTTTTTATTGTTCCTAGGTGATTGCATTTGCCATGAAGGAGAGTGTGTTCTTTGTAGTTCACTCTTGTTTCAAGGTCCATGCTTCATAGCTGATCCACTAGTCAGTTTCTTATTTCTAGAGTTGTTTCCAATGTTTGAAACCCTTCACCAAGAGCCTCTTAACATTTTCGAGGTCTTCGGACGCCACACCCCTAATGCTAGTGATCGAAAACTAGATTGAGTCATTTTGTCTGACACCGATTGCCCATTTCCAATCTTCTTTGATTCTGATGAATTGTTTGAACTTGTTCCAAATCTTCCATAGGGAGTGCACAAGATTTAATCCTTTAGGGAAATTGAAATCGGGGAGAATAAAATGGTAAGGAGGCCCAAATCCTACCAACCAGGGATGCCAACGAGCATAGTCATGTTCTTGTTCCTGAAAATGAGCTCGGCCTAAGAAGTCTCATAGTTGCACCAAGCTTTGATGATCCATTGTGGTACCAACTTGTGAGCCATGCCTTCAATATCCATAATGCCCAGACCCCCACAATCCTTTTGGCTAATGTAGGTGCACCATTTAATTTTGGGAACCCCCCTTCTATTGTGGTCCCCTTCCAAAGAAAGTTTCTAGAGATTCTTTCTAGTTTGCTAAGCTCTTCTTCCTTCGGTCTCTAGGAAGAGAGAAAGTAAACGGTTGAGGAGATTGGAAGGTATTAATTACCATGGCATGCCCCACAAGGTTGACTTGCATGCCCTTCCAATACGCTAATTTGTTTTCTAGTTTGGAAATGATCCAATTCCATCGTAGCTCCATCGAGATACGAAAGCCCATGGGAATACGAAGTAGGCAAAAGACCCTACCCTTGGGGATAATTTGGAAACCATGGTCCACCAATACTTGGGGTGGTGGTCTGATGATGGGCCTCAAAGTGGTTTTCAAGTGGTTTATTTTGGAGCTAGATGAGACAGAGAATGTGTTAAGGCACCCCCAAAAGGTTTCAATGCTAGTCAAATCATTATGCACAAATGCATTCATGTCATCTGCAAATAGCCTCATGATCATCTGGCCTTGGTTAAGAGGTAGAAAGAGACCATTAATATAGCCCATTTCCATGTGATGTTGCACAAGATTGCTCAGCCCCTACATGGAAATAGCAAAGAGTAGAGGGGCCAATGGGCACCCTTGCCTAATAGAGCGTTTTAATCTGATAGCCTTTGATAACTAAGCATTGATATTTATTTTCGTCAATGCATTCCCCAATAGACTAACAATCATCTTAGTGGATTTGTGACTACAACTGAGGTCTTTAAGAGATTGGAGGACAAAGTCCCATTGTAGTCTATCGTAGGCTTCATCAAAGTTGATTTTAAGGAATATCACATCTTGTTTGGACTCTTTGGCAAAATCGAGACCTTCCCAAATATCAATAATAGTTTCCACTATTGATCTACCCTTGATGAGTCCTTTTTGGTCCTCACAAAGCCACCTCTTCAAGTGGTAAGAAATTCTGTTTTTTTATTCTACTCTTTTATCGTTTTTATGGATAAGATTGATGACACCATTGTTTAGGCATTTCGGAAGCGGACCAAAAGCCAATCCATCTTACCAAACCAAGTGCAATGGAGTGGCCACCACCTGTCTGAAGGATTTGAAAAGCTCATTTGTGAGGCAATGAGGAGCTCGCTTTTTCCATTGGGGAGCTCATTGATAACCTCAAAAATCGCATTATCTGGAATGGGTTTGTCAAGGAGGGATTTCATATTATTTGGTATTATCAAGGGAGAGACTCTAGAGATGGTTTCCATGCAATCCTGCCTATGGGGAGAAAGGAGCGTCGAAACCCCTACGAGTTGCATAAAGTGGTCGACAATAATAACATTATTTTCTTCTTCCATTTTGCACTCGAACCCATTCCAATCTATTAAGAAGGAAATTGAGGTTCTAGTTTTCTTCTTCTTGAGGATGCCACACATCTTCTTAGTTGGTTTGTCGGGCTTACCCACCCACCAAGCTTTAAAGAATACTTGCAGGTTTTTCCTTTGAATTTCTTCTTCATATCTCAGCATTCCTCTAATTTTCCGTACTCCCATCTAGTGTTGGTAGTTCCCTTTGTTCACTTCCTCCTCAAGATGCCTGAACCTCCAATAGAGCTTCTCTCTTTGCCTCCACTCAACATTGCGAAGCATCTTGGGTCTTGAACAGAATTTGACAGGTCTTCTCAATTGCTACCTGCCAACTCTTAGCCGGTGAAGTGCCATTAGCAAACGTCGAGATCCAAGCCAAGGTAATTTCTTGATGGAGAGAGGGAAGGGAGAAAGAGGTTAGGCAAGCATGAAACCAAGGAGCTTTCTTGAGTTTGCCAATTGTTTTGAAAGTGAGAGTAAGTGGGTAGTAGTCCGATATGGCAAGGTCAATGTGTTGAGAGATGTTCGGTTGGCCCCATTGTTCGATACTATTCTATGCAGTATATCTTTTATTGAGTATTGCTTTCCTCACGTCATCTCTAGATTGGAGGCTTGACCAAGAAAAGCCATTTGTATCTTTAATCTCCACGAGTTCCAAGTGGAGCTTGATTTTGTCCCAAATGTCTTTCTCCTGACCATCAATGGTACACATCCTATTCTCTCAATGATCCGACGCGACTTCATTACGGCAAAAAATGGCCCAAAAAGGGCCATGTAAGGATTTCAATTAGTTGTGCTTAATCTGGATTAAAGTTGTCAAATCCTTTATGAAATTCCATGTAAGTTCATTTAAAATGTATCTTATGATACATTTTAAAATTCGAAGAGATAATCATGAAACTTGTATGATAATCATGAAACGTTTGTGTGATATCTTATGCCTCAAAGTTTGTGTCATCAATCGTTGATCAAAATTCAAATTTTCCTCTTATTCACGGACCTATATAATGTGTGTTGATGACGTTTTTCACTTTTTTACTCTACTTTTCATAGTAGGCCTGTTTCTCTCTTTCACATCATTTTAGACACTTGCCGATCACTTTTCATAGCAGACCATGGGGAACATTGACCCAAATACTCTCGCTGAGCTTTCAAACAATCGAAATCATTGTGAAAAGTTCCATATCAACATTGCAGTTAGTTAGGAGTATGCGGCGACAAGAAAAATATTCCGAAGGGCTCTTTATCCTCCTGAAGTGGATGGATAGTGAAAGGAAGGCAAGAAACATATCGACATATGGACAGATGGATTTGTTTATACAATTGATCCACAAACTAGAAGGTATCCCCCTTTTCATAATCTTCATGATCTGATTAGATTTGTAGGAGGTGGTGAGGATGGTTTACGAGGCTATTGTTCAAGGCACTAGGATATTTCAAGGAATTATGTACGATACATAAACTATCTACAAAACCCACTACATTAGAAGGATTTACATATAAGGGAGCTAGAAAGAAAATTATCCACTTTTTCTTCTCAGTTTGAGTCTTTTGAGAAAATGAAAGAAACTCCTATAGGTTTGAGAATGCGATCAAAAAGAGAAAAACCTTTTTTAGATTTGACTAAAAAATCTACCCAAAAAAAGAAAAGAATGAAAATTGTTAGAGATCATATGACAAATGTGCTAGGTTTCAATGAGTTGAGGAGTTTTGAGTGCGTACATTTCTGTAATGAAATTTTGAGTCAAAATCATGTTTTAAGACTATTGAAACTGAATGAAAATACATGCTTGAAACGCTTTGTTTTCCAAAAACTTATGATAGAAATGAATTTTTTACTAGAACCATCTCAAATTTAGAAGATTTGTGATAGCGTCAGAGTGAATAGGAAAGGTTATAGAGAAATTTCAAAAGTTTGCTGTTAATTTTTAAAATTTAACAAAGTTAGAAGTTTTGGATTGCCTAGATCCCATCATGTAGGAAAGTTTGGGCTCTGCTTGAATAAAACGATCACATGAGTATTTGGTGAATATAAACATATTCATGGTAACATGCCTTACGAAGTAGGAAAACAAAAGTTACATTCACTTAGAATGCATTTAAAACATATGGATAGATATTATAAAACTTCAAACATACATGGTTCAGTTCTATAATATAAAAGAACATGAATGTTCTGATCTATTGAAGTTTGTAATCAAACTTGATGAAGCTGAGCTTAAAAAACATAAAAAAATGGAGAGAATAAGTATTGCACTGATGAACAACGCTTTGGACTATAGCCTTGGGAAATTGGATACTTCTTCTCTCAAACTACAATCAGAAATGGAGTTATGGTGGGTTGGTTGTGCTCAAGATCCATCTGAGAGCCATAAAACACTTAAATGGTTATTCTCATAGATAAACATTCCAAATGTTATCTAAAGGCATCATGTAGGAGAATTGTTGAATGTCAAAGACTACGGGAACTTTCAAGTTGAGTGGCATTTGAGTGGAGACCTAAAGATGCTCAAATGCATGTTTGGTATAAGTGGGGGAGCAAATTCTAAGTACCCTTGCTTATACTGCATGCAACGCCTAGGCACAAATGCATGGATTGCTAGAGCTGAGGCTGAAGAGGCTCCTTCTAGACAAAATGGTATTCTTCATAACTACTCATCTTCTTCAATGATTTGGGATCCCATACTTCCAATAGCATTGAAAAATGTACACATATGTACACTACATACAAAGTTAAGAATCATTGACAAGTTGGTCCGTCTTCACTTGGATTATGCATATTCTATCAAGCCTACAACTCTTGCAGATGAGTGCATAAAAAAATGTGAATGTCTTCTTTCAAAAATGGGATTTCATGGTGGTGATGTTCATCTAAGAAAAGATTCAAAGCTTTCACAAAATACAGGTGATGTACTATAGGATGTCTCAATGGGAGGTGAAAAAGCAAGGAGATTCTTCAGCAAGCATGATGACAAGCAGCTAAAGGACATGTGGAATTGTTGGAAAACATTTTGTGAGGTCACGACCAATGTCAAAAGCAAACCAGAAATAACAAAAATGAGAATGGAGGTATGGGTCAAACTAGATAATCTTTTTAAGATCATGAGGTAGTAGGTAACATCAAAAAGTTATGTGATAGATTTCAGAAAGGTGAACACAGAGCTTATAGAAACCATCATAGAGGCATGGGGTGCCAAAGACATAACATACTACTTGGTGAGTTCCAAAGACATTTTATTCAATTTATTTATTTTTAATTGAAATAAAGATATAACGAGATCCTTCTGTTCTTCTAGCATATTCTTCTTGTGCATGGTGCATTCTTTGCAAAAAAGGAACCACTTGCCATGTGGAACACCCAAGGCATGGAAAATCTCATTATGAAGCAAGGACAAGCTTCTTTAGGTGTACAAGGAAAGGAGGAGGAGTAACAAAGAGCAATGCCTTCATAGAGTTTTTTGATTGGTTCTTTAGAAGACAATTACAAAGGACCTCATGCCAAATATAACTAGAAGAATATGACTATCACTAGACAAAATCATCATGTATCAACATCACAAAATGAAAAAGACTACATTTAAAACAGAGCTTTAATATTTGCAATGTATTTTATTTCTTTGGGAAATAAAGATGTCATTTATGTACATTTGATGATGTATTAAGCTTTGAAAAGAAATATGTCTATTACCATCGCATGACTTTGACTAGAGAACAGATCATGGATCAATAACAATTAATATTAGGCCATGGATCAGTTACACCAAAAAAAATTGCAATGTCTTATATCACATTGGGCAATTTCTGTATATGTACATTTGTTGAGAAATAGAATTTGAGAAAATGAAGTCATTCCTTGAGCCTCTTTTAAGAACTTGGCTCTGGAAAATCACCTCTAAAGTACCCTGCCCTTGAAGCATTGAGTCCTGGGGCATATCCAAAAATTCTGAATGCAGCTGCTCTTTCAAGTAGCAAAACTCTGAAAGCATTAAAGGGTATTGGAGTAAAACCCATGTACTTTGATAGACTCCTCAAGGAGAACAATGCAAAGTCTGGCTCCTCACTATAGTGCTTGTGAATAACACAAAAAGTGTTTATGTTCAAGTTTGGAAGATAGTGGATAATAGAATGAATATCCACCTTTGCTTTTCCTTTGTCTTCTATGGCTTTTCTTGTTCCCTTGCCCTTGCCAAGGTAATTGTCTTCATCCAATATAGTTAACTATGGTAAACATGAAAAACAAGGTCAGATGAAGTGCAAGCACACTTTAGGAGTCATGAAAAGTAACTTGAAGCAATTAGACATAAAGCAAGAGACAAGACTGATGCAAGCGATTAGGGTCTTTAGAGAAATTCAGATGGTCGTTAGCGCTTGCATCGATCGTCATCAATATCTCTTTGCAAACTACCTAGAAACATGTTATATTTGCTGAATGAGGTGAATTCTTACAAAGCCAGATATCTATATCAATGCTACATGCAACTCCTAGACACGACCGATACAAGCAATAAGGCCCAACGAAAAATATCCGATGGGCCTTATCGCTTGCATGAGTCGTGATCGATTTGTGACACTTCTAATGAAGATCTTGGACAAATCCAATACAAGCTAGAGATGTTGCATCGGTCCGATCTCATATCCTTAGCCTAAAATTCTTGAGAATATAATTAACTGTATACCTTGACGTCATCTTCCTCAAGTCCAAACACGACCGATGCAAGCGATAAGGCCCAACGGAAAATATCCGATGGGCCTTATGGCTTGCATCGGTCGTGATCGATTTCTCACAATCTAAATGGAGACCTTGGAGAAAACCGATGGTCGTATCTCATCTCCTTAGCCTAAAAATCATGAGAATATACTTTACTACATACCTTAACCTCATCTTCCTCTTCAATTCCAAACACGAACGATGCAAGCGATAAGGCCCAATGGAAAATATCCAATGGGCCTTATCGCTTGCATCGGTCGTGGTCAATTTCTCACTAAAAATGGAGATCTTGGACAAAACCTTAAATTCATAAGAATATATTAAACAACATACCTTGATCTCATCTTCCTCCTCGATGAGCTCTTTTGAGTCAATACAAATTGTTCCTTTGTCCTCAACAATATCCAAGAATGAATAGCCGTGCCCAAACGAGTATATTCCAAGTTGCTTCTGATGCTCATCAAACTCTTCATCAGCAAGTGTTGGCTTCTCTGCGATAGCTTTCTCAAAGCATTTTGAAAGAGCTTGTGATGAATCTTTGAATTCTTCATTAGAGAAATCCAAATCAAGACGCAAAAATTCTTCTTTTCTTTCACCTTTCTTATTGATGAATCTCCTTGCAACTTCTTCCGACTTAGCTATAGCTGCAAGGTAGTAGTCCTCCCTTAGATTGAAAATTTCTTGAATGTAAAATAGAGGTATAAACTCTTTTTTAGAGATAAAGTAAAAATGTAGATTTGCGAGAAGTAGGGACTTCTCAGACGCTTGAACTTCTTCAATTGGCTCCCTTATTGCAGTCTCTGCTTTAAAAGTGGCCACATCAAAACCTTTGACCTGCTCTTCTTCAACTTGGAGATTGATCTCCTCAACAATCTCCATGACACCTCTCATAGTTTTTGAGCTTCCCTCGAGTGTCAGCTCTAAGAAAGGCTCGTCTTCAACATGAACATTTTCCTCCTTTTCAACTAAGATGTGATCAAGCCATATCAAGAAAGCAATGTTTAATGGGAGCAAGAAGTAGTCCTTTTGATGCTCTGGGCATAAATCAAGCTTCCTTGGCAAAGGGGTTATCCTTTTGCATTTTCTTGTGATTTTTGCCCTATCTATTGGATCCTTCCCAAAGATGTGAGGATGGACATAGGTTTTCTGAGAAATAGAAAGGATCTTTCCATTGATCAACCCCAAGAAAATCTCCCACTCATCCTTAAGATAACTTTTTGATTTCTCTAGGAGTTTTTAAAAATCAATTTTGGGGTTGAATATCGTCATTGCATCAGGAAAATAATCTATAGATAAACCCTCTTGAACCATGAAATCAAGAAGTTTCTCTGATGGAGAGACATTAAGGACCTCATTCATTCCCTCCATCTTAGCTGCAGCTTCTCTTGTATGTCTATGAGGAGAACACAACCAATGCAAGCAACTGAAGCGAGTCAACGTAGGTCAAATGGGGAAAATCACTTGTATTGGTCGTGTTGGGGATGAAAGAAAATATACATGTTAATGAGACAAATTCTCTGAAGGTTCAAAATTCAAATTTGTGAAGGAAGCTGCTATTTATAGGTGAGGAGGGAGGAAGTAACGGTCGAATGATGTGGACCAATCAGTGAGTGCTACATGGCAAAGGTACATTGGTTGATTCAATAGATAGATGATGTGGACCAATCAAATCATGCCAGCTGGCAAAAGACGTTGGAATTTGCAATGGCTATATGACATGGACCAATCGTGGCATGCCATGTGGCACCAATGGTCAACTCAGTTGTGGGACCTATTTAAGCTTCCCTTTTCATTTATTTCATTTTTTTTGGAGATAATACAGGCTCACTTCACCTTGCAGCTAATCCTATTTATCATGCTAGGACCAAGCATATAGAGGTCCATTACCATTATGTGAGAGAGAAGCTATTAAGCAAGGACATTAAACTAACATATGTATCAACCAACATGCAGTGTGGAGATTTATTAACCAAAGCATTGAATGGAACCAAACTTCACAGGTACAAATCAATGATTGGATTGCAGGATATACATGAAGACTAAAGATAAAGACCAAGCCAAAATGCTTGGCTTGAGGGGGAGCTGTTGGTGCAACTTACAAGCCTACACATTTGGCTTGAAGTCACTATATATAGGAAGCTCCATGTGAACCAATGCTAGTAGATACTTACCATTTTATCCTTGTGTAAAAATTCATATTTGACTTGGAATCTTTGTAAACACCTACAAAGAAAATCTCCTAAAAGTTAGAATTTTTGATTGATGGAATATCTCCTATAGTGGAGGAATACTTTCTAGATAGAGCCAAAATTTGAATTCAAATTGAAATTGGAAGTGAACACTTATAAAAACTCTAAGGGAAAAAGTCGTGGTAGTAGACTCATCATCCTGAGCTTTCATTATCATTTTTTAGTGTGTGTGAGGCCTACACTCTAGCCCACACCTGTCTACACCATTAGGCAATGATATTCATGCCTATGGGACTCTACAAAATTGGTCATTAATACATATATCTACATTGTTCATTTCTGAGTTCTCTGTCATAGTCTCTGTAAGTCAATCAACTTTTGGAGATCATATCTCGCTCATTTCTCCACCAAATTTAAAGATCTATAGCTTGTTGGAACCATCTCAAAGTATTCTACAGGTGTCAAAATTTGGAAAATTTCTATTTAGCAATTTCAGAGAAAAGTCCATCGAGGTGATTAGTGGTCGAAGTCTGCAACAGTCCTAAAATATCAGGGGTAAAGGTTTACTTACTAAATTGATCTCTCTGAGCATAGTTAATCTTTTTAAGTGATTCCACATGGCATAGTTGGGTTGCTACGCTAATTAGATACATCTAAAAGGAATTTTTCCAATTCCTACTGTGCTGGTCATATTGAGCAAACGATACAGCATGTGTATGATAAAAAATAGAAGGTTTTCTTGAAGACTTGAAGTCCAGAGTTGTTTTTTTTTTATTCTATCTTTTCATCATGTACATCTCTTGTTTTTCAATTCATCAATGATAATATCCTCCAAGTGTAGAAGATGACTCCTTAGAGAATAGAATCTCCTTCAAGTATAGAAGGTTCCTCTTTATAGTGTGTGTGTGTGTAGCATCCGTGTCCTTTCAACAATAATAGGTCAAACTATAGAGCCTCCAACAATGATCTCCTCTTCAACTTGCACTGAGTCTTGTACCATGAGATGATCCACAATGAGCCATGACCCTCCCTTATATAGTTTTGCAAGCCTCCCCGTTTAGCAAGAACTTCAAAGAAACTCCCCAAATCATGCGATTGCACTTTGTTGCACCTAGCTTTCGGTGAAAAGCATATGAAAAGCCCAGAATTTAAGTTTGCCTTTTGAGGTTCGTTCTGAAACCATATAGTATAGTGTAATATATCATTTGAAAGCTATTGATGAGTACCCTCCAATGGCTCAATAAAATGTATACTCATTGTTGACGAAATTTTGACTCTTTTTATCCTTGATTTTGACCATGAGTTGTTGCCAATTTTGACGAACATACCTTCACGTACCCAATTAACCCTCTTGGTCTCCCCATCTGTAAACATTTGTAATGAATTACTAATGTTCATCAGATGACTTCCATAGTCAATATCCTTTCGGGCCATAAATTATGTAGATGCCTATGATAGGTATATTATAGAGATAGACAAAGCTACAGATAAATAGAGAGATAAAGAGATAGATAGATAGATAGATAGATAGATAGATAGAGGGAGGTACATGCTTGTAGGTATACGGAAAGAAAACAACACTAGATGCCATGAAAGGGAGAGAGAGAGAGAGAGAGAGAGAGAGAGAGAGAGAGAGAGAGAGAGAGAGAGAGAGAGAGAGAGAGAGAGATTGAGAGAGGGATATAGAGAGAGAAAGAGAGATATAGAGAGATAAAGTGAGATAGAGAGAGAAGGCCATCTCTCTTCTCCCTCCTTATATGCTTCCATTGCACACATAGGCTTTGATCCATAGTTGTGGGGTAATGAGAGAGAAATAGAGAGAGAGAGAGAGAGAGAGAGAGAGTGAGATAGACAAAAGGTCAGAGAAAGTGAGAGATAGAGTAGAGAGAGAGAGACAAAGAGAGAGGGGGAAGAGAGACACACATAGAGAGAGAGATAGAGATTGTGTAGAGAGAAGGAGAGAAAAAGAGAGTTATTTGCACAACCGTACTTTTTTGTTTTTTATTCTAATTATTAAAAGATTAGTAGTTATTTAGTTAAGTAGAAAAATACAAAATGTAATTGTATATATAATAATATATTAGATAATTAGTTAATTATTAACTTATTAATTATTTAGCATATTCAAAAAATAAATGTAAATATAATTCTATAGAAAATGTATAAGTTTTATACTAAAAATAAAAAAAAACAATAAAATAAATAATTATAAAGTAAGGAACTGATGAAGAATAAAAAGAAATATGTAAAGAATGAAAAGGGAAATATAAAAACAATGTAAATAGACAAAATAGAAAATAGTTATTTAAAACAAAATTTAAAAGCAAAAATGTATTTAAATAAAGGAAAATGGAAAATAAATTGAAAATAGGGCATGGTTTTTTTAAGAGTGTGTTTTTTCTTAATCAATTCTAACAATGATTTCCTTTCAAATTCTTCATCACATACATATTAAGGACCAAAAGATGCATTGGAGAGCCCTAGATGATTGCCTGTGGTAGTTCATTATGAAGTGTACCTAAAGGGGGAGTGTAGAAGTATGAACTTTGCTATTGCACTTGAACTAAACATCTCACTAATTGGAGAGATCCCAGAGTTCAATGAATGCTTGGAGAGAAACTCAGGTCTTTACTAGGAGTTTTACTACATGTTATTGATCATCCATACTTTCAATTAGTCATTAAGATTCATTCTTTCTATGAATTCTTCTTCGATATCCATTTCAATGTACACCTTGTGAGCTTTATCATTTGTATGTATGTTAAAGAATAGTCCCATCCCTTCTTGGGCTGTTCCTATTGCATGTACATCTCAGGAAATGGGGATTTCAATTTCTCCACCTTCTATGTCACCTGTAATTAATGATGTAAATATTTTGTTTATTCACGATCAGCTCCTCATACCACACCCATGTAACTCTATGCTTCCCTTGAAGTGTAGGAGATGCACCTTCGACTATCCCTAAAACACACTTATCATGGAACATGGGGTGAATGGACTGGTGTAGGACTGATCCTCATAGCTATTACGTCACATCCTCCTTCCGAACAATGCAGATTGAAACTAATTGAGCTTCAAAATAAACTATCACAATACTTCATAATTATGTACACTTTAAAATTTAATGCTCTTATGAAAAATATAAAATTTATTTTTTTAACCTTGTAGAGGCCATCAATTCTTCCTATGTTACCGTGTTTTAGGTCCATAACATTCGTTTCTTTTGAACTATCATGCAAAAAATGTGTAAAAGAAGAAGCAATACTAGAATCCTATTTCCTGTATAAAGAGTTGATAAATTTGATTCTTATATGTTGTCCATAGGCAAAAGAAGAAATATGTAGACACATATCTCTCCAATAAAAGAATATTGGTCTAATTAAGAGTATTATTTTTGTTTAGTTTCATATCATTAAGTATGTCTCAACACATCTAAGATTGTCCCATTATTTGTATTGGATCATTGCATACGAGTATAAAATCAATGCATGAAAGAATATATTTTGTATTCCCATTATTATCAATATTACATTTGCATACGAGTATATAATCAATGCTTGAAAGAATATACTTGGTATTCTCAGTATTATCAATATCTCGTCTAACCCTCTTGTTTCTTCATTTTCTACCTTCACGGTGTTGATTTTCCTATTCATATGTAGAGAGAAATGCTTGCAAGCATTGTCTATTATGTGAAAAAAAGAAGTAAAAATATCAATTTTCTCTTGCACTTGAAATACAAAAGGAAAACCCTCACCTCATAACAACATATCTATCACTTTTGAAGAAGATTCATGGTCCATGTAGGTGGAGATTCTTTGTTAACTCTCTCAAGATATTCATTAACATATTAAATCCATTCTTCAAGCATGCA